>BTHU01000021.1:25513758-25946258 GCA_036184795.1 Tokudaia tokunoshimensis
GATGTTGTCAAGGCCACATCAGTATCCTGGAGTCTGCCCCCATGAGGGACTGGGACTTTTCTCCAGCACAAATAAGCCCCAGAGACAAGCATACCAAGTAGCCTTGAGATAGCTTAAGAGCTTGCCAGTGTAGACAGAGCCTCCCATGTTGGGCTACAGCCCTGCAGCCAAGGTCTAGACAGCAGGAAAAGGGTTGCTGGGGGGTGCTGTCTCAGACCAGAGGACAGCAGACTTCTTCCAACCTGGGACAAGTCACAGGAAGAGACTCTAGGGAGATACTAAGGACAGAAATGCCACAGAAAGCAGTCAGAGAGGCCCAGTTACTCTGTGGGCTTCAGGGCAGGACACCAATAAAGCCATTTGGGGGACATAGAAAAGAATAACTTAGGCACAGTGGTCCATGCCTGCAACTCCCGCACCTGGGAGGCAGAGGCAAGGGGATCAGAAGTTCAAGGTCTCTCACACACACAC
This sequence comes from Tokudaia tokunoshimensis, assembly GCA_036184795.1. Taxonomy (NCBI): domain Eukaryota; kingdom Metazoa; phylum Chordata; class Mammalia; order Rodentia; family Muridae; genus Tokudaia; species Tokudaia tokunoshimensis. The sequence goes on from BTHU01000021.1 coordinate 25,514,230, forward strand.
ACACACACACACACACACACACACACACACACACAGCAAGTTCAGAGTCAGTCTGAGCTACCTAAAGGCTATTTTAAAAATCCCAGGGCTGGAGAGATGGCTCAGCAGTTAAGAGCACTGACTGCTCTTCCAAAGGTCCTGAGCTCAAATCCCAGCAACCACATGGTGGCTCACAACCAACCGTAATGAGATCTGATGCCCTCTTCTGGTGTGTCTGAAGACAGCTACAGTGTACTTATTTATAAGGCAGGCAGCCCTCTGAGTTCGAGTTCGAGACCAGCCTGGTCTATAGATCCAGGCAGGGGCTACTCAAAGAAACCCCATTTCAACAAAAAACAAAAACCAAACCAAACCTGTAGGGAGCCATAATGGAACAAGCTAATATACTAGCAGGCGATCATCCTGAAATGGCCTGCTTGGGATTATTAAAATATCTGCGATAGGTGAGCCCTCATTCAGCAAGGCTGTGAGGGACTAATTTTAGGAAAGATCCTATATATTAATATGCTTTTCCTGTTATTATTATACATATGTAATAATCAATAAGTAATATCACACCCCTTTGGAACAGATCTCTGCAAATCCAGTAAGAATGTACTGTCTTATAGTGATGCTATGTAGACAAATAGATGATTTAAGTTTTAATGATGATCCTATAAGAATTCCTAAAATTATATCTGTGATTATTAAGCTTTTTTTTTATAATGGGACTGCTACTAGGTCCTTTTCTGAAAGTCAAAACTGCAATGAGAACTCTGCCACTCTCCCAAGTGTCACAAGTTAATTGCTCTTAGATGGCAACCAGACTTTCTCCTACTCAGAGCACATTCTAAGAGGTTGTAAAACAATTAACCAAAGGTCATAAAAAGGGAATTAACAATTTATTATAGATGCTAGGACAGAAGATAAAATAGTGACTGGGTTTATCTATACAAAAACTTCACTTATAACTTAGTTATGGTGTTAAACTTTATATGAACCTGTAGAGAAAACAAGTGATAGATGGTTAGCTAGATAATTACTCCTAATGGATATGCATGTAAACATTCTCTGTTGTAAACTTCTACTTCAATTTATGACTTAGTATTTCGTGTGAACTTGTAACATGTGATCATGTAGTCTGAAAGATGTGTAAGTACTGAGGACAAAGAGATGAAGAAAAACGAGTAGAAATTTTTCCCCTTCCCCAGTTAGAATAGAATTTTTGCCTTTCCCCTCTTAGAAGAATTTTTCCCTTCTCCACTTAGGATCTTTCCACTTTTCCCTCTTAGATAGCTTTCATAGAAAACTTTTTACAACTTAGTAATAAACTCATTAACCACTTTTTTCTCCCTGCGACTTCTGACTAGCAGGCTGAAAGCTAGAGCCCAGCAGTTCTGCGGAGACAGTACAAAGACAATTTACCTAATCTTTAGCAGTTTGAGGAAGAGGTGCTAAATGCCAGAAACTGCAGTTTCTGGCCTCAGAGGATTATCGAAGACAGGTCAGCTACATTAGCACAGTAACTTAGATAAGTAAACTTTTTATTATACAGCAACCCTAAATTTTTACGCTCTTCCCCCCTCCGCTGCCTCAAGAAGAACCAAGAAGAAACACCTCTGCTGGGGCTGGCTCCCGGCACAAACCAAACAAACCAGAAGTCTTGGGAGGCATGTCAGTGGACAAAGTGTGTGCTATACAAGCATGATCACCTGAGTTCTAGTCACAGCACCTACATAAAAAGCTAGGTGCTGTAGTGTGCACTTGGAGGGGGAGGGGCTCCTGGAGCTCACTGGCCGGTCAGCCGAGTGGAATGGGTGAGCCCCAGGTCCCAGTGAGACACCCTGTCTCAAACATGCTGTGGATGCCTCCTAAGAAATGACACCCAACAACCTTTGGCCTCCAAGTGAACCCTCACATACACACAAAGAAACAGAAATGGACTCCTAGCTGAACCTCAAATGACAGGCTCAAGCCGCTGAACAGCCCATCTGGGACTGTCTCAGGAGGCACTGGGGCATGGCAGATCCACCCACTGTCTGATCGGCTGTGTGGCTAGAGGGAGCCCCACTCTTCTCTGAGCCCCGCTTTACTCTTTTTGAAAATGAATTCATTTTATTTCATGGGTATGAGTGCCCGCCTGCGTGTGTGTCCGCCCCACATCATGCTCGGTGCCCAGAAGGCCAGAAGGGGACGTGGGGGTCCCGTGGGGATGTGGGGGTCCCGTGGAACTGGAGTTATATAGATGGTTGTGAGCTGCTGGCTCCGGGAAAGGAACCCAAGTTCAGCCAAGAGCAGCCGGTGCTCTTAACCACTGAGCCATCCAGGGTCCAGTCAGCAGTGACAAGCATGAGATAGCCTTATACACACAGGAACGGCTCTAAGACATAGAAAACCCTGGGACTGTGCCCTGCTCAGGCAGGAGAGCTCGTGAGTAGAACGCTGTTAACACCTGGCACTAGGGGCAGGAGAGTTCTGCATCGGGGGTCTGAAGGGGACTCAAGGTTATTTCTCATTGGCTAAGTGGCCTCTAAAGACACCAAGGCTTCAGCATGCCATCCATCTGACAGATTAGGAAACTGAGTCCCTAACAGAACTGAGACCAGGATAAATCCCCCAGGAGGCAAATGTTCCCTTCTCCTCCTCCAACTCCTCAAAGGGCGGCCCGGAGCTAACTCCTAGTAATCAGCAGGCTCTGAACATGCCAACTGAACAGAAGGTGGCGAATATTCAGAAGGACACAGGTACTCAACCAGAAGCAGGAATGGACACCAGTGGGTTAGCAGGGCCTGGAAACATGGAAGGTCATAAGGTGGACCACAGTGGGGGAACCTTCCGCTCGCCTCCTCCTGTGTGGGCCCAGTCCTGCCCTAGGCCAGCAGTCAGTTGTAAGGTCAGAAGGAGGAGTTCAAGACACATGTGGTAAAACGTGGGTAGAGCAGGTGACAGGTCACAGATATCACTAAAGAGCCCATCGCACCAGATGGGCCAACAAACCTGCCCTTGCAAACCTGAGAACTCCTTCCCTGGGAGGGGCGTGTGCCAGCATGTACTGAGCCGGCCAAAGGAAGGAGTTAAGCAAGCCCCAGGGGCCTGTGCTCCATCCTCCGCACATAGCTCCTCCCCCAAAATGCAACCCTCTGCTATGCTCCCTGAGCCAGTCCCCACTAAGGCCAAACCGCTGTGCTGGGTCTCTCAGCCTTGAGGGCCTCAGAGCAAAATGCCAAGGAAAGGAAGTCCGTGTCACTCCCTGCTGCCTTCTCCCCTCCACTGACCTCTGCCACCCTCACTGCGGGGATAAAAGGCCAGCAACTCTCCAGAACATTTCAGCTCCTTGCTCAACATTTGGACACACTAATTGTCCTTGGCTTTTCTCTGTCCATTCTTGGCTGCTCCTCTCCGGAACAGGGGTGGGGGTGGGGTGAGGTGGGGTGGGGTGGGGCGGGCTCCTCTCTGCTGGGCCATGACCTACTTGGCCAGCCACCTAAAACCACAGTCTTGGGCTGCAGAACCTCCACCTCCAGCTGCAGACCCCAAATGCCTGCCTGGAATGAACGACTGTGTACTTGTGTGTTCTCGAGTGGCAGCCAGGATGGGCCGGCTGCAGTCCCTGAAGACTCCATTAACCCACAGCAGCCTCCTCCATCAGCAGGAGACTCCAAAAGAAACTCCCACATAGTATGTGGGAACCTATTCTCTGTGGCCTGGCTGTCCTGAGACTTGCTCTGTAGACCAGGCTGGCCTCGAACTCCCAGGGATCTGCCTGCCTCTGCCTCTGGAGTGCTGGGATTAAAGGCCTGTGTCACCAAGCCTGGCACTGACCTGTTTGCTTTTAAAGAGTGAATAGCATTTTTCCAGAAAAGGCTTCTCAGACAACAGAATCATTGCTTGTAGAGCCGTATGCCCTGTACAAGCAGTAAGGCGTAGCACCTAGGTGGTACACACATACACACACACACACACACACACACGTGTGATTGCTACAATGTTTGGTGCTCCCTGTCTTTGCCCTGTGGCTTTGCTCAATTCATAGGTGGGAGCCCCTGAAGAACGCTCAACCTCTTTCACACCTGGCACAGCATGATATGAACTAAGGAGGTTCTATTTCCTCCCTTAGCTCTCTCTCGTTTGGTTTGCTAAACAGGTACGTGTTGTTTTTGCAAAAGATAAATGAGCTTCAAAAGTGAGACAGGCCCAGGGAGATGGCTCAGTTCGTATGAACCCACTTATAAAAAGCTCGACACTGTAACTCCAGCCCTGGGCAAGCTGAGCAGAGCAGACCCGGAAGGTGATTGGTCAGCTGGCCTAGCCAAACTAATGAGATTCTGGTTCGGAGAGACCCTGTCTCATTTCAAAAAGGAGGTGAGGGGGCGTGGAGGCACAGGTCTTTAATCCTAGCACTCTGGAGGCAGAAATAAGCAGATCTCTATGAGTTCAAGGCTAGTCTGGTCTAAACAGAGAGTTCTAGACTAGCTAGGGCCACAAAGTGAGACCTTGTCTTAAAAAATAAAATAAAATAAAATAAAATAAAATTGATAAGTATTTATCAAGGAAGAGTACCCAATGTTAACTTCAGGCCTACACACACACACACACACACACACACACACACACACACATAGTTGGACATGAAAGCTACCGGTGATGGTACATACCTGTGATCCCAGAATTTAGGAGGGAGAGGTAGAAGAATCAACATAATTTCAAGGCTAGCCTTAACTAAATAGTGAATTTCAGGACTATGGAGTAAAACTCTATCTCAAAAAGGGAAATAGTGAAATGGGTCTATCATTTATATGATTTCTTTTTTAATCTTTTACTTATTTCTTATGTGTATGGGTGTTTTGTCTGCATGGATGCCTATGCAGCAAGTGCATGCAGTGCTTGCAGTCCAGATCCCCTGGAACTGGAGTTACAGGCAGTTGTTAGCTGCCATGCTGGGAATCGAACCAGGGTCCTCTAGAAGAACAACCAGTACTCTTAGCCACTAGGCCATCTTTCCAGCCCTATGATTTCTTTAATCAAATATAATTCACATACACGAGTTACCATTTAAAGTGGAATTTGGCAGGTTTTACTATACTTTCCAGATTGCACAACCACCACAGCTATCGACCTAGAAAACTTTCATCAGGGTGTGATGGGACATGCCTGTAAACCCAGCACTCGGGGGACACTGAGGTAGAAGGATAGAGAGTTCAAGGCCAGCCTGGAATGTGTGGAGTCCCTGTCTTGGAGAAATCCTTTGGTAACTACTCATGTTCCTTGCCTCTACAGATTTGCCTATCCTACATGTTTGATGCAAGTGGAATTACACAACATACAACTTCTTGTGTCTGGTTCCTTTCTCTGACTTGTATGGTGTCAGTGTTCCTTCTTCACATAGCTAAATAACACCATCATATGACCAAACCAAATTCTTGTGCATTGCCCAACACTCTAGCTTTTGCTTCATGGTTGCTGTGAGCAGTGCCTCCGGGATGGACATCTGTGCTCAAGGTTTTATGTGGACTTGTTATGGGCAGAGTTGTTGAGTCATGGGTGACGCTAGCTTTAACTCCCAGCAAGGAAGTATGGAGAACCTCAATTATAACTACTGGGTTCAGAAATATTACCTTAAAACAGTGGCCCTCAACCTTCCTACTGCTGCGACCCTTTAACACAGTTGTTCCTGTTGTGGTGACCCCCAACCATAATATTATTTTCATTGCTACTTCATTAACTGTAATTTTGCTACTGTTATGAATCAAAATGTACATATATGTGTTTTCTGATGGTCTCAGGTGACCCCCTGTGAAAGCATCCATTCAGACCCCCCAAAGGAATCCAGACCCACAGGTCCAGAACCACTGGCTTAAAAGAACTTTTAAGTGCTAGGTGAGTTGTTAGTAGAGCGTTTACCTAGAATGTATCAAGTCCTGGGTTCGATTCCTAGTATCGAGTAAAACAGGCGTGGTGATGCGCGTCTGTAATCCCAGCATTAAAGAGGTAGATGTGGGAGAATCAGAAGTTCAAGGCTAGCCTGGGATACACAGTTAAGTTTGAAGCTGCCAAGGGCTACATGAGGCCTCATCCCCCTGTCCATCCCAGGAAAAGACTAATTCCTAAGTAATTTACCATTGCCCCATCTCCCAAAACATACACACACACATACACAATGTGGTTCACACTTGAGCTTGCTATCAACCGTTCTCTCTGCCAGACATGTGGCCTGATCCCAGGGTAAAGAGACCTTCAGGAATCTACTGGAACACAGTTCTGCCCTAGCTATTCAGAGGTCAAGCTTCAGACAGCCCACATCAGGAACCCCGTGCACCCAGGCCAAAGTGAGGCCACCCGGCTGTCTACGCCACAAAAAAAGAAAATCACAAACACACCACATAGCCTCTTGAGTCATTCTGGCTTCTACAGATTTCAACATGGGCACAGAGGGTAGCCATGTTCTCCACAGTGGCCTTGAGGCAGAAGAGAGGCTCCTGAAGTGTGTGACTCAATAGGCTGTGACATCCCCTCTTCCACTGGGGAAGGGAGGCGATGGCTCCCCTCTTTGGACACCAAGGACCAGGCTGAGTGTGAGCACTCTGGGGAGAGCTGCTGAGGAATGCACCCCTACATGTACCCTTGAAGAACGAACACCCTGTGCTAAAATGGACTGGCTGAAAGAATCAAGAGAAAAGAAGCACACTCATTTCGGCATAGACACTCCTGCACTCTGACCCTCCCTGAGTGGCCTGGCCATCCCCGATCACTGCCAACCTGCATCTCCCTCCAGACAAGGCCCACTGGCTGTACAATACTTGATAGGCCCAGCTCTGTCACTCACTGGCAAATAGTCTTGGAAAGAGCCTGACAGCGACTAGGGTTTACTGTCCTCCTAGTGAACAGGAGGCGACTTGGGTCAGTGCTGACATGCAGTTCCTTGGGGGAGCTCCTCTAGGAGTGTGGCTGAGCACTTGGGGTGGGTTGGCAGCAGACACGGGCTCATGTTAGAAGCGGATGCTAGCCTTGGAACATAAGTGCTGAGTGGGGAGATCTGGAAGTTTCTCCCCAAACTACCTGTCCTCCCCTGGGTGCCTCAGCTCTTAAGACAGCTGAACACTTCCACACCCCCCTTAAATCCCAGGGTCAAAGTGATCTTCGTGGGCTATGGGGATGTGTTGAGTGTGTGGTCTTAGAAAGAACAGGGTGCCTGGGGAGACGGGGAGGAGGGGGTAAGAGAGAGAAAGAAAGAGGGAGAGTGGAAAGAGGGAAGAGAGAGGGGGAGGGGAGGAGAGAAAACGAGAGGGAGAAAGGAGAGAGAAGAGAGAGAGAAGAGGTGGGATTCAGTCCTGGCTGTTCTCGGTTTGTTAGAACCCCTACTTCACAGGGGGGGGCGGGGTGAAGCGGGCCTCCAATGCACCCAAATCGATGAGCCCGGGACAACCCTACTCACTTTCCCTGAGATTCCTAAGGTTCTCCCGCTGCACTCAGACACCTCAGTCCTTCTGCCTGAGATCCTCCCAAGATCAAGGCCACGCCTGCCCGGCTGCTCCTATGCGTCTTGTTCCCCCAGGACACCAAGTTCCCGGACAGACAGCGGGGATTGAGGAGCAATGAATCCCGAGGAACCCGGTCTTCCGGACCGGCGTTGGGTATCCTAAGCAACGGCCCCCTTCTAATTCCGCGGCCCCTGTCATGCCCCTACTGCCCCCCACGCCACGCGTGGGAACGAGGGCCCCCAGCGACCTCACCTGTAGCGGTCCGCGGGTCTTCCGGCGCCCAGGCCCCAGGCCGGGGCGTGTCCATCACTGTCCCCGGCTCCCAGCCCCGCCCCGAGCCCCGCCCCGAGCCCCTCCCCTCCCGCTGCCCTGGAACTGACCTTGACCGCTTACCAGCCGCTCCCTACTTGGACACTACGTCGCACCAGCAACCTACCTAGCCTCTCAGCCTGCCAAGATCCTACGCCCTAGTTATGCCTGGGTTTCTGGGAAATACCTGTACATCCTCCCCTCTACCCTCCTTTAACACACACACACACACACTGTGCCATCTGAACACATGTGCATATGGGCTGAGCGCCTGCTGTATGCCTAGCCCTGGGTCCTGCACTGGGGCTTTAAAATGGAGAGCGAAACAGGTTTATCTTTTGGTTAGATGATAGCCTGGAGAAAGATGTGGTTAAACACAAAACTCAGGAGCTGTTTGCCTATCCTAAATGCCCTGGATTTGTTACCCACGAAGCAGGGTATGATGGTGCATACCTGTAATCCTAGCATTTAGGAAGTGGAGACAGGAGGGTTAGAAATTCAAGGTCATCCTTGGCTGCTGAGGTCACTTTGGGCTTCCTGAGATCCTGTCTAAAAATTAAGCCATCAAACCACCAGTCAGACTGTAGTGGTGCAGTCTTTAATCCCAGCACTAGGGAGGCAGAAGCAGGAGGATCTCTGTGGAGTTCAAGGCCAGCCCACTCTACGGAGTGAGTTCCAGAACTTCCAGGGCTACACAAAGAAACAATGTCTCCAAAAACCTACAAAACAAACCAACAACAACAAAAACAAACAAAAGCAAGCAAACAGAAACACCACCACAAACACCTCCTGTCACCTATTGCCGTAAGGAAGCTTGAAAACCAAAAAGTGTTCAGGCCTCTCTCCCATACTGAAGTCAGCCCTGAGCAGAAGACGGAAGTGAGCATGCGTGCAAAGTCACAGAAGGATGCCAGAGATAGGAAAGCCGGAGCGTTCTATGCTACGTAGGGGAGAGATAGGCCATCTGTCTGTCTCAAAGCAGATATTGTCCTCTACCCTAGGAGCGGTAAGCAAGTGTCCGTGAGATCACTTACAAGCCTGAGCTGGGTATACTAGCTCATGCTTGTGCCCACAGCCACTGGGGAGGCTGAGACAGGAGGTTCACAAGTCAAGGAGACCCTGGGCTACAGGGTGAGACCATGGCTCAAACATATATAGGCAGTAGATAGCATTTCTTTATCTGGTTGGTCGTTTTGCTTTGCTTTGAACACTTGTTTTTATGACAGTTTCACATGTGAATATTTATATCATTTCCATCCCTCCAGCTCCTCCAACGCCTGTCCCGCCATCCCTGTCTTCTATAATTACACTATTGCATACTCAGAAAGAGGCAGAGACTGTTAGACCCTCAGAAGGGTTCTAAGAGGCCTGGGCACGACGTACAGGGCACCAGCACCCTATTCCCTCTCTCCTTCCCTCTCCCTTGCTAAAAACCCTTAGATCACATTCCTAAAGCAAACCCAGCAAGGTTGGTTCCCTTAATTGGCCTCTGACTCATTTCTGAGACTGAACATGAAGGTCCAGCCATCAAAATTCATGATTTAGCTCTACCGGCAAACCTACCGGCTAACCTGTCCTATCAGGATTTACCAACTCATCACTTCCCCTTTTTTTCCTTAAAAACTGTTCTGACAGAGACACCTCCTACTGCCTTTGTCCCATCCACAGGCAGTTCCCCATCTTCCCCTAATTTGTTCTTCTGGTAGTAATAACTCTCCGTGCAGAGAATTTGGTGTCTGGGTGTGTTCTGAGCTGACTCCAAACTCCCCTGTCTTCACTAAGTTCATTTCATATTTCCCTTATGTATATGTAACCTCCTGGGAATGGGTGCTTTTCCCTAGAGAAACCTCATATTCTCTCTCTCTCTCTCTCTCTCTCTCTCTCTCTCTCTCTCTCTCTCTCTCCCCTCCCTCTCTCTCTTCTCTCTCTCTCTTTCTCTCTCTTCTCTCTCTCTCTTTCTCTCTCTCTCCCTCTCTCTCTTCTCTCTCTCTCCTCCCTCTCTCTCTTCTCTCTCTCTCTCTCTCTCTCTCTCTCTCTCTCTCTCTCTCTCTCTCTCTCTCTCTCTCTCTCTCTGCAGCCATTGACTTCCTGTAGTTCTAACTTTAGAGACGGGGCCTTGTGAAATCCCCCATCCACACGGCCATGTTGACCGGTGTGGTTATTACCCAGTCCTTCTCTCAGTAACCTTAGTAAGATTTTGTGGCAGGACCATGTCTAGAAGAAACAATGTCACAGCTTCTGGGGCTGCTGGCTCTTACAATCATCCTGCCCCTTCTTCTGGCTTCCTGAGCCTTAGGTGGAACGGTAGTGTTGGAGGTGTTACCAACTGGGGCTGGGCACCCAATGGTTAGTTTTCTTTTGCCTTTTGATCAGTTGTGGATCCCTGTTAACAGCCTCTAGATTGTTGCAAAAAGGAAGTTTCTTTGACAAGGCATGAGAGGTACATTTATCTGTGAATGTAAAGCTAAGTATGTAGAAGACAGAATTAGAATGGTTTAGGGAAATGGCAACATTGTGTCCTTCTCTAGGGTCCATGCCGTAGTCATTTGACTAGGTCACCTGTACCAGGGAAGAATTCCTTACCATCCCATAGACCTCGAGTCTAATCAGACGCTGTTGGTTACCCTGATGGTAGAAGTCCCTCTGTCATACCACTCTTACCACGATGGATGTTGTTGTGATCTATTGGCTTTACAGATGGGTGCCACTACTGGCTGCTTTTCTCCCCTGGCAGCTTGCATGGCGCCTTCCAGTACTGAGCGAGCCGATCCTCAGAGAGTCTTCCAGGTTGGCTGCAGCTCGAGTCCTCCAAGTCCTACGGCCAAAGCGTGTGGTGTCTTCAGCAGCAGAGCCAACCCTTCAAGTTCTGGGAGGCAGCCAAGGGCAAGAGCAAGCGCTTACATGGTTCTGGGAGTCAAAAGATATTTCAGGGCTCACACTTTTCATCCCAGCGCTTGGGAGACAGAGGAAGGAGGACAGCGGTGAGTTCGAGGCCAGCCTGGTCTACAGAGTGAGTTCCAGGACAGCCAGGGCTACATATGAAACCGTTTCTCAGAAAACAAACAAACAAACAAAAAACCACACACACACACACAGGGCATTTCTATGAGACATTTAAACATTGTGCCTAGCACCCAGCTGCTTGTAATATAACAGATAACAGATATTTTATACTAAGTATTTTATACTAGATTGCCCAAGACTACCACGCACCCCACCCTCAGTTCTCTCTCTCTCTCTCTCTCTCTCGCTGTGTGTGTGTGTGTGTGTGTGTGTGTGTGTGTGTGTGTGTTTTAAAACAAGATCTAAGCCGGGTAGTGGTGGCACATGACATGCCTTTAATCTCAGCACTTGGGAGGCAGAGGCAGGCAGATTTCTGAGTTCGAGGCCAGCCTGGTCTACAGAGTGAGTTCCAGGACAGCCAGGGATACACAGAGAAACCCTGTCTCAAAAAAACCAAAAAAAAAAAAAAAAAAAAGAAAGAAAGAAAGAAAGAAAGAAAAGAAAAACAAAAACAAAACAGGATCTCAGGCTGGAGAGATGGTTCAGTGGTTAGGAGCCCTGGCTACTGCTCTTCCAGAGGACCTAGATTTGATTTCCAGCACCGACACAACAGCTCACGACCCTCAAAGCCTACAATTCCAGAGGGATCTGATGCCCTCTTCTAGCCTCCGAGGGCACCAGGCATATAATGTGGTGTACAGACATACATGCAGACAAAGCACACATATACACAATTTTTTTTAATAAAAAAAGACCCTTTTGTGCTCTTGATGTGGGGACCTGTTGTGACCAATCTTATCTAGAAGACACTGATGCCTGGAATCATCTCCAGCTCTAAGGGGACTTGGTATCTGTGGGGCTGGACCGTGCCACCAGACAGAAGAACCGGTAAGGTTGAAGCAGGTTTCCAAAACCCAGGAAATCTCACAATTGAGAACGGTGGGCATTGGAACCAACTCCCTGCCAGGCTCCACCTGTCTTAGAACATGGAACCATGACACCCCACTGAAAGGACCAGGACAGCCCTGTCACATAGCATTGAAACCTAGAGTTCTCCATGCTAATCTAGACAGGCCCTGAGTGTTTAGTCTCCCTTCCTGGGTCACCCTTCCTGCAAAAGGTTTTTAATCCCTGGTTTACCCTGAGTGAGACATATTCATTCACATCCGCCATAAATACAACAGATTGGACAAACAAGGACCGTCTCCTTCATCAACGTAAAGCGCCACACCTAAATCTCCCAGAGGCCTCTCTTCCAGCCCCTCTCAGCACTCCCTTGGAACCAAACTGGATTCCACCCTTGTCCAGGGCTCAGCCATTCCTTCCTGCCTGGCGCATAGGGGAACCTCGGGCTCATGGACCACACGGTTCTCAACTCCTCGTGGTTCCCAGCAGCATCTGGGTATGTGGGAGACTGAGAACCACGGCATCCGCCCCAGCCCCCGCTGTTTCTCACCAACTGACTTGAACTGTGTTCTGCCTTCCCTGAGCGGCATCCCGGCGGTGCTCCAGCATCCCAGCGGTGCTCCAGCATCCCAGCAAGGTGCAGCCCAACAGGTGTTGTCCATTATACACCCGATTCTCACTGCCCACAAGGCCAGCTGCACCTTCCAGTTCACTATACATGGAGCATAGATTATAGCTAGAGACATGGGAGCCTATACCTTCTTCTCCAAACCTCTAGAGCCTCCAAAGAGAAAATACAGCCAAAGTATGGGCATGAAGAGCCTTTGGGTCATGTCTGCTTCAATCCTGTCTCACAGAAAAGTCTGGAGGAAAGCCGGGCGGTGGTGGCGCACGCCTTTAATCCTAGCACTTGGGAGGCAGAGGCAGGCGGATTTCTGAGTTCAAGGCCAGCCTGGTCTACAGAGTGAGTTCCAGGACAGCCAGGGCTACACAGAGAAACCCTGTCTCAAAAAAAAAAAAAAAAAAAAACCCAGAAAAGTCTGGAGGAAAGTATTGGAGTATTGGCTGAATATGGAGTCAGCCAGGTAAGCCCTATGTATTATTCAATGGCCTGCAGGGTACACATGATCTAGGATAGCTACAAATGTAGCCCAGCGCAAAACCAACCATAAACCTACTTAATACAAGATTTTTTTTGCAACTTGATAGCCTCGTTCTTGAGTTTGAGATTTATAAATGACAGTATCAGGTATGTTATCACGAGGTTGGCTGTGACTGACAGGTGATTAGTGTGCCACATCTCTGGGTGGGTCTTTGATAAAGACTATTCAGCAGTTTTCAAAGCCTGGGATGAATACAGGGCGTATTGGTCACCCTACATCACCATGACCAAAACACCCAACAGACATCCTAAGGGAAGAGGGATCACAAATTAAATCCCAAAAAAGACATTTCCTGTGGACTCTGGCCTAATCCATGGGTTCAATCCTCAATGGGTTTGTTTGTTCGTTCGTTTGTTTTATTTCTCAGTGGGTTCTTAATGTGATGGGGTTACTGGGATTTCAAAGACAAGATGTGGGGCCTAGCTGCAGGAGACGCTAGAGCAGCGCTTCTCAGTCTTCTTAATGCTGACCCTTTACTCCAGCTCCTCATGTCATGGTGACTCCCAACCACAAAATTATTTCATTACTACTTCATAGGTGTAATTTGGCTACTGTTATGAATCGTAACATAAATATCTGATGTACAGGACATCTGTGGCTGACCCCCTGGGGGTCGCGACCCACAGGTTGAGAACCACTGCGCTAGACCATGCCTGTTATCTGCCCACCCCAACCTCTTCCCAAGGGCACAAAGAAGTAAGGCCTGCTCTCCACCACATGCTCCTGGGACCACGATGCTCGGCCCAAGCACATGAGACCAAGCAGCCATGGACTGAGCCCTCTTGAAACCTCGAGGCAAAGTAAGTCCCTCTTCCCTTAGGATGTCCGTTGGGTGTTTTAGTCACAGTGACATAGGGTGACTAATACATCCTGCATTCATCCTGGACTTTGCAAACTGCTGAATAGTCTTTATCTCCTTTTATCGCCCCCCCCCCAAAATGAGGGAATAAGGCAGGCATTTTTGACTGACATGAAGAGGGTAAGGACCCTTTGGAGTTCTCTGTGATGTGTGTTACTTTTTTCACTGCTGTGACAAAATACCATGCAAAAGAACCTAAGAAAGGTTTTTGTTTTTGTTTTTTGTATTTTTTTTTACCCAGGCTGTGGTGGCTCACACCTTTAATCTTGGCACTGGAGAGGCAGAGGCAGGCAGATCTCTGTGAGTTCCAGGACAGCCAGAGATATGTAGGGCCACCCTGTCTTTAAAAAAAAAAAAAAGAAGGATGATTTTACTTTGGCTTACAGTCTGCGAGTACAGTCCACCACGGTAAGGAAAGTGTGGCAACGGCCCTTCTGAGGTGGCTTACAGTCTGCGAGTACAGTCCACCACGGTAAGGAAAGTGTGGCAACGGCCCTTCTGAGGTGGCTTACAGTCTGCGAGTACAGTCCACCACGGTAAGGAAAGTGTGGCAACGGCCCTTCTGTGGTGGCAGGAGTGAGCTGCTGAGAGCCCGCCCCTCCTTATATCTCAGCCAATCAGGAAGCAGAGAGATAAAAGTTGCTGCCCAGCTCGCTTCAGTCTGGGCCCTCAAAACCCTGCAATGGTACTGCTCAGTAGAGGAGGCGTTCTTCTCACCCCAGTCAAAGGTCTCTGGGCACATCCTCCATTGTGGAAATAGTTAATCTCAGTCCAGGGTTTCTATCCCGCCTTTTACCAGTTAGTTCCTGGATAAAAGGCACACACAACCTTTATAATAAGCCCTGATCAGCACAGGAGCTGGGCAGGTATCTATCCTCTCTGCTATTATGTCTGTCTCCCAGCCAACAATCCCATTATATAATCTGCTATGTTTCATCTGGGCCGCTCTTGACTCCAATTAGCCAGCCCACGTGGCCATTATTTTAAGAGTCTTAGCCCGTGGCAACTTCTCTCTCCACCTTTTTTGTCTACCTTGTGATGCTCCTCAAACCTTAGACTGGGAACTCTAAACCCCGCCTATATCTCTTCTGCCCAGCTATTGGCTGTCAGCATCTTTTTCACCAATCAGGGATAACTTGGGGGAGGGGGGAGGTCACATGGCATCCCCTGGGTCTATGAGCAATCTCTGGGAGCAACCTGTATTTACCATAGCAAAAGATAAAACCTCAACATCCTCCCAGACGTGCCCCAAAGTTTGTCTCCTATGATGGTCAACCATCACAAGAGGAGAAGTCACTTTACTGCAGTGTTGGGTCTCAATTTCTGGCACTGGGCCAGCACCCGGCTCCCTAGGAATCCACTAATGTTTGACTCAAGTTATTCTTTAAGATTAAGATACAATTGCTCAGTTGGTGGACTGCTTGCATAACACGCACAAAGCCCTAAGTTCAACCCCCTACCTAGCACCAGATAAACCAGACATGGTGGTACATGCTTGTAATTCCGGCACTCAGGAGGTAGAACAGAGTGATCAGAAATTTAATGTTATTATTGGCTACACAGTGAGTTTAAGGCTAACCTGAGCCACATGAGACAATTTATTTTTTGTCAGGGTCTCTCTATTATAAACTCACTATGTAGACCAGACTGGCCTTGAACTCACAGAGATTCACCTGCTTCTGTCCCCCAAGTGCTGGGACTAAAGTTGTCTGTCTGTCTACCACCATGCCTGACTAGAGACAAATTCTGTTGTTAAAATTAAGATACTGCCCTTTGTAGGTGGCACATGCCTTTAATCCTAGCACTCAAACAGAGGCAGGGGGATTTCTGAATTTGAGGCCAGACTGGTTTTCAGAGAAAGTTCCAGAGCAACCAGGAATACACAGAAACCGTGTCTCAAAACAAAACAAAACAAGATAGGATATAGGGGACTGGAGAGATGGGTCAGTGGTTAAGGTCTTTCTAGAGGACCCGGGTTTAATTCCCAGCACCTACATGGTGGCTCACAGTCCTCTGTAACTCCAGTCCCAGGGGTTCTGACATCATCTTCAGATCCCTCTTCTGGCCTCCTTTGGTACCAGGCATGTCCTTAGTGAACAAATATACGTTCAGGCAAAATACCCATACACATAAGCAGAAATAATTCTTATATGTTTTCAATTAAAATATAATCCATACGCCACAATACTAATAGTGTTAAGGTTTTACAGCCAGTACCACTGCCTAACTCCAGAACGTCCCCATCATCCTACAAGAAAACTCTTAACTACTCCATCCATCCATCCTTTCCTGGCCCTGAGGCTGTAACGGCCAGGACAGCTCAAACAATCCTACTTTAAAACAGTAACAGCTCCTGTCATTGAACATGAACAACACACTTTCCAGACCTCATCGTCATTTCTGGTTTCAATAATCTGCTCTTTGCTTTTGGAGACACTGGAGCTCCCTCAGGAGAACTTGGGTAATGACACTCAACTAATAAATCAGAGGGGCTGAGCCTTGAACAGAGGCTAGGACCATGGCCTTGGAGCCAGAAAGTCTCCCAGCAGGAAAGGAACTGTCCCTACGGAACCATTGAGCAGGCAGAGTCTCCGTTGTGGGGTCTGCTAAGTATGAGAAGCTTACTGGGCACTTGCCATGTAACATGGGACCGAGAGACAGATGGAGGGAGACACTTCAACCTGCTGAGGACCTGGAGCATGGGAAAGTTGAGGAAGGCTTCCTGGAGGAGCCAGGCATCCGCAGGGATGGAAGAGTCCAGCTGGCGGGCTGCGAGGGGAGGGTTCAGAAAGTCTGGAAGTGGTCTGGGTGTCAGGTCGACAAGGGGTGGGCTTGTGATGGCTAATCTTGAAGGTCCACTTGACTGGATTAATAGATGTTCAGAAGCAGAGCAGTTTTGGGGATGTGACTCTGAGATCATCCCTAATGACATATAGGCAGGTCTAAACTTTGGGCATTTCAATACCATTAACATCTTCAAAGTTTATGTGCAAGACGGTGGAATCAGGTTACTAACACACACACACACACAGACCAGGGAGATAGTTCAGTGATTAAAGCCCTTGCCTTACAAATAGAACTGAACTGGGATCCCCAGCTCCCACATAAAGGCAAGTACTAAGTTGGGTGGTGGTGGTTCACGCCTTTAATCCCAGTACTAGGGAGACAGAGGCAAGTGGAGCTCTGTGAGTTCAAGGCCAGCCAGGTCTACAAAGCAGGTTCCAGGACAGCCAGGGTTCTGTTACAGAGAACCTGTCTCAGAAAGCACATGCACACACATGCGCGGACACACACATACACACACACACAGACACGGCAAGGATGGTAGCTTGCCTACTATTCAGCACTGTAGAGGCAGGGACATACCCTGGCTCTCTTCCCTGTATGTAGTGGTGTGTACTGCTTGGGTCCATATTGCCTCCCCTCCATGATAGATGGATACGCCTAAAACTGAGCCAGAACAAATCCTTTCTCACTTTATGCTAGGCATTCTGTCATGAGAAAATTAACATAGCATGTCAAGCTGGCTTCCCCCACCTCTAAGGCATGTGTACATATGTGCATGATGCACAGGCACACATGTGGGGGTCTGAGGACAACTCGATGGGGTTGGTTCTCGCCTTCCACCTTCACATTGCTTCTAGAGACTGGACTCAGGTCATCAGGCTTTAGAGCCTTTCTTTACTGTCTTGTCAGGCCCTCAAAAGCTTTCTGGCAGGTACCAACGCCTTACTCCCAAACAGAATACTTAATCCAGAACAGGGTCTCTGTAGTCCCTCCAGTGTCTATCCTCATCTATGCCTCATCGCCTTTAAAACTGGAAATCAGGGCTCACCACCGAACAAGGGACTTTGTCTTTGAACTTGTGGATGCCCAAAGCAGCGGGAAGTCCAGCAGGAAGTCTGCCAATCAGTGGTCAGAATCCGGATACACCCCATCCCGTTCCAGATCATTGTGTGTACATGCGCTTGTGTTTGCTTTCAACACACAAGGTCTCACTATGTAGTCCTAACTGGTTTGGGACCAGCTATATAGACCAGGCTGGACTCTTAACTCAGAGAACTCCTGCTTCTACCTCCTAGATCCTGATCCTCCTCATCTATCTAGTGTCAGGCTTGCAGGCATGGGCTTCCACACTAAGTGCCGAGGATCGAGCCCACAGCTCTGTGCCTTTTAGGCAAGCCTTCTGTCAACTGAGCCACATTTACAGCCCCCAGTCACTTTCGGTTGCTGCTGTTGCCTTGGTGTTGTTTCCTGTGGGACAGGGGATCCAAACCCAAGGCCCCACATACCAAGCAAGTGATCTGTCGGGGTCCGGGCTACACCTTCAGTCTCCCTCACTCACTCTGGCCCCGCTCTATCCACACCTAGGACCCATCTTGGACCTCTGCACACCCAGGGCACTCTGCGCATGCCCACTGCTAGGCCAGGGCAGGCCAGCATTTTCCAGAGCCTACATGCCCCGGGACGAGCACAGCTTTGGTCCAGGATGGCAGACAAAGCACAGGGAAGCCAGGCAAGAGAGTGTGTCTCCTTGTCAGGTGCTGGCCTGTTCCCCACTGTGCCTTTAAGGGAAAGCAGCCGATAGAAAGAAAGAAGTGAAGTCATTCAGATTGTTTATCCCCCAGCTCCGACTGCACAGACCACATACAGGTCCCCAATTCCCAGACTCTGGGCTAGAAAATGAAGGCACTGTGTCAGAATTAAGGCCCAGGTGGCTCTCAGGGATTTGCTTGTGTATCACTGTGGCAACGGGAAGACGCTCCTGTTACTGACTACTTGGACTCTGGGCTTCCAAGCAGAAGTCCTCTGAGTAGAAGGTATCAGGCAAGAGCCCTGGCTGTAGCCACTTTGGATGGCCAGGGGCTATCAGGCCGAGAGATGCCAAACTGGTACCTGCCCAAAGGACTAGGAACACCCAGAAGGTCCACTGCTGAGCCTAGTTCTGGGAAACAGATCAGACAGGCTCAAGCAAGCACCCCAAAGCAGATCTGGGACCCACAGAGTTGCAGAGAAGTTTGCTCATGGACAGCCAGTGGGTGAAGATGAGGAGGTGGCGTGGGCATGTCAAAGTTGCCATGCCGACACACTTCCCACGGCCATGAAGTGGTCTCAGAGCTTGCTCCGTGGGGTTTCCGACAGGGGCCGCTGCAGCCGCCACACGACCCTGACCGGCTCCGTGGTGTGGTCCAGCTCTCGGAGGCCACACAGGTCACCTGTCTGACTGTACTGCTTCAGGGCTGGCTGGAGCACTGTGATGGGGATGCTGAAGTTCAGGTGTGGGTAGGTGGCCCCCGTGTTATTGTCCCGAGTGTTGCTGGCAACGATGCCTGTGGGGAGAGAGCGAGGACGATATGAAGCAGTAGATGGGTAGCCATGGGGCAGGGAGGACCTCCGCCTTGAGGGGGACTTGGGGGCCCTCTGGGGATTGGGAACCCCCAGTGCTGGGTGTTGAGCTTTTGCCAGAGCTTCTGCTCCTCATATCTCCCTGCAACTCCATCCATGCCGTCTCCTTCACATCCATAAAACAGTCTAGCTCACTTGATTATCTTTCTCTCTCACCACAAAGGGTAGGGTTCAGGGTGTTTCCACAGCCTGTGGAAACACCAAATGAATCAAACAGGAAAAAATGAGCCAGACTCACACGGCTTTGGCCCACTTTGCTGGCTAGCTTTATGTCAGCCTGGCACAAACATTTTGGAAAAGCGAGCGAATGAGGAAATGTCCCATCACATTGGCCTGTGGTGGATTTTCTTGATGGATGGGGGAAGGGACCAGTCCATTGTGGGTGGGGCCATCCCTGAGCTGGTGGTCCTAGGTGCTGTAAGAAAGCAGGCTGGGCAAGCCACAGAGAGCAAGCCAGTAAGCAGCACCCCTCCATGGCCCCTGCATCAGCTCCTGCCTCGAGTCCTTGCCCTGACTTCCTCTGATGATGACTGTAAAGTGGAAGTGTAACCAGAATAAACCCTCCCCTCTGCAGGCTGCTTCGGATCATGGTGTTGATGACAGTAGAAACTCTGAGCAAGAGGCTAGCACGGGGATGAGGGGGATGGGGGCGGGGGGCGGGGGGGGAGGTGGGGGAGGTGGAGGGGGATGGGGGCGGGGGGCGGGGGGGAGGTGGGGGAGGTGGAGGGGGATGGGGGCGGGGGGGGAGGTGGGGGAGATGGGGGAGATGGGGAGGTGGGGGAGGTGGAGGGGGATGGGGGCAGTGGGGGGGGAGATGGGGGAGGTGGGGGAGGTGGGGGAGGTGGAGGGGGATGGGGGCAGTGGGGGAGGGAGATGGGGGAGGTGGAGGGGCTGGAGAGATGGCTCAGTGGTTAAGAGCACTGACTGTTCTTCCAGAGGTCCTGAGTTCAATTCCCAGCAACCACATGGTGGCTCACAACCATCTGTAACGAGATCTGATGCCCTCTTCTAGTGTGTCTGAAGATAGCAACAGTGTATTCATATAAATAAATAAATCTTATAAAAAAAAGAAGAAGCTGATGGGGCCTTTTTTTTAAGAGCATTTTAAGGGTTAAAGAGTTGGCTCAGTGGTTTAAAGCACCTGTTTACTCTTGCAGAGGACCCAGTTTTGATTCCCAGCATGGCAGTTCCCAGCCACCAGTAGCTCTATTTCTAAGGGATCTGAAGGTCTCTTCTGACCTTTATGAGCACCAGGCACGCACATTGTACACATACATGCATGCAGGAAAAGACATTCATAAAATAATACACAAAAACATACATAAAATAATGTAAAAAGATAAATCCACAATCATCACTCTATACTTACAGAAGGCTCACCTACATGCTGGTGCTCTTGGGCATTAATATCTAATAACAGAAGCTACCATGCAGCTCCTCTCTACATGAATATCTATCTACCTTCTGTCATCAAATAAAGGAAAATGGTACAATCAGGCTGGCCTTGAACTCACTGAGATCCTCCCTCCTCTGCCTTCCCAGTGTTGAGATTAAAGGCATACACCACCATATCTGGCCTCCACTGGACTTTTGTTTGTTTTTTTCTTTCTTTTTTAAAGACTTATTTATTTTATTTATGTGTATACACTGGTGCTGTCATCAGATACACTAGAAGAGGGCATCGGATCACATTACAGATGGTTGTGAGCCACCATGTGGTTGCTGGGAACTGAACTTAGGACCTCTGGCAGAGCAGTCAGTGCTCTTAACCGCTGAGCCATCTCTCCAGCCCCTGGATACTTGTTTCTAATCCTCTTCCCTCCAGCGCTGGGATTTAGGTGTGCACCACCATACTCGGCATCAACCAGCCACTATAAAGCAAAAATTGGGCAGCTGAGGTGGCTCACTGAGGTGGCTCAGCGGTTAAGGGTGCTGCCCCACAGCCGGAGGCCCTGAATCAGACACCTGGGCGCATGGTAGGAGACAACCTACCCCTGAAAGTGGCCCTGACCTCCATACCTGCACCATAGCACATACGCATCTATAGTATATATACCACACGCCACCTGTAACTCTAGCTCCAAAGGCACTCATGCCTTCTTCTGGGCTCCACAGGCACCAGGAATACACATGGCGTACATACATACATGCAGGTAAGGCACTCATACACATAAAATAATCAAAAACTGTTGGTTTTTTTGTTTCAGTTTTTCAAGACAGGATTTCTCTGCGTAGCCCTGGCCATCCCAGAACATGCTCTGTAGAGATCAGGCTGGCCTCAAATGCAAGACTTCCACCCACCTCTGCCTCTTGAGTGCTGGGATTAAAGGTGTCCACCACCACTGCCCAGCTTAGTAAATTTTTTAGGTTTAAAAAAGGGGGGGGGTGAGGGAAGCTGTCTGTGACTCTATAATCCCAGCATTCAAAAGGCTCAGCCAGGAGAGCTGCTCTGAGTTCAAGACCTGTCTGGGCTACACAGCAAGAAAAAGAAGCTGCGCACAGGTGCTCAGACGCTAGCTAGAGTGGTGGCTCACACGAAGGGTTTACGGTTCTAGGCCTGACTTAACTGTACACATGCACACGTACCGACTGCCAAGTGTAAGGTTTATCACTGTAGGAGACAAAAGGCAGAATAGGAACAGCAGCCGGCAGCCAGCACAGACCAAGCAGTGCTACACACACACCTAAACACACACACACACACACACACACCAGGGGAGGCTGCATGCAGAGGTCTTTGCCTAGCCTCACTAACCAACCAGACTCCAGTTTGTTGGTGGTGCTCTCACATTGGTTGGTTTGTTTGGTGCTATAGATCAAACCCAGGGCAAACGCTCTACCAACTCTGTTTTTTAAGAATCCTGCATTCGTCACCAAAGCTTAAAAACTGGTGGCGTACGCCTGTAATCCCAGTACTTGGGAGGCAGAAGCAAGAGAATTGGGAGTTCAAGATCATCCTCGGCTATATACTGAGTTCAAAGACAGCCCAGGCAATATGAGACCCTGTCTCAAAGTAAAACAGAGACTGGATAGCCACACACACAGTAAAAAGGCTCCTCTCTTCTTGGGACATCCTGGGTAGCCAATGACCCCTGCTCTGTCCCCGACCGTGCTGTTTCGTGCGCTCACTCACTACTTCACAAGCCTAGCTCCGTAGACTTTTGAGTTTGTGACCCTCAGACTAACCCAACCCTAAATTTCATAATCTAAATGAGATTAAGTGGCTTACTTAAGGTCACAGCAGTGGTCAGAACCAACAGAGGGCCACCGGCCTAGCTCCTCCCCTTCCCGACTCAGCATCCTTCCCTCCTTGCCCCAGAGGCAGATTAGCTGAAAACTTCAGCTAACTAAAGGAAGGCGTGAGATCCACCGTCATCCCAGGAGGGCCTCCCAAGATGGATGGCAGGGCTACCGCTGGCAGGATCAAGGCTCGGGCAACAAGGAGATTGGGGTGAAAGGGACTAGTTACCCAGGAGGTCCCCGGAGCGTGTGGAGAAGAGAGGTCCTCCGCTAGAGCCGCCATGCACGGCGCACGTGGTCTGTAGCATCACTGGGGTGCCATCCACATGCACCACGGCAGACAGGATGCCCGAGGTCACCGAGGGCCCGCAGGTCTGGCCAAAGACACCAAAGCCCACCACGCTGACGGGCTCACCTGGCAGAGAGGAGAAAGGAGCTGCGTACCTCCACTCCATGCCCACTCACCACCAACCCTCTCCCCTCCGAGATCCTGCTCATCCCCTCCCACACCCCTAGGCATCGTCCCCAGGAATCCTGCAGGGAGATTAAGAATTCATTCTGTTCGCAGTTGCATGTACCCAACCGGTATTCTGGGGCATCGGGCATCAGGCGGGCCCCCAGCCCTCACTCCTATATTAAATGGTGTAGTCATGTTTAAGGCTGTTGTCACCTAGCTCACACCTGTAGTCACTATCCATCTCTCTCTGGAACCAAAGTTCTTGGTGAAGACATGTGATGCTGCCATACCCTGCCCCAGCCCCCTCCCCTACGTTCTTCAAAGGAACAAGGCACATCTCACCCAGTCCTCACCCACCAGAAGACGCCAGCAGCCCCATTTCACCAGGGGCAAACTGAGATGGTGTGTGTGTTGGGTGTTGGACTGGCTGGTTTTGTGTGTCAACTTGACACAAGCTGGAGTTATTACAGAGAAAAGAGCTTCAATTGGGGAAATGCCTCTATGAGATCCAGCTGTGGGGCATTTTCTCAATTAGTGATCAAGGGGGGGAAGGCCCAGCCCCTTGTGGTCTTGAGTTCTATAAGAAAGCAAGATGAGCAAGCCAGGGGAAGCAAGCCAGTAGGTAACATCCCTCCATGGCCTCTGCATCAGCTCCTGCTTCCTGACCTGCTTGAGTTCCAGTCCTGACCTCCTTTGGTGATGAACAGCAGTGTGGAAGTGTAAGCTGAATAAACCCTTTCCTCCCCAACTTGCTTCTTGGTCATGATGTTTGTGCAGGAATAGAAACCCTGACTAAGACAAATTGGTACCAACGTAGTGGGGTGTTCCTGTGACAACCTGACCATGTTTTGAGGAGGACTGTGGAAGGACTTTGGAACTGTGGGCTAGAAGATGCATTCGGTGTTAAGAGCTCTGTGGAAAGTTCTGTAGGAGCTTGGAAGACAATGTTAAGAACAGTGCAGAAGATGGAGGCCTGGCTTGTGAAATTTCAGAGGGAAGATTAAAGACTCTTATCAGTGCCATGTTTTGATTGTGAAGATTCTGTGGTTTTCGTTAGCTGGGGCTGAAGAATCAGCTGTAATTAACAAGATACGAGAACCACTAAAGCAAACCTTTGTGTTACTGGGACTATTGATGGTTAGCTGGAGCTAAGAAATTAGCAGTGATTAAGAAGAGACCAGCATCACTGAGGTGAAATCTTCTGGGAAGTGTTTTCTGAGAGCACAGAGGCTGTATTCCAGAGATAGCCATGGTTGTACTTTGTGCTGTGGCTGGACTTGGTACTGTGTAAGAGTCACCCAGGTGGTACTGGTTTTGAAGGCATGAAGGGGTCATGAAGAGCAGCTGAGGCTCGGCACTGTGAGAGGCCATGGAAGGTCATTGGTGAAGGTGCAGCCTCAGTTGTAAGTGATGGCCCAGGACTGAAGGGGTCATGCATAGGAGTTGAGGCTTGGCTCCATGAAGAGAACCTATAAGAGGCTATTGGTGAAGCCTAGTTACAGCGGAAGATAGCAGTGTTTTGGAGATGCCAGTGCCATGAGATGACCGCCAAGAACAGCAGCAGCAGTGGAGTACAGGCAGCTGGAGCCTAGAAGACAAGCTGTGTGCTACAAAGGGCAGAGCTGGAGAAGTGGCCCAGGCCCTTGGAGGAGCCCAGAAGATTGTGAATTGGATCCCAGACATTGGACAGTTGGAGTTTGATTTTGCTTTTGATTGTGACTGTTCCCTGATATTTTTCCCTCTTGAAGGAAGAAAGTATTTTAGTGGAGCCCACAGTTTAGAGACTCTGAATTTTTAAAAGACTTTGTATTTTAAAAGATATTGGATATTTTAAAGGGATTGAACTTTTAATATGTAAAGACTGGGACTTTTAAAGTTATCTAGATCTTGGGGATGAATAAGAAAGTAAGGGTCGAGGCTTAACAGTGATGTGTTTGTGTGTCAAGTTGACAAGGGGTTAATTGTACTGGCTGGTTTTGTGTGTCAACTTGACATAGGCTGGAGTTATCACAGAGAAAGGAGCTTCAGTTGGGGAAGTGCCTCCATGAAATCCAGTTATGGGGCATTTTCTCAATTAGTGATCAAGGGGGGAGGGCCCCTTGTGGGCAGTGCCACCCTTGGGATGGTGGTCTTGAATTCTATAAGAAAGCAAGCTGAACAAGCCAGCAAGTAACATCCCTCCATGGCCTCTGCATCAGCTCCTGCTTCCTGATCTACTTGAGTTCCAGTCCTGACTTCCTTGGTGATCAACAGCAATGTTTCCACAGTGTAAGCTGAATAAACTCTTTCCTCCCCAACTTGCTTCTTGGTCATGATGTTTGTGCAGGAATAGAAACCCTGACTAAGACATGTGTGTTGAGTGTGTGTGTGTGAAGTAAGAATGTAAGAACACCAGCGGCAGAGGAGAGATGCTAATCCAGAGGACCTCTCTCTTTTGACACCATACAAAGTGGATCTTTGGGGCTGGAGATGTAATTCAGCTGGTGGAGTGCTTGGTTGGATCCCCAGTATCCCATGAAATGAGTGTGATAGCACATTTGTAACCCCGGAAGAAGCAGCAGGAGGATCAGAAGTTCATGGCTAGCCTGGACTATATAGGGTATTTACTGCCCACTTGGGCTACTTAAGATCCTATCTCCAAATATAAAACAATAAATCTAAGTCGTGCCACTCAAATCATGACACTGGAGTTCCAAGGCCCAGGACCCCATATCACCCTGCTTCAGGCATTAGGTAGACACTTGGCTCAGCCCTTGGGGTGTCAATGACTGATATACAGGGAGGTCTAAGAAACCCCACCCAAGCCCCCAACTCCCTTGCTTGGCAGGCTTTGCCCATTCCTGCCAACTGGCTCTGGGGTCTGGCGTGATTAGTGTCAGCACTGACTCCCCCCCAGCCCCATCACTTCAGACTTTTGTCCTTTACCTTCATGGAAGTGCCCAGCAGGGACAGGCGTGGGAACACCGTCCAGGTCCTCTTCCAGGCTCACCACTGCTATGTCATATGGAGAGGTCTCCTGAGTGGCAAACACCACTCGACCCCAGATGGCCACATTCCTGGGGACACAGGGAACAAGTGACAAGCTAGCCTTCTGTTGTCTTAGCACAGGGGAGGGAGCAATACGAGAGACAAGTCTTGGAATGGGCTGGTTGTGGCGGCGCATACCTTTGATCCTAACACTTGGGAGGCAGAGGCAGAGGCAGGTAGATCTCTGTGAGCTCTGGGCATACTGAGATTGTCTTATTTTGAGAGGGAGAGAGAGAGAGAGAATATGTGTGTGTTATGGACTGAAGTCAGAAGATGGGTACAGGTATCAACCTTGAAACCTACACTGAACCAAATGAGCTTTACCAACACAGCACACTTCTACACAAAGCTACAAATGCCTTACCACAACCTAGTGAGTGCTGTGACCAGGCCTTGCTGATGCTTGTGGACACTGTGTCACTTCTTCCTCTTGAACCTACAAACAAGGCCCTGGGATCATCCCCTTTAGATGGTGCAGCTGAGGCTCAGAGAGGCCAAGCAACCTTCCTAAAGGTCACAGAGCAAACAGTAAGGAGCCAGGACGAGCCTAGCAAAGCTCTGTACTGCTTCACTCCTAGGCAGGCATGGAAGGGAAGAGGCTTCTTTTTTGAGACATAGCCCTAGCTGTCCAGGAACTCACTATGTAGACCAGACACAGAGGGCACCCTACTTCCTACTCTGGAGGGTGACTCCTTCCGGAAAGACCTGGTGATGTCCTGAAGATCAGCAATCAAAGGGAGAGCGAGAAGTTGGGGGCGCACCGTAGGCAACCCTCCTTTTCACTAGGAAACTATA
Source organism: Tokudaia tokunoshimensis (assembly GCA_036184795.1). Taxonomy (NCBI): domain Eukaryota; kingdom Metazoa; phylum Chordata; class Mammalia; order Rodentia; family Muridae; genus Tokudaia; species Tokudaia tokunoshimensis. The sequence goes on from BTHU01000021.1 coordinate 25,540,852, forward strand.
GCTGTTCAGTTGCCTGCCCATGGGGGCTCTGGCAAAGCTCGTCTTCATTAGCGTACAGGGCTAACCTCAGAAGTTCGGAAAGGCCTGGGCTGAGAGGCGAGGGCCAAGCTTAAAGCCAAGGTGCTCCTTGGTCCTGAGTTGTGTACCTCGGGCTACAGAGGACACAGAATCATAGACAACCGTGCCTGGACGCCGAGGCCACTGGCCTACTGCCACAGCATGAAAAAGGAGGGCAAAGGTGCTTCTCTCTACGGAGGAAATAAGTTGACTGTCTAAAGTTCCTGCCTAGCTGCACTCTGGGGTCGCTCACATCAATCCGCACGGGTCCAAGCCCTGTGCTCTAATTAGGCCGACCTTGCTTCATCTTCAGGTGGCAAGGCAGCCCTAGGTAGGCCGCGTCAGTCATCAACTGACCTTACAGGTCTCCGTTTATCACTTACAGGGTTGAAGTCCTGTCAAAGGGTCAAAGGGTTTTAATGGGGCCTAAACTGCAAAACCAAGGGACAGAGAAGCCGCCCAAAGAGTTTTAGGCTAGGGAAATGGCTCAAAGGCACCCAGTCCTACCTGTCCATAGCCCCAAGGGTCCCCATGCTAAGAGTCGCTTGTGCCTGGTTCAGATCCCCTCACCGGGGTCCTGGTTGTCAAAAATGAACCGAGGTCTCTAAGACTGGGGGCCTGGTGAGGGTGGGCAATCCTGGGCCTTACTTGGGTGTAGCCGAGTGTACCAAGACTCTGGCTGCTTCCCGGGGTGCCACGTGACGGCAGGTCACCACCAGGCGAGGCGCCACGGCCACTCCGGAGCCCCACACGGTACCACACTCGACCAGCACCGCCGCGGCCGCCCACGGGGGTCCGAGATCACGCAGGGGCAGGCCCCGTGGAACGCCCACATCGGGTGGCAGCAGCACGGACAAGGAGTCGGAGCCGGGATGCAGGCGGGCGAGCGCCCAGCGGGCCACCTGAAGCAGCGGGGCGGCGGCACACAGCAACGTGAGGCCCACCCACTCGCGGGCCTTCCAGCAGAGCGGCGCGGCCACCAGAGCCACCAGCGCGCCCGCAGGTCGAGCCGCGAACACTCCGCCGCCTTCGGTGCCCGGCAGGCAGCGCGCGTCGGTGAGCAGCAGCGGCCCGGACGCGTTGCTGAGCACGCCGCGGCTCAGCGTGTTGAGGAAGATGTCCGGGCAGAAGGCACCGAACGGAGAGCCACAAGCCAGCAGCGGCGCGCCCTTGGCCACGGCCCCGAGCGGTGCCACGATCACCGCCGGCCCGCGCCTCTCCTCCTCCGCCGCGTCCCGCTGCACCCGCAGCAGGGCGAACCAGCCGAGCGCGCGTAGCTGGTCCTCCTCCTCTTCCTCCGACATCGCGTCGTCGGGCGCTGAGCTCACGAAGTGCCACTGATCGGCCGCTTCGGCCCCGAAGAGCCGCGCGAAGTGCGAGCGGAAAGCCGGGCAGCTGAGCAGCAACAGCAGCTGCGCCGGCCGCGGGGGCTGCAGAGGCCGCGCGCGGGCCCGGCTAGGGGTCCCGGGTTCGAGGCCCAGGCTTGCGCACTGGGGCGTGCAGAGCCCCGGGAGTTCCTGGTCCGCGCGGCCGGCGGGGTTGGCCGCCGTGGGTCCCCACTGCACGTGGAGGCGCAGATCATCGCTGCAACTGTCACCCGGCAGGAAGGCGGCGCCGGTCTGGGTCAGTGCCGCGCTGCCCGTCCTCAGAAAAGGGGTTAAGATGCCCCCGTGGCACAGCACTAGGCCTGGGCTGCGGCTCAGGATCACCCCGCTGCAGCTCCACGAGCCCGCGTCAGGCTGTCCTGCCCGCGAGGCGCTCACCACGCAGCCCGCCTGCTCCGCCACTCTCATGGAGGGTCCCCATTGCCTCCCCATGGCTTCCCCCAAGACGTCGCACAACGGCTGTCACCTTCACGGCGACTGGCGCAAACTCTGACTCAGGACGCCTCGCCGAGCCCGATTGGCTAAGCCCCAAGCGACCGCCCCTATTGGCTGGGCACAGCGCCGAGTCCCGATTGGCTGCTGATGCTAATCCTCCTTTCCCCGCCCTCTTAATTTATACAACCTGGGGCCCTTGGGTTAGGGTCCGGGATGGGGGTTGGGAGGTGGGGACGAGGGAGTAATGAAGAGAAACTTACTGGGCCACAGACGTGAAGCCCGCACGGGGAGAACGACAAGAGCGACACTCCCTAGTCGAATCTCGTACTTGACTTGCATATAACTGTACTCCACAGCCTCTGCACAGATGTAAGCAACCTCCATCCCTGACAGTGGGACAATATGGGCCAACAGAACCCTTGGTTGATTCAATACATACATACATACATACATACATACATACATACATACATACATACATACATACATACACACACATACATTTATCTTTAATTTTCGAAACAAGGTTTCTCTGCTTAGTCCTGGAACTCGAGCTGTAGACTAGGATGGCCTCGAACTCAGGGATCCACCTGTCTCTACCTCCCAAACCCTGGGATCAAAGGCGAGTGAGTCACCAAGCCCCGCTCTATTTTAAAAGTTTTGTAAATCCTCCAACAACCCACTAGGGGCCATGCGACTCACAAAATTTCTCGTAGGACACTTATTAAAATTCCCACAACACATAACTTTTAGAATTGTTTTGAGACAGGGTGCCACTTTTTATCCCACACTGGCATCGAACTTTGGCAACCCTTCTGCCTACATCCTCCCTAGAGTTCAGGGATTACAGTTTTACTTCACCCATGGGTTAAATTATTTAACCATGTATTTAATATACAACCGAACATGCTATTTCACGTGACATTTCTAACCAGCACTCAGGATTTATATTAAATCAAGGGCACATACTTTGAAAGTACAGAATGAAATAGTTCAGGTTTTGTGGGCTATAAAAATCTTCATTTCCAAATATTCAGCACATAACCCAAGTCTCATAAATTTGAATTTCATAACAACTCATCTCTACCATCTACAAGTGTAAAAATCAAGACCGGAGAGGAGGGTTCAGCAGTTAAGAGCTGTTCCGGCTCTAACCGTGGACCCTAATTTGGTTCCCAGTACCCACATGGTACCTTACAGTTGCTTGTAATTATAGTTCCAGATATCCAATATTCTCTTCTGGCATCTGCTGTCTCCTGGACTCTTGACTCAGGCAGGCAAACACACATAGACATAAATACTATGTAAAAAAAAAGTTCCTCACTTTCCAAATTATGTCGGAGGCCAGGTGAGCACAAACGGGTATGTTTGGAGAGACCTCCTGACCCTCCCCAAAGCTATGCTTTGAACCATTAAAGTATGTACTAACATTTAGTGAGACTTCTTGCATACTGTCAAAAACCAACCTATTTGTGTTGCCTCACTTCTTGGGATGAAATTTAACACTGGGGTTGCTTTCCCAGCCTCACACCTAGTGCTTGCAGTGCTCCTGAGTCAAACATCCCTGAAAAGGGAAAACAGTGGCTGAGGGAGGCGGGCAGAACTGGACTGAAGCGGCCTTCTCGGAGCAGGCAGTCCTGGGTTTGCAGACACAGATGACCCCAAGGTCCACCTTCCCCAACTTCCTGGGAATTAAGACTCTTTAGAATCCACTAATTCTCCCTCGATGCCTTTCAAGCCTCCAGTGTCCTCTGTTCCTTATCAAGCTTGTCTGTTTAGGGCTGATTACAGTACAGATGTTCTAAGGCAGCCAGCAGCACCTTGTGTTAAGGCCCTCAGAACTAGACTGACTCTCGGGTCCCTGTCTGTCCCCAGTTAACATACTGTTTGCCCACAGAACTAGTCTCCTTCCCTTGTAAAGGGGACCTCAGGACACATCCAGCATGATCCTTGGCCTTAAAGAACCTGTTGTGTTTTGGATTTTGTTCTGTCTTCTGGTGCTTTCTATAAGCAACTGTAATGTAAATGTGGAATCAGACTTCTGTTTTGCCAAGTGTGGCTTGGGCTATTGAATGACTGGCTAGCTAGTATGTGCAAGCAGAGTCGTTAGCGTTACAAAGACGACCAACAACCTCAGTCCACAGCATGATCCAAGATGCTCGAACAGTACTACCGCATTTGCTACTAGTGCCCAGCCTTTTTTACTTTGTCTTTTATCCTGGTAGCAATTCAAGACTCATTCTCTTTAAATGTTCTTCCCTACATGTATGGAAGAATTTTTGTTTTTCTTCCCAACACTGCATGTTCATTCAGAACAAATCAATGAAAAAAAAAAAGGAGGCAAATTCATTTTAGCTTTTTATTAAAATGCTTAGGATACAGACTGACCTTTTGTAAATGACAGTTTTACTTTTGCTGAAACGGGACACATGTGCACTCCGATTAACAGAATGAAGAGTCTCAGTTCATTGGAGCCCCTGGGCAAGGCCATGGCCTTCAGGTGGAGCTGCACTCGATGCAGCAACTTCTTTTGGCCACCTTATTTAAGATGGTGTTCGGTGCAGCATGAAGCAGACTGGTGCCACTTCTCAGCCATCTCTTTCTCCGGTGGCCAGAATAAACCACTTTCACAAAGAGCCACCCTGGGCAGAGTCCAGTCTTCTAGGTTGCTACGGAGCAATTAGGGACAAACGAGAATGACAAATGAGGAACCCGACACTGAGGCCACCACACCTGTCATGTGCCTGGACAGACATGTGGACAGTCTTTAGCCAAAGGCAATGAAGGGCACAAGAGTTACCTACCCAGCTCACTCAGGGCTTTAACAACAGGCCCTTCCACACTGACCGTTCTTATCCCAGCTGTACGTGGGTGAACGCAGCGCATGCAGTTTGCAGACTGACACCTCACCAAGCCTCTGCATTGGAAACCCGGCAGTGTAACAGAACACTGTCCCATGGGCTGTGCTCAAAACTAAAATGTGGTAAGTCACTCTCCAGAAGAGTGCTCCCACCTTCCCTGCCCTCCTGCTGGACAGGAGCCTGTCAGAATACAGCAGCAGAATTCCCACTTAAGAACCTACCCTCACCTTTCATTAAAGGAAATCAGAATGAAGATACCCTTCCATCTGCAGACCCTCTCCTCTCATCCACTCAAGGGTAGAATATAAAGTTAACATCACACACGGTAGCAAGAAAACCAAAAGCTATATATAAAAGCCTGTCCATGATCCTCACAGGGCCACTGCTGTTTCCACGCTAGCACTCGCTGCTGCCGGAAGGTCATCTGGGTTTTCTCTGTTATTTCTGAAGGGGAAAACACAGAGCCCCCTGAGAGTTTTTCCTAGCTTCTCTCGTTGCTGCCAGATCAGATGGGAAGCATCTCACAGAATTCAGAGCCTTAAGCCAACTTTGACCTGCATCCTGTTCAGAACCGTCCCTAGAATGTGTTCAAAAGCATCAGAGCCACACCCGCAGCATGGGGTCTACATGAGAGATGTCCTTAACTCTTTCATGAGGCAAAAGTCACTTTTTATATCTACAGTGAAAAAAGGAAGGTGCTACACAGAGATGAAATTCCACAACGGTATAAAAGCAAAGCCTGCAGAAACCGGTAACTACAATGAAGTTGCCAACGTGACCATGACATTTCACCCACTCCAGATGCAGACTCCCCTTACCACTGTGGAGACCACCCCGGGGAAGGCCGAGGCTCTGTCGTCTCCAGGTGCTTGTCTCGAATACCACCCTCAACAGGCAGTCACACAGCGGAGCTCTGGCCCCCAAATGCGCTATCTGTTCATAATTTTATGAAGTATCTAAATTTCATTTCCTAGTTAAAAAAAAAAAAAAGAATAGAAAATCTGGACCAAGTAAATTGTGAACTCAAAAAGTTAGAGAAGGGATCCCAATTACATTAATAACACTTTCTTTAAAAAATAGAATCACTTTCTTTTGAAATCGGCCAGTGGTGAGACGTGTTTTTCTTCTCGGGTGTCCCATGATGGCACCCAGCTTTCCCTGGCAAATGCTGCCAGCCCCAGTCCCGCACACTGCCCGGCAGCTGCAGGCAGTGTGGAGAAGAGCACATGTCACCACTGGGCAATGAGCGTAGACAGATGCGTGGCTTCTCAATGCCATACTTGGCTGGAGAGCTTTCCTTGTTCTATTAGAAAAGTCCATGAGGAAGCTGTGAATAGATCAGTCCAGAAGTAAACCCTTTATTTTCACTGTCCAAACATCAGTCAATATACTGGGAGAGCCAGCGGAAGCCCTCGCCGTAGCCTTGCCTCTTGAGCACACTGCACATGAACACTTCCATGGGGCGGGCGTTCAGTTCCTTCACAGTCACGTTCCCCTAAGGGAGGCAAACCCAGAAAGGCCTGTTAGGACCTCACATGCAAAAGCACAAACACACACGGATAGTAACTGCAAGCGTAAAGACCTGAATTCAGATCTCCAGCCCCCAGACAGAGCTAGGCATGGTGGCACACATGGTGACTCCGGGGCTGAGAGAGTACAGAGACAGGTGGATTCCTGAAGCTCTTTGGCCAGACAACTTAGCCCAATAAATGAGTGCCAAATTCTTTTCCAGAGAATCACAGCCGAAGTTGACCTCTACATACATGAACAAGTACATACATATACACTGAGTATCTGGCTTATATTTCTGTATTTTCTCTCTCATTAGCCTGCCTTTCTAGACCAGAGCCTCCCTCCAGATTCTAGTATAGACAGTAGGGTACACTGATGTAGATATGATATCCCAGTTCTATTTCTGCTTTTAGTATCCATCTGCTACATAGACCTGAACAGAGTATTGTTTCCTCATTTGTAAAATAAGAGTTTCACTTTTATCAGCAAGAAGCACTAGGATGACCAAGTGCTTTGATCTTAAAAGCATATATAATGCTTCTTACAGATCCATTTAATTATGTCTATGTGGATGTCTGTAGCAATGCACAGGAATGCAGTGCCCATGGAGGCCATGGGCACCAGAGTCCCTGGAGCTGGAGTTACAAGTGGCTGTGAGCTGCCCAACATGTATGCTAGGAGCCAAGTTGGGTTCTCTGCAAGTGCAAGCCATACTCCTAACGGCTGAGCCATCTCCTCAGCCCCAGAAAATTCTTTAAAAAGACTGAAGCCAGATATGCTGGCGCACACCTTCAATCCCAGCACTGGGGAGGCAGAGACCAGCGGATCTCAGTGTTTGAGGCCAGCCTGGTCTACACAGACCTTGTCTCAAAATAGTAATAATTATTTTTTTTAGATCCAAAAATAAGTAAATATTAACATCAAAGAGTGGCTGACAAGCATCTGTCAAACACCAATTCCAGGGTATGCAGCACTACCTCTGACACCCATAGGCACTGCATTATGTGTGGTACACAGTCACACGCAAGCAAAACAGCCATACATAAAACAAAAAATAAAATATTAAAAGAAGACTGCCTGTTCTAGCATTTCTTCGTTTTTAGGTGTTAGAAAACAGATGAAGAGGGCTGGCGCATGGCTGAGCGGTAGAGCACTTAGTAGCACATACAAAGGCCTGAGCTCGAGGCACTCTCTGTATCACTGGGAAGGAGGGAAGGAGGAGGAGAGGAAGGAGGAAGGAAATGGCTGAAGAATATGCCCCTGATAAAACATTCACATTCAAGAGACCCTGTCTTAAAACACGAAAGAAGAGAAAGAAAACGCAGCCATGCTTAAGTCCCATGGTGCCCGTCTCCTGCGGACTTCCACTTACCTTTCCTGTGGTCTGCCCATAGAGCCCAAATATTTCACGGAGTTTTTCTTCACTGATTGCATCTGTCCTGTCAATTTTGTTTCCCAAGATAAGAATTGGCACGTTGGATATCGTTTCATCAGTCATTAAAGCCTAGAAATAGGATTAAAAAAACAAACCCAAGTGAGCAACTTCCAAAATGAAAGCTCATCACTAAAAGAAACACTCGGCACCCACATCTGACGGCTGGTTGGTTCGCCTTGGCATCAGGTGCTGAGAGGAGCACAGAACTGAAAGGCCTGGGCGTGTTAACAAACCTGGGTATAAACAGAGCACGGCAGATGACTTATGTCACAGGAACTGGACAGAAGTCCAAACCAGCGTGTTTGGGGAAGCAGGACAACCCACACTTGAACAAAACCTTAGCCAAGATGTGGAACTGAAACTGCTCCACAGGAAGGGCGAAGCTCGGTGAGTGGACGGAAAACACAGTGGCAGCCTGACGGTGTGAGAATTCAAAGAGCCACATGGCGCCGCCTGACTGGATTACGACATTTACACAGATGTGCAGCAACAGAGCAAACGTGATAGCGACTGACACCCACGTCACAGTGCCAGTCTGGAAATGTAAGCTCCGCTAACTCCTAAAGACTGTGAACTGACGGTCCGCTTTACATTTTCAGTGACTGGATAACCAGTGCTATGTGCAGTGCTCACCTAAGAGACAATCTGCTAAATCCAACTGAATGGACTGTGCAAGACGGGTTCTGGGAAGAACTGAAGTCTAACAATAAAGCAGTGCTATGGATGCCAAGACCACGCATCCGAGTCTCACAGATAAAAGGGTAAGGGAGAACATTTATACCCTATAAGTGACAGAAACCACTGAAGGAATCAAAGCTGAGGAGTGAGTGGCAAGTTCCCTCTGGCATTACAGTACATGGCAGGGTAGTGGGGAAATCTACAATGTATGGATTATACATTGTATATGTATAATGTACATATACAATGTATATGTCCAGGATGGTGGAAAGGAAGAGTCCAGACAGCCTCACTGTGGGAAGGAGCATCTGGAGGCAGCACTGTATCCTCTTTTGAGGCGGGAGCTCAGGGTGTGGATGAGAGATCCACCTGGAGCCATTTACCATGCAGAAGAGGAGGGTGGAAGGGAGACCCTCAGGAGACCTCCATTTAGAACTAAGCAGAAGACCAAGTACCAGAGCTAACACTGGCTGGGCATGGGGTACGCTCTTGTAATGCAGCATTTAGGAGGCTAAGAAGACCAGGCTGGACTACATACCAAGACCCTGTCTCAAAAAAAAAAAAAAGAGAGGAAAAATAAATAAAAATAAATCAAATAAATTAATAAGACAAAAATTAAGAGTATAAAATAGGGGACAAAGAGACAGCATTGGGGAAAAGAGCAGCATTGGCTGCTCCTCCAGTGTACACAGGTTCAATTCCCAGCACCCACACAGCAGCTCACAGCTGTCGGTAACTAGTTCCAAGGGACCTGACACCCTCACATCAATGCACATAAAATAAAATTAAATAAATTATTTAAAAAGAATGAATTGGGCTGGAGAGATGGGTCAGTGGTTAAGAGCACTGATTGTTCTTCCAAAGGTCCTGAGTTCAAATCCCAGCAACCACATGATAGCTCACAACCAGCCGTAATGAGATCTGATGCCCTCTTTTGGTGTGTTCTGAAGACAGTGACAGTGTACTTATTTATAACAATAAATAAATCTTTAAAAAAAAAAGGTAGAATTTAGCCCTACACAAAATTTGAAACATACATTAAAAAACAAAAACATGAGAGTTTCAAACCGCAAGAAGAATAAAAGAAACACATGAGAGAAAACAGCGCTGGAGAGATGGCTAAGTGATTAAGAGCACCTGCTCTTGTAAAGGACTGAGGGTCAGGTCTCAGCACCCACATGGCAGTCCAGTCTTCTGTAACTCCAGTTCCATGGGATACTACACCTTCTGGCCTCCATGAGCACTGGCATGCATGTGGCACACACACAGACATACATGCACATACTCATACACAAACATTTAAAGGGCATTGTAAGGCAACATTATACAAAGTCTAACAAAGGAGGAAACCCAAGGTGAATAAAAACTCGAAGAATGCTAGCAGACCATGCAGTCTGTCACATGACTGTAGGAGAAAGATTCAAAACCACAAAAACTCAGGACTGGAGAGATAGCAGTTAAGAGTACTAGCTGGAGGGCTGGAGAGATGGCTCAGTGGTTAAGAGCACTGACTGCTCTTGTAGAGGTCCTGAGTTCAATTCCCCAGCTATCTCATGGTAGCACACAAGTATCTTTAATGGGATCCGATGCCCTCTTCTGGTGTGTCTAATGACAGCTACAGTGTACTCATATACATTAAATAAATAAATAAATAAATCTTGAGAGAGAGAGAACGAACTTGCTGTTCTTTCAGGTCCTGAGTTCAATTTCCAGCAACCACATGGAGGCTCACAACCATCTATAACTGAAGTCTCATGGAATCTGATACCCTCTTCTGGTATACAGATGTACAGGCAGACAAAACTCCCACTCATAAAATATGTGAATAAATAAATCTTTTTAAAAAATGTATAAAACCTCTGCACTCTTCCAGAGTGCCCCCAATACAAGGCTACAGAAGGCACCCACAATGAGGAACAGTCCTACTAACTAAATGGGCAATGGGCTGCTGACGAGTGCTGTGAGCACTGGGGCCATACAGGTAACTCTAGCATATGAATATAAAACTCATTTACTCAATTTCCAGCTGAGCGTCCTTAGTCACTGAAAAGCTAAATGTCACTGGGCTGGAGATAGCTCAGTGATCGGTTAAGAGCACTGGCTGCCCTTCCAGACAACCTATTCCCAGCACCCACATGATGGTTCACAACAGTTTATTATCTGTCAGCCACATTTCCAGGGAATAGAGTGTGCCCTTTGGCCTCTTCGGGCACCAGGCAAGCACACAGCACCCACACACAGATTCAGGCAAAACACTCCTACACATAAAATAAAATAAACACATCTTTAAAAAACCAAACCAGGGCTGGAGAGATGGCTCAGTGGTTAAGAGCACTGACTGCTCTTCCAGAGGTCCTGAGTTTAATTACCAGTAACCACATGGTGGTTCACAATCATCTGAATGGAATCCTATACCCTCTTCTAGTGTGTCCAAACAAATAAATAAATCTTAAAAAAACAAAAAAAAAAAAAAAAACCAAATAAACAACATATCTCAGATAAAGGTATTTTCTTCAAGGACTCTGATCACATTAAGTATTGGTACTACTAAGTTTGTATTTCTTAAGGGCAAGACAGAATAAAAAAAAAGATATATAAAAATATAAACCTACATTAAGCTCAACTTTGGATTCCATGAGACGAGAATGGTCCGCACAGTCCACCAGAAAAACTATACCATTAATCGCTGGGAGATAATTTTTCCAAACCCGACGTGCTAAAAGACAAAATTTATAGATCAACAAGACCACAGGTGACAACTGGTCTATAAAAGGAGACTTTCTGAGCTCACCAAGGCCTGTCTATAGTAGTTAGAGCAGAGGATGCACGCTGATGGCCTGTGAGCCAAGCCTGAGTTTTGAAAACTATGAGTTTCTGCCTTCCCTGACAAAATGTAGACCTAGCAACTCCACACTCGTGTGTAATACAATGACAGTCCCCTTTGCTAACACTGAGAAAATCCCCACCAGTTCCACTGCTGTAAATGTAGAAAATAAGAACTGACCAGTTTGGGCACTAAAGCTAGTAACTTTGTAACCTCCCAGTTAAAAGCTAATGACTTAGTTGTTAGTTCTACCCCATGGCAGTTCCTAACAGTGAGTGAGTGTGCTGACAGATGTGAGTGCTGGGGCCTGGCGGGTACTAGACACTCAGGCCAGGCACTCAGGTTCAAATGCTTAGCCACTGTCTTTTGTGTGTCATTGTTCTAAAATGGGGTCTCACAATGTTGTGTGGCCTGGGCTGGCATTGAACTGTCCATCTTCCTGCCTCAGCCCCTAGGTGCTGAAATTACAGAACTGTACCAACATGGATGGTGGCTCACAACCATCTATAATGGGATCTGATGCCCTCTTCTGGTATGCAGGTGTACATGCAGCTGGAGCACTCTTTTATATATATAAAATAAATCTTTAAAAAAGAAGGTTCTTGGCACACTGCTGCCCAGCAGTGTCTCACAAACCACCGTCACTCAGTCTCTTACCTTGTTCATGCCCACCGAGATCAAAAGTGGTGAAAGTCATTCCAGCAATTGTCAGTTCTTCTGAAGCTGAAAGTGTCAAAAAGGAGGAAAGAAATAAACTTCCAACCAAAGGTCCAAGTGCTAGTACTCAGAACCAATACTAATGTAAACAATCAAGTTTTCACTGTGTAAAGACAAGGGTACAGTATGAAAATATTCTTAACCAAAAGAAGCCTCAATTTCCCCTTTCTCCAAGTTTCCTGCTCAAGGTCAAATATGGGAGCCATGTCTCATCACAGAACTGGTCAGAAAGTCAATGACAAGTCCCAGGGATGCAGACAGAGTAGGTGACCTGAGTGTATCTACAGTAATTTGCTTCCAGGACCTCAGTTAGTTAAAGAACTACATCAACTGGAGATCCATCCACCATGCATGTCACTGACCATCAGAAGGTCACCTGGCATTCTGAAACTTACTGGGATGGAGTGTTGGTACATGCTGGCCTAGTCTGTCATCTTTAAGCATGTGAAGAAGAGTGGTTTTGCCCGCGTTGTCCAAACCTAAGAATACAAGTTTTCCAGATTTCTTGTAGAGTCCTGTAAGAGAAATGAACATCTTAAATGTTCTTCCTACCAATGGCAGCTTAGATACAATTGTTTGGGGAAATATAGTTGCAACCTGTTCTGTGTTTCATGAAAATAGCCTTACCTAGGAACTGGAGCACACTGCTGAAGCCATTGTAGATCCACTCAAAGATGAAAGACATTATTGATGCTTACAAGCTGTGTAAAACATGAACGTAACATTAGCTTTCTGCATGTCTTATTCTCTGACCATGACACGTGTTCACAGACCTGAGTTCCCTAAAGCAGGAAAGCAAAGTCTGGGGCTGGAGACACATTTCAGCAGTTAACAACAGTTGCCGCTCTTATAGAGGACCCAGCTTTGATTCTCAGCACCCACATGGTAGTTCACAACTGTCTGTTAACCCCAGTTCCAAGGGAATCCAATGCTCTAGCCTCTGTGGTAAACATACATATAAGCAAGTAAAACACTCACACATAAAATAAAAATCAGTGTTGCAAAGACTAACTAATCTCCTTAGTTCTTGAAACAGGGACTTTGTAGTCTGAAGGGAAGCCTCTAGGACTCTTGCATCTTCAAATTCAGATAGTCAGAGAACTAGGAGTTTCAGACACACCGTCCACTGTTACTGAGAGATGCACTCCTACAGAAAGCTACCCATTCACTACTGCCTACTAGTTGGCAACATCCCTAGGAATTCGGTATCTTTAATCAAACTGGGCGGTGGTGGCACACACCTTTAATCCCAGCTCGTGGGAGACAGAATCTCTTAGTTTGAGGCCAGCCTGGTCTACATAGAGATCGCCTAACTTGAAAAAGTAAAAAGGCTGAATCAAAAAGCCGAACAGATGCACCCGGTAGAAACCATGAGAGCTGGGTGTGTGACATGTCCATGTAATCCCAGCACTTGGGAGACAGAGGCAGGAAAATCTGTGACCAGCCTGGTCCACACAATGAGTCCTAAGCTACTGGGATTCTGTCTTAGAACAAAAGAACCAAAACAAAACCATGAATGATGAGTTCATTGATCTAAATAAAAAGCTCCAAAAAGGACACACCAAATCTATCAACTGGCCCAGTTTGGTTGACTCCATCTACCAATATCCTTAACCATTTGCAGATGTTTCAACTTGTGAAAAGATATCCTGTTTTACAGAAATATAAAGGAATAAAAACTTCTATACATATCCATTTTACAAATTTTTTTTTTTTTTTTTGGACACAGGGTTTCTCTGTGTAGCCCTGGCTATTCTGGAACTCACTCTGTAGACCAGGCTGGCCTCGAACTCAGAAATCTGCCTGTCTCTGCCTCCCAAGTGCTGGGATAAAGGTATGCACCACCATTGCCTGGCTTAATTTCTTAAGAATACTAATTCCTAATATAGCAAGAGGTTCCAAAGCAAGTAAACATCTTATTTGTTTGAGACAGGGTCTCAACCATGTAGCACCAAGGACGGCTGCCAGTCTGTCTTAACTAGCACAGACACCAAGACCACTTTTCTTAGTTCCTACAGACTTAGGGGGAAAATGTGTATGACTAAAGCCACTGAGAGCTCTAAGCACAGTTAAGAAGGAAGAATCTAGAAATACCGAGGAATGGTGAGACCCACAGAGACCCATTTCCTGGTCACACCGAATTTCTGTATCAGTAGCTCAGTTTATCGCAGAAAAGAAAAATCACTACTTTCTCAACAAGACAAAACTTTACAGAAAATGCAGCAACTACAATTAGACAAAACTTTCATGAACAATAACTGGAGGAAATGTTACTCACAAAATATGTATGTATACACATTCGTATAGATGTGTACTCTTATCTTTTAAGAGATAGGATCCTGCTGTGTTGCCCAGCCTGGCTTCAAACTCCAGGGCTTTAAGCTCTCCTTAAGCTTCCGCACGCTGGACAGCTACTATGCTATGCTATGCATTCTTCAAAGATGCTAGACGAAAAGCAAACTCTCTACTTACTGGGGTTTTATCAAGCCTATGGACTGACCTGTATACCTTAGAAACTACCTTGTGCCTACTCCATTCAGCTTTTATGAAAGAACAACATTTGGGTGGAGGTACAGGCAGAAACTGTGGCACACAATCCACACTTTGCATGTTAAGTAATAGCCAGGAAAGTTAGTACACACTTGTAATCTTACCACTCAAGAGGCTCAAGAAGAAAGTTCAAAGGTCAGCCTGGGCTACATAAGGAATTGAAGGCCCGCTTAAGTTACACATCAAAACCCGTCTCAAAAAAATAAAAAAAAAAGCTGAAGCCTCAACCACACAGTGAATTGAATTCAGCCTGAATCATGAGATTCCATCAGCAAAAAAATAAATTTTTTTATGGAGGGGAGACTGGGAGCGTAAGTTCAGCGCTAGGAAGGGATACTTAGCTACAAATGCATGGCCCCAGGTTTGATTCTTGGCACTGACAAACCTGCATAACTTTACCTAGAAACTTAGCACTTTAAGAAGCCCAGTAACAAATACATGTTTAAGTTCAAGTTTACTGAGTAAATAAAACAATATATCTTTCTTCTACAGTGCCCCTGTCCAGACATCCTCCCTTTTCTCATTTTATTCCAGGAGAAACCCAGTTCATCTTTAACAGGTTGTGGCCTACTGTGGCCACCCTTACACCAGACACGTCTAATTAATGTACACTGGTTTGCTGCCAATAGTACAGCACTTTATTTCTTTTCTTAACTACATCTTTTTAGAAGTATTCCCAAGATGGGCATAGGAGTGGAACAGCACTTGAGAGGCTGAGGCAGGAGGATGAGCTTTAGTTTGTGGCAGCTTCACCTATATATTAAGTTCCAAGCCAATCTGGGCTACATAATAACACTCTATTTCAAAAAACAAAACAACGAAAAGAAAAGGAAAGCAAATATTCTCAGCCTGGTTAATTCTACAAATGTGACACTTTAGGGGATTTTTTTTTTAAAGTGTTAACAGAATTACTTTAATTTTCCAAATTATTTTCCTTCCCAGTTCTTGTTTTAAAAGTTCTATAAATTCTTCCTACCAAAATGATTTAGAATGAATTCTTCAGTGATGTTAAAAAGTAGTACTCCTATCAGACCCCAGGAATTGGACTGTTCTGCTGCCCAAAGCTGAGGAAGTGGCCTTGCTGACTCTGTCCTTGAGATCTCAGGATCTCAACCAATTCATCCATCAGCAACCTTAGAATTTATACAGTTCTAGCATATATACCTGCATCTCATCCTCCCACCAACTCTAGCAACTCTAGCATCTCTGACCTCGTTTTACAAGATGAAGATGTGGATACTCTTTAGGCTACCTGTCTTGTTCAAGATTGTGCGGCCAAAAGCATCAGTTCCAAAAGCCATGAGAGGTGGCTCGGAGGTTCAGAGGACCAACTGCTCTTCCAGAGGACCTGGGTTCAATTCCCAGTACCCACATGGCAGCTCAAAACTGCCTAGCTGCAGTTCTAGGGGAGCTCACACAGAAACGCCTGCATTCAGGCAAAACAACAATGCACATCAAATAAAAATAAAGTATTTAAAAAGAAAAGCCTCTCACCTAAAAACCAAAGGTTTTTCCTGCTAATATTAAATTCCAGTTACAAAACTTCCGAAAAGGTAAAAGGGAACTTTCTTCTCTAACCTACCACCTACACAGACCATAAGCTCACACTTTTCAGATGGTATTTTTACTGAAGAACACTCTATTTCTTTTCTATTCTTTGTCTACTCTATCATCTATGAAATGTTAAGAACAACATTAAAAACCAACAACACTATTCATGAACCTCAAGTAAAATACGCGCAAATATCAAGACTGACGGAAACAAACAATTCAAGTCCCAGAAAGACCATCAGGCAATAAAAACGTACTTTTTACTTAAACGTCTTCACTCCCGATCAATCTAGGATAGAAGGCAGCTGGCTATTAACTAAGAAAGTCTACGTACCGCAAGGTGAATGTCAAAGATCAGCTTTCTGCCAATTCCCCCTAAACCTCCCTTCTCAACCCGAGCAGACGGAGCCAGGTACTGAGGAAAACACCCGAATAAGAGAGGATATTGAGAAAAGGTATTTGGTACCATTCTCACCTGGGCAAAAATGATAAAGAAAATATTCATCTACGATAATCACCCAAGAGGGAATTATTCCATGCACAGGAAAAAAGGGGGGGGGATGTTGATGGAAGGAGCGAACACTGGGTTCCAGACAGGGCATCGGATACCCAGAAGCTGAACGTGGGGCTCGAGCACCCACTCGCTACCTCATGGCCCACGGGTCTGCAGAACCCAAGGATGAGTGCCAGGGCTCCAGCTACCCTCACCGAGGAACCAGACTCCTCCGCCACGGAGGCCACGAAGCCGTCCCAAAAACCCGAACGCCGCCACGCCACCCCGCAGCTGCGGCCCGTCCCCGCCCAGAGCCGGCCGGCGGAACCGCCTGCGTGTCACTGCCCCCCCACCCAGCCCATCCGCGGCGGCCCCCGCCCCGACCTTCGCTGCGGCCCGCCCCGGGCCCGCTGCCCCACCGCCACCTCCTCCGCTTGGGCCCCGACTCACGGCCCGAGGGGCTCCTCCGGCGGTGGCTGGCGGCGCGACCCTCCCTCAGAGCACACAGACCAGCAGTACCCGGGACCGCCAGCAACGCGCCGGATGTACGTCACGCCCCCTCCCCGAGACTTCCGGGCACGCACCTGCCCCGCCCCCTCTAAGCGTCACGCCGTTCGGGCCTGGGGCGAACCGCCCTAACAGCCACTCAGGCCGCGGAGAGGCGGGCCCAAGGCGTGACGTGCGATCCGGGTGAGGCTCCGCCCTCTCTGTGTAGGCTCTCTAACGGAGAAAGACGTGGCAACGCCTGTCAGGCGGCCTGTGCTTTTGTCCCCAACTTAAGCGGCTACTTCAGCCCGGGGCTTCCGATCCCAGTACGTTTTCAGACGCACCCCGGACGTCAGAAGCGGAGGCTGCCAGATATAGGTAGAGTCTAGGAGAGTAGAATTGACTTTGGTGACCTCAACCTAGGTGGATGCCACCTAGTCACTGTTTTAAGTTGTTTTCCCTGCCTTGGGATAGCGTCTCTATTTTTTAACTTTCTAAATAAAAACCACAAGAGTTTAATGATCATTTCGGGTAGTACCGTGAGTACTTGGGATCCTTCATCTGATTTAACCCTCACTACGTACTGATAGCCCCACTGAACAAAGCAGTTAAATGGGGCTTGCAAAATAGCTCATCAGATAAAGGTAGGTAGGTTTGCCTACCATATTAGCCAGGGCTCTCAGAGGAAACGAGCTGTCCCAGCATTGTGATGCACACCTTTAATCCCAGCCCTTGGGAAGCTGAGTTCCAGGCCATCCAGAGTTACACGGGAATACCCTGTCTTAAACAAGCAAATAAACAAGGAACAGAGATAAAATAACTATACATGTGCAATTTTAAAAAAAAAATTTATTGCTGGGCAGTGATGACGCACGCTTTTAATCCCAGCACTTGGGAGGCAGTGGCAGGTGTATTTCTGAGTTCGAGTTCAGCCTGGTCTACAGAGTGAGTTCCAGGACAGCCAGGGCTATACAGAGAAACCCTGTCTCAAAAATAAATAAATAAATAAATTATTGATGGGTGTTTTGTTTACATGGATGTCTGTACCGTGTGCATGTTTGGTGCCTGCAGAGACCAAAAAAGGGTGTCAGATCCCCCAGAACAGGATACAGACCATGGTGAGGCTAGTGCCTGTATCTGTGCTGGGAATTGAACCCAGGTCCTCTGGAAGTTCATCCACTGCTCTTAACTGCTCAGCCATCTCTCCAACCCCAATATACATATGTAATTAAGAGGCTTTATTAGAGTGACTTACAGGCTGCGGTCTGAGTAGTTCAACAATTGGTTGTTTCCCAATGGAAATGCCAAGCAAGAGTTGGGTAATCGTTCAGACCGCCAGACTGATAGTCTCAGGAGTCCCAATGTGATGCTGGGAATCTAGAGAGCTACCACATAGCCAGTGGTCTACAATCTAAATTGAAATCCCAAAGAAGTAGGTTCTAATACCAATGAAGGGACACCTCAGCAACAGAACAGATGAACATGTCAGTGAGAGTGAGGGTAAACAGACAAAAAAGCAAAAGCTTCCTTCTTCCACGTCCTTTCATGTGGTCTACCACTGCAAAGTGTGGCCCAGATTTAGGGCTGGTCTTCCCAGCTCATATGATCCAATCAAGAAAAATCCCTCACAAGTGTGTCCGACTGCTTTCATCTTAGTTAATTCCAGATGTAGTCAAGGTGACAACCAAGATCACACTGCTCAAAGATCAAGACCAAAGACCTGAGTTCAGTTCCCAGAACCGTGGCAAGTGGAGTAGGGAGGGCAGTCTCTACAAACACCAGGGCTGGCAAAGGAAGGATCTGTGCCAGCTAAGAAGGAAATCAGGTCAGTGTGACTTACTTAGCCCGTGTTGGTTCAAACTTCTAGAATCTGACACCAGGCAGTCCATAAAAATGGATCTATAGCTTAAGGACCTAGGTTCTGGTGTGGTCTCAGTCATACAGGTAACATAGAGGTCACTGAGCTATAAAGTACATGTCACCCTAAGGAGGTTCAATCCCCAGCACCCACATAGCAGCTCACAACTGTCAGTAACTTCCATCCCAAGGGATCCAGCACCCTTTTCTGACCTTCAAGGCCTCTTGGAACACACAATGCACATAAATGTAAGCAAAACATCCATAGACACAAAATAATTAAGGTAATTTTAAAAATAAAAAACAACGCCGGGTGGTGGTGGCGCACGCCTTTAATCCCAGCACTTGGGAGGCAGAGGCAGGAGGATTTCTGAGTTTGAGGCCAGCCTGGTCTACAAAGTGAGTTCCAGGACAGCCAGGGCTACACAGAGAAACCCTGTCTCGAAAAAAAAAAAAAAACAACAAATAAAATAAAAAACAACACAGCAAGGTGTATCGGAATGCAGCTACATTCCAGCACTCAGGAGGCAGGGGCAGGAGAACCTCTCAACTCTGAGGGCATCTTGGCTCGTTAGTGCCGGTGAAGAGATGCAGCCCCCGGCCTTGCACAAGTAGCCCAAAGAGCTCCTCTCTCCATCCCACTCAAGTAAAGACAGACACTTGATTGCAGCTCACAAGAATCAGTGAAGCAAAGTTAGCCAGTTTATTAAACAGACCGAAGAAAGGGCACATGCTTTGACCCTTTAATACAGTTTCTCAGGTTGTGGTAACCTGTGACCCCCTCTAACCATAAAATTATTTTCATTGTTACTTCTTAACTGTAATTTCACTGTCATGAATAACGTAAATATCTGATATTTCTGATGACCTTGGGTGACCCTTGTGAAAGGGTCCTTTGACTCCCGGAGGGGTCATGATTCACTGCTTTAGACTTAAGTTTGAGAAGATAGGTGGTGGGAATTTGTTTATTTTTGGAAAAGGAGAGTACAGAACCCAAGACATGAGTACAGGCTTCTCAGAAGGGAGGGTGGCACTCAGGTGTCCGTGTGTGTGCGTGTGCGTGATTTTTGTGGTTTTTAAAGTTACATTGTTCAAAGCCTATGGCTTAAAGATGAAACACACTAGGGGCTGGAATAACACCTAAGAAGAGTATATAACAGGACTGAGTTCCATCCCAAGCACCAGCATTGGGTACAGCATCCTATAACCTGAACCCCAGGACCGCATTCATGTCATGTAAACACACCCTGATGCACACAACTAAAGTTTAAAAAATGTCTTGGGGCTAGAGAGATGGTCTTGTACTTTTAAAGGACCCTACTTTGGTTCCATGTTGGGTGGTTCACAATTGTGCCAGGAGATCTGGTCTCTACCAGGAGCTGTACTCAAGTGCACATACCCACACACGTATACCAACACATACACATAGTTAAAAATGATTTCCTGGAGCTGCGCAGTGGTGGTGCCTGGTCTAGAGTGAGTTCCAGGACAGCTAAGGCTACACAGAGAAATCCTGTCTCAAAAATCATACAAAGAAACAAATCAATCTTTGGGGGTTTGAGAGACAGCTCAGTGGTTGAGAGTATTGCTGCTCTTCCAGAGGTCCTGAGTTCAATTCCCAGCACCCATATAGCAGCTCACAACCATCTGTAACTTACTTCCAGGGGACCCAACACCCTCTTCTGGTCTCTGGAAGCACCAGTCATGAACGTGGTGCACAGAAAATAAACACAAGTAAAACACACATTCAATTTTTTTAAAGATATTTGTTGATTTTATGTATATTAGTACGCTGTAGCTGTCTTCAGACACACCGAAAGAGGGCATCACAGATGGTTGTGAGCCACCATGTGGTTGCTGGGATTTGAACTCAGGACCTCTGGAAGAGCAGTCAGTGCTCTTAACTGTTGAGCCATCCTTCCAGCGACCCATATGTAAAAATTTCAAACAAATCTTTTTAAAAATATTGTTAAAGGTTACATGATAAGTTGTGGGCAGAGTGAAATACATGACACTCTGTCTCAAAATGTTTTTAATTGAAAGAAATTAATGCTATCTAAGCAAGGATGTGGAAGTTATTAGAAGGAATAGAAACCATGTAATGGTCCAAGATTCATGAAGAATGATACCCCGACTCAAACAGTATGCATCAGCAGAGAGCATTTATTCCACACGGAACCTGCATGCAGGGGTCCACCACACACCAGGATGGAAGACAGAGGTCTGGACTTTGCAGGGTCAATTTAAAATGTTAGAGTAGGAGTGGGGGACTTTTACCTTTCATTCTCTTGATTGGTTGGCTCTATCTCCAGGGCTATGGGTGCCTTTGTGATTGGTTAAGGCTCTGGGGGACTTGGGAAACTTGCTGATTAACAACTATACTTGGCTCAAGCTTGGTGGTGGGGCAGCTTCTACAGCTCCTGATTGGCTGCCGGTGAGGTTGGCTCAGGTAGTGGGGCAGCTTCCTGATTGGCTCCCCGTGAGGGGCGGTATTTCCTGCAATTGACTTGTTTTGGACTTTCTCAGTTCTGGGAAACAGAAAGAGGCCTAGTCTCCCAAACTGCCAGTTTGCAGCCTGTCATGGAATCAGCCTGTTTCTAGCTAACTTGGTCCTCTCAATCATAGAGTTAAAAAGCACAACACGAGGAAAAAAAAAAAAGATGGCCTTAATGGTAGAAATCAGAGAATCTTTAAGACAAGGTCTTGTTATGAATGGCCTGAAACTTGATATGGAGACTAGGCTGACTTTGAACTCAGAAATCCATCTGCCTCTGCCTCCCAAGGGCTAAGATTAAAGTTGTATGCCACTATGCCCAGCTTAAAAACATTTTTTTAAAAAAGATTTTCTCTTTGGAGCTGGAGAGATGGCTCAGCAGGTAAGAGCACTGACTGCTCTTCCAGAGGTCCTGAGTTCTTTTTTGAAAAGATTTATTTATTATATGTATATGATTATACCATTGCTCTCTTCAGACACATCAGAAGAGAGCATCAGATCCCATTACAGATGGTTGTGAGCCACCATGTGGTTGCTGGGATTTGAACTCAGGACCTCTGGAAGAGCAGTCAGTGCTCTTAACTGCGGGAGCCATCTCTCCAGCCCCAAAATAAATCTTTAAAAAAAAAAAAAGAAAGAATATTATCATTTAGTTGTGCAGTGCCTTCAAAGGGCACAAGAGGGTGTCATTATCTTCTATGGATGGAGTACAGGTGGTTGTTATCATCTGATGTGGTTGCTGGGAACCCAGCTCAGGTCCTCTGGAAGAGCAGCAAGCACTCTTATCCACTTAGCCATTTCTTCCAGCTCTAGAACATTTCTGAGACAGGGTTTGACTATCTTACTCAGGTTGTCCTTGAAGTCACTCTTAATCCATGTAGGCATTGGTCTCAGGGCCTCTTGAATTGCTAGGACCATAGTCCTTAACCACTACGCCTAGAGATCGTTAGGATTCTAATTTAGCAATGGGCTGATTTCTGATGGATCCCCACGAGAGCACGATTGGGAGATGGTGGTTTAGGAGCTGGGAAGTAGATCACTAGGTATGTACCTTGGAAAATATACCTTGTGCCCTCTATTTCCCTCTATTTCCCCACTGCCATATGGCTCCACCACTAAGTGGTATTATGTCTTAGCATTTCTCATCTAAGGCCCAAAGCAATGCGTCCAGCTAAGCTTGTCCTGAAACCTGTGAGCCAAAATAAAATAAGCCTTTCTTCCTTTTGACATTCTCTCAGGTATTTGGCCACAGTAACATAAACCAAAGACAACAAGAGGAGATACAGATGAGATACAAGCACATGAAAGATGCTTACCATCCTTCATCATGACAAAAAGTGAAATTAAAATGATGAGGGGACATCATTGCGCATCTGATGGAGCCATGAGGACCCCTAGGGCTTGCTGACCAGCCTATCTAGCCAAATCAGCAAGCTCAGGTTCAAGGAGAGCTTGCCTCAGAAATCGAGGTAGGGCAGAGACAGCTCTGATGATTGCAGAAGACTGGCGGTCCGTCTACAGGACCTGCAGCAGGCTGCTCACATCCACCTGCAACACCAGCTCCCGGTGTTACTAAGCCTCTGGCCTCCAAGATGACTTGCCCTCAACCTGCACGCACCCACACACAGGCATAATAATAAAGTTCAGGTTAAATAAATAAAACGTTTACTGTAAGTCATTACCTGACACTTTTATGGATGAGGAAACAGGGTTAGTGTCTGTATCTTGCCTGAGTACAGAGCTGATAAGATGGGCCTGGATCCAAGTGAGGACTTCCTAGCTCCAAAGGCCATGAACTCACCTAAAATAGTCCTGGCTCATAACTTTGGTGCAATGCAAATGACTTAAGGGTTCAGTTCATGGATTACAGTCATAAGTGCCTGTGTTTATTTCCACCTTCAATAAAGGTTTTGCTGTCTGCTAACATAATAGTAATTTAAAAGTTTTTGCTTTCGAATGGGATGCTAGAAACTAGACATGAACAGGCCTTCTGTATGCGCAAGATTCCATTCTCAGATTCCTAAAAACAAACAGCTTGCTTTTTGAAACAGGTACTCAAAATGTTGCTTAAATTGGCCTGGAACTCACAGAGTTCTACCTACTTCTACCTCTTGAGTACATGGATTAAAGGTGCGCGCCAGTGTGCAGTTTTGATCTAATAGCATATAACTGAATTCTAAGACTATTGGTAGGAAACAAATGCTTAAAGTACCGATGCCAGTGTGGGAATGTTGGCTCCAGAATAAAAAATTATCCTAAGCCAAGTTTCAGTAAAATAATTTTATTCCTAACACAGTAAACATATACATCCAATAGGTGTCCACCTTGCACATCCATGCACAAATGACTTCCGTGTCCCCACGGCTTTGAGAGCTAATGTTTAGTGAAAGCTGTCTTGGTTGAGATGTGAGGTGTCTAGATGGCTAACCTTCTGAACAGATTGGACCAGTCACAGCAGAATCTACTTCGTTAGGTGAGCTACAGAAATCCAGAGCTTTGAAAAGCTACTACACTTTTGCATCTGTGCTTCCAGGTGAACAGGATGCAGCCGCATCAGCTCGTGTTCCGGAGGAATCTCATTAGTTTTTCTGGCGATGGAACCATTTATCCACTGTATCCACAAAGAAAAGAAAAACAAATTAGAATCTGTTAAAAACAACCCAAATTATCAACATCTAACACAGAGAAAGCTGGCGGTGTAACTCAGCAGGAGAATGCCTACCTACCAAGGAATACTAGACTGCTCCACACTGCTTCTCCTCGAGACTTCCATGCATGCAAAGTCACAGCTGCAGGGCTGGTACTCAGCACAGCATTTACCCTACGGACGGCCTTCTCACTCTGTCCTTTCCCTTCCTGTGTTGAGATGAGGTCTCATATTGTCTCAGCCGATTTGAAACTCATTATGGAGCTCAGGTTATCCCCAAACTTTGAACACCAGGGATTAAAGGCGTACACTACCATGCCAGCTTGAATATTTTTAAGTGGCAGAGCCCTTTTCTCACCAGAAGTAATTTAGAGATTTCTTTTTCTTTTCTTTTGTTTTTTTTCAGACAGGGTCTTGCTATCCAACCCAGATAGACTGGCCTTCAGCCTGCAATCCTCCAGCCTCTGCATTACCACACCTGTCACAGAAAGTCCTAAGATCTAAAGAGGGAGGTTGGGGCCGTTTTTCTGAATGAAGCAGGCAGTGTTTGGATGACAATGTAGAACACAGCCCACGCGGGGTCCCTCCCACAGTGTCTACATGGAATCTGAGGGGCCAGGGTGATAGCATGTGCCCTGAAAAAAGAAAAGCAGAAAAAAAGGACAGGTGGGATGCAGTGTCTGTCCCTCACACATGCACTGTGGAACATTAGCATAGCTAGCACAGCCTGCCAAGGGAACTAAAGACAGGCACAGAAGGCAGACAGCGTGACTGATCCTACTATGTGTGGGACTGTGGCTGCCAGGGCAGCTAGAGGGAAGGGGAAAAGGTGCTGACCAGTGGGCACGCTGTTGATGTCAGGTCAGAGCAATGAGCTTCCTGGATTTATTTAACAGAAAGGTGACTGCAGTGATAATAATTCACTGCCTATGAACTTCCTCTTCCTGGAACTCGGAGTGAACACAGGGCCCAGCATGTTATACACACTCTCCGTCAGTCTATCCTCCTGGTTCTGTCACAGATTTCACAGTGGCTACAACTATAGATTTTAAATGTTTAAATGTTTGCCCACAAATACGTATGTGAAGTGATAGATTTCCTAGCTTGATTTAATCTTTCCAAATTATAAATGCACATCAAAACAACTTATACCTACTATAAATAACCATTTGTCAAGTAAAAATATATATACATATAATTTGCATACAGACACATCATCTAATATGACTGTTGTGTATTCAGGTCTTACCATCTGTCGGTAGTGAGCAGGCAGATTCACATGGTGGTGGCAACTAAAAGGAAACATTAAAATATTAAAATGGAATCCTACCTGAAGGGGGAAAGATAAATGCATACTGACAGAATTGGGAAACAATGCGAACAGGAGACTGTCCCTGTTTGGCTCTAAAACTAACAGGAACAATGCAGGCAGAGTGTGATCTGCTAAGAGGCCAATACATACAATTTGTTCCATACAATATTTCAATTAAAAAAAAGAAAAACGACTCCCTTGATTTTATGTGCATGGGTATTTGCCTGTATGTGCATGCGCACCACATACATTCATGGTGGCTGTGGAGCTGAAGTCAGATCCCCTGGAACTAGAGCTATGGATGGTTTTAAACTACTGAAAGGGTGCTGGGAACTGAACCCTGGTCCTTTGGAGGAAGTCCTCTTAACCAATTAGCCATTTCTCCTGTCCCTGTATACGAGCCTCTTAGTGACACAAATGAAAGGATATTTTTGAGATAAATGAAACCCAGCACACACATATCATGCTTCCATTTTCCCTAGTCACCCCCCACTTTGGAAACAGGGTTTTGTGGTGTAGCCCAGGCTAGCACAGAAGTCTTAGCAATCCTTCTGACTCCGCCTCTGGAGCCACCATGCCCAGTTTTGCTTTTCCTGTTCATCTCATTGTCAGGACTCTTGTGGAAACAAAGATGAACCTAAATGCCCCGGCTCATCAAGTTCTTTTCCTTTGTCATCCTCACTGGTGAGGACATGGGAACTCAGAGGTCATTTTCTTCTGTTTGCCAGTTTTGATGGCATAAATGAAAATGCTTTTTATTAAAAAGAAAAAGACTTACTTTTACTTTATGTCTGTGTTTAGATACATGTATATCTGTACACCATGTACATACAAGTGCCCAGGCAGGAGCCCCTTGCAGTCAGAGTTACAGGTAGTTAGTTGTAAGGCTTTATTTGGGTGCCAGAAACAGAACGTGGGTCCTCTGCAGAAGCAGCAAGTGGTCTTAACCACTGAAACATCTGTCCAGCTTCATAAATGAAAACAATTTTTAAATGATCTAGTTCAGTCTTTTATATGTCCAAATGAAATCACTAAAAACAGCACAGAAGTCAAGTGTGGCTCACATGCACACCACTGATACCAGCACTTGGTACACTGAGGTGGGTGGGCAGAGCTGTCATTTCAAAGCCAGCTACAACTATTCAAAAAACTAGAGAGATGGCTCAACAGTTAGGAGCACTTGGCTCTAAAAATAACTTACAGGAACAATGCAGGGTGTGATCTGCTAAGAGGTCAATATATACAATTTTTTCAATATATTTCAATTAAAAAAAAAAAAAAAAAAAAAAAAAAAGAATTACAGCCGGGCGGTGGTGGCGCACGCCTTTAATCCCAGCACTTGGGAGGCAGAGGCAGGCGGATTTCTGAGTTCGAGGCCAGCCTGGTCTACAAAGTGAGTTCCAGGACAGCCAGGGCTAAACAGAGAAACCCTGTCTCGAAAAACCAAAAAAAAAAAAAAAAAAAAAAAAAAAAAAAAAAAAAAAAAAAAAAAAAAAGAATTACTTCATTTATATATATGGGTATTTTGCCTTCTATCTGTTAACCTCTTCCAGAGGTCCTGAGTTCAATTCTCAACAACCACATGGTGGCTCATAACCATCTGTAAGGGGATCTGATGCCTTCTTCTGGCTCAGGTTGTATACACAGCAGAGCACTCATACATTAAATTTAAAAAAACAAATACCCCTAACAGGTGATGGTGTATTTCTTGTGGAGAGTTCTGTACTGTCCGTCATCCTCAGGGACTCCTCGAGTGTGCTTACTCCCATCTTAGCTCCATACAAGTCAACTAGCTTCCTATGTGATGTCTTGTAGGAGACGGTTTGACGGGTAATGGGCTCCTGAACTACTAAGTACACTGTGCAATCCATCACTCTGGTAAGTACACTGTGCAATCAAGACTCTGGTAAGTACACTGTGAAGTCCAACACTCTATTAAGTACACTGTGTAATCAACACTCTGGGTTTTACAAGCTATCTACTCTGCTGTCAGTCAACTTTGGGTTGATCAGTACCAACCAGTCTTCAGGTTTCCCCTCAAGCGTCTATCTGTCTGTGTCCAGGGTTCTGACCATCAGACATCACATAGTCATATATACATGGAAAGACACTCAAATGCTTGCTGCAACAAGTATTTCTTCCCTTGGAGCACCCTATCCACAGCTCAGCCACCCCGTTGTTTCAAAGCAAGCACTACGTACAGCATCCACAATGGCTTTGGCAGCATCAGGGTCACACTTGAAGGGGCTCTCCGACACGGTGGTGTTCATGCTATTGAATGAAATGAACATAGTCAAAACACAGAAGAACAATAAAGCCTTCTCATAATTTTAAAAAACTAAGTTGAGCTGGGTGGTGGTGGTGTACACCTTTAATCCCAGTGCTTGGTGGGTGGGGGTGGGGGTCAGTCAGATCTTAGAATTAGAGGAAAGCTTGGTCTACAGAGTAAGTTCCAGGACTGCCAGGATACACAGAGAAACCCTGTCTTAAGGGAAAACAAAAACAAACAAACAAACAAACAAACAAAAAACCTAAGTTGATAATGGTAGACCAGATGGCGGGGATTTTTGTTCTTTGTTTGTTTTGGGAGACAAGGTCTCACCATGTAGCCCAGAACTCACAGAAAATATGGGGATTGAAGGTGCGTGCCCAGATATGCCTGGACCAGATAGCATTTAAATTTGGTTTCACTGAAACCAAATTTATTTTGGCAGGTACAGATGCTTTTGTTGATTTATTTCACATTTCTCTGTTCAGAATTAAGAATCTGACATCAAATTTTCTGTAGTACTCACTAAAATATCGGACAAACACAAATTAAAATTTGAAACATCTTTCCTAATTCTGGGGGAAAAAAAAATGAAGCTAACAAATAAAAAACCTGCTCCCAACAGTGTTAGTGAAACATGTAAAATAAATACTCCTCATGGAAGGAAAAATACTTCAGGAGCATATAGCTAAAAACTTCAAAGAATTCAGAGACCCTGACAGAAGGTAGGACCCTACAGACATTCACCATTGAAACCAACAAACGGTTAGAAGCAATCAAAATGATTACTGCTAAGGCCTGGGTAACTGCTACCTGGCTAGCCTGCCATTATAAAGAAATTTTCTCACGTTTCTGCTGTTACTAGGAAACCTTCTAATGCTAAGATTGACTACATATTCTGTTATGTTCTGTGCTCTTAGAAACCAGTCACAACAGAAGTCAATAGAGCTGTTTTTGATAATTACCCAAAATAAGCTTGGACCTGAACCAACCACCCAACAGCACTCCCTGCACCTGTGTATAAACTTTTATGGTATAAGCTGTCCCTGGGATGGACCCCAACATAAGAGAAACACCTGCACCAATATAAGAAACTATTTGGAATGAGATTTCCATTTTGAGTAGTGATCTAGTAAAGTTTAAGTTCCCAAGACCTCTCTGGGAACTGACATTCTACTGGGCAGAAAGACACATGTATGTGGGTAACTGACATCCTGGTAGACAAGTTAGGACGCGAAGGTTAGACAAAGCCAAGTTCCCTGCTGCAGCTAAATACTTCAACCAATGGGTGCAGGATCTGTGGACAGCAAGACGTGTTCCTAAGGAAGTCCCCACCCTAAATCCTGATTGGTGAAATAATCTGGCATAGATGTTTGTGGATTTGGGGCTTAAAAATCCTGTAGGGCTTGTATTCTCTTATCCTCTTGTTCTCTCTCGCCCTCTTGGGCTCTCCTCCCTTCCCCCCTATCTCCATGTGGTCATGGCTGGCCTCTACTTCTCTACTCTCTCCTTCTCTCTGACTTTCTCTGCCTCTACTACCCCCTTAACTCCCCTCCATATGCCCTAAATAAACTCTATTCTATAAAAAAAAAAAAATCCTGTAGGATCTTAACTGGGTGTCAAGTTCAGTTCCCAAATCTGGACCACGGCCCTGGTTGACCAGTCCTGTCTGACTCAAATCAGTTTTCGGTGTTCATGAGGTTTTTGAGGTGATTCCTGGACCCTAACAGGATTACTAGACAGATATGGAATGTTGCACAATGTAACAGGCAAATGCTTATTTCCCAGCACTCGGGGCAGAGGCAAGAGATCTCAGTGAGTTTGAGGCTAGTCTGGTCTACTGAGCTTGTTCCAGGACACCAAACCTACAGAGAAACCTGTCTCAAAAAGAAGAAAAGAAAAATGATAAGGAAAAAACAATAATATCTTTTAATTTGTTCATTTGTGTGCAGCAGGGATCCTGCACGCATTAGGAAAATAGTCAGCCCTCTTAAAATTGTGTGGTTTTTTTTTGTTTTTGTTTTTGTTTTTTTTTTAGATTTATTTGTTTTATGTAGGAGTACACTGTAACTGTCTTTTCAGACACACCAGAAGAGGGCAATGG
The DNA here is from genome assembly GCA_036184795.1 of Tokudaia tokunoshimensis. Classification (NCBI taxonomy): domain Eukaryota; kingdom Metazoa; phylum Chordata; class Mammalia; order Rodentia; family Muridae; genus Tokudaia; species Tokudaia tokunoshimensis. The sequence goes on from BTHU01000021.1 coordinate 25,570,519, forward strand.
ATTCCACCATGTGGTTGCTGGGAATTGAACTCAGGACCTCTGGAAGAGCAGACAGTGCTCTTAACCACTGAGCCATCTCTCCAGCCCTTAAAATTGTATTTTATTATTTTGAGACAGGAGCCTATTATAGCCCAAGTTGGCATCAAATTGGCTACAAACTAAGAATGACCTTGACCTTCAGATACTTCTCTGACTACTGCTGGGATTCCAAGCTCTAGCTACTATCCCTGAGTTATGCAGCAGTGGGCTGGAGTCTAGGGCTGGGTGCGTTCCAGGCAAGCACTGTGCCAACCGAGCTGCTCAGCCTCCGAGCTGAGTTTTGTATTTATGACTAAGACTGTGTATTTTCTAGCAACTAAACTCCTTCCTAGTTTTCCTACATTGAGTTAATCTTTTCTCTTTCTTTCTTTTTTGGCTCTCTTAGAAAGATATATTTGAATGCTTAGTCATCAGGGAGTGGCAGCATTTGAGACATATTAGGAGGTGTGGCTAATTGGTGGGTGTGGCCTTGTTGGAGGAAGTGTGTCACTGGGGTTGGGATTTGAGGCTTCAAAGTCTATACTGGGCCAAGTTCTCTCTTGGCCTGTGGATCAGGATGTAGCTCTCAGCTCTTGTTCCAATGCCACATGCACTGCCATGATGATAATGGACCTCTGAAACTACAAGTAAGCCCCCGTTAAACATTTCCATTTATAATAAGCGTTTATTGGTCATGGTGTCTCTTCAGAGCAATGAAACAGGGACTTAAGACAAATAAGCCAATTATAAATTATGGCTGGTTAAGGCCTTTTAAATCCTTTTAAAAAACATTTATCGTGTGTGTGTGTGTGTGTGTGTGTGTGTGTGTGTGTGTGTATGTGTGTACCTGCACACATATAGAGCCTAGAGAACAATGTATGGGAGTTACTCTCGGCAGCAAGAGCCTTTACCTGATGAGCTATCTTGAAGCCCACATTTTGCTTTTGCTTTTTTTTGTTAGTTTCTTCAGTACTGGGACCTGAACCCTGGTATTTTCAAGATAAAGTGACAACAGTTATATTCTGGAGTGACTCTGGTTAGGCTCACGGCCAGTATCTTTTCATGTTTGGCAAGTATTAATTGCTCAATTAACATAAGTAGTATTATGAATGGGAGTAAGCTCAGTGTGCATGAGATCTTGGTGTAGCAGAGACTGCTTTATACACGGCAGTTAGTACAATTAATAAACATTGATCCCAAAGAGCTCCCAGGGCTCTTCAGATTACTGGAGCACAGGGAGATGGACAAAACCTGACTGGGATGCAGCCAACTGTGCTGTCTGGGAAATGAAGCCACAGCCACTGAGGTTGGTATGCAGTAGCCACCAACTCTAAGAACCATGGCAGAGAGGACACTAGCCTCCCACCTTCAGACACACACAGCTTTTGTTCCTCTGGAACTCTGTTTCAAAAAGTCTGCATGAAGTAGTGCTGGTGGTCCTCCAGGCAATCTGAAGGGAAGCGGCCAGACTCCAGCCCAGGCCGGCTCACACATTACTTATCCATGTCTGAGAGAGCAATGCGCACACACCTTTAGCTGCTGCACCCTGATGCTAGAAGCTCAAGCTTTGGCCTCACTACCACCCAGATGAATGTAGTTTGTATTTGTTTACAGAGGATTTTATAAACATACTTCTTTTCATTATTTTTGATTATGTGCAGCTATGTGTCTCTGCATGTGGGTATATGCATGTAAGGGCGGCTGCCTGAGGAGGCCAGAAGTGTGGGATCCTAGGAAACTGGAGTTAGCCAGTTACAAACCACTGGAGGTCCTGGGAACCAAACTCGAAGAGCACCAAGTGCTGTCAACACTGACCCCTCTCCAGCCCGCTTAGAGAGGATTTTAGGGCCAGTCTTAAGTTGTTCATGAATAAACTCGAATAGAAACTACTAGCAAATCAATTTTTATTTTATTTGTTGAGAAAGGGCCTCACTATGTAGCCTTGGTTGGCCTGGAACTTGCTATGTAGACCAACTACCTTAAATTCACGTAAACCTGCCTGCCTCTGCCTCTCTATTGTATGGAATAAAGGTATGTACTACCATACCCAGCTTGCTTTATTTATATTTATTATTGTGTGTGCACGCGTGTGTGCAGTCTGTGCACATCTGCAATGCTAAGGCACACGTAGGCCCGAGGAAAGTTGAAGTTCTCAGGGCTGGACTCTGAGCATCAGGCTTGCACAGGACACTTCATCCAACTGAGCCATCTTACGAGCAACAGCTTTTCTAGATTCTTTCCTACGTAAATCTAAGAGGATACAGAGGCAGGCAGGTATGGGGATAACTATCCCTGAGAGTCTAGGCAGTTTGTATGCACCCCGCCCCTGCTAATAATGAATTAGCAACCTAGCTACTTTATGTTTGAACACTCTGTCCCCTCTGTGAGAATGACACCTAACTATTGTCTAACTTTCTCTGCCCCTACCAAGCATTAAAGAGAAACAGTCCGTACTCAAGTATATTTCCAATGTATCCTATATTAAGAATGGAAAAGCAATTTGTCTTGAACTGGTTTTGGTTGCTGGGAGAGTGAGGGAAGGCAAAACTGTGTCCTCTAATAACCTTTCAGGGAGAATCCCCCACTTAGCATCTTATGACTATGCATAATTAGTTCCCACAGAACTGCGGGAAGGAACGTGCCCAATGGGAGAAGATATGCCCTAATCTATCAAGATAGTGGAATCCCTTTCTAATCTGTACCACAGCTCCACTCTAAACAGACTTTCTTTACTATTTTTGCAAATCTGTGTGCATCCTTGTTTTATTTAGATCTTTGAGTAAGAGGCAAGGGTTCTGGAAACACCTGTTTTATTCTTACTACTGTAACGTTACAGTCAGTAAAATGTTTGCTGTAAGCCGGTCTGCCGTGTGTTAAAGGTACAGAAAAAGAGTTAACACTTACCAACTGATTCCTTTCCCATCAGTTTTCTTAGTCACTAATGCTTTCCAATAATCGTGGGTGTTTTTAATAATGTCAACTGCAAACTCCTGTAATTTGAAGACAGGCGTTAAGGATAGTATATAAGGAGGTCTCTTCTTACCACTTACATAACCCAAAACTTGATTCTATTTTCTTTTTTTTTAAAAGTCAGGAAGTAATTTAACCAAAGAAAATTTTATTAAAAAGGGAAGATATATTTGTTTTATATAAATAAAAGACCAAGACTATCTTATATCTTTAGAATTTTCTTTCATGGGTAACTTTTGGGGGGGTTGATACTAGGGATGGAGCCCAGAGTCTTACACACACTACACAAGCACTTACTTATACATACCATGGAAGTGTATCCCTGGCCCCACTTCTTTCATGAATCTTCACATGGGAACAACATAGTAAAATGCTAAGTCTCAATACAAATGCTCTAAAGCTATGGTTTTAAAAGATACATTACCTTGCCTTTAAATTCTGCATTGAATGCAAACTCATTTTCTGGTTTTCCATCTGGAACCTTATACCTTCTAAACCAATCAACAGTAGCTTCTAAGTAGCCGGGTTTCAGCCTTTCGACATCAGAAATATCTAAGGAAAGAAAACCAACATCACACAGTGAGTAAGTATTTAGGCATTCGACAAAAATATCAAGTTTACATTGAGATATAAGGGAAAAATTATAAAGAAGCCCAAGATAATATTAGAGCTGAGAAAAGAACACTTAAAAATCCATCCTGCATCTTTGAGTAGCTTTGACATTAAGAACTGAAGACAGCACTCAAGCCTGACTGACTGCTACTAGATCCAGGAAGAGAAATGACTTGATTCTATTTTCTTTTTTTTTAAAAGTCAGGAAGTAATTTAACCAGCTGTATAATCAAACCAGTTTGGCAGCTGGCGTCATTTCTCTAAGAAGGGTATGAGATACTAAAAAAGGCAAGTTGAGACTGTATGTCAAAGGCTCGCACTCCAATTACACACACACACAGAAACCAAGAAAAGTAGACTCAACAGACTTCCACTTATGGGTAATACATTCTAAGTACAGTCAGGGTTACACAGAGAAACCCTGTCTCAAAAAGCAAAACAAACAAACAGGCTAGGAATGGTGGCACACATCTTTAATCCCAGCACATGGGAGGCAGAGGCAGGTGAATCTCTGCTGAGTTCAATGCCAGCCTGAACTGCAGAGTTCCAGGACAGCCAGGGCTACACAAAGAAATCAAGCCTCAAAAATAGCAATAGTAATTAATTGATTGGCTTACTTTGCAGCACTGGGATCAAACCTAGGGCCTTGCACAAGCTAGGCAAGCATTCCTCACTGAGCTAATCTCCTAACCAGTGAGTTACATTTTGAATGCAAATGGACTACTTGATACTACAGGCATTCTAAGTCACAAAATTCCTACTCCACACAAGCAAGACAAGTACCAAGGAGTCAAGATGGGCAAGGTGGCATGTGGCTGTAATTCTAGCATTCAAGGATGCTGAAGCAGTTAGATGTAGAGTTCAAGGCTGGCCCAGGCTACAAAGCAATAAAATCCTATAACAAAAGAGGGACTTAGGCTCCACCCTTGAGACTAGCAGTCACATACATTTCTTGGCAGTCTGTCTGCATGCGAGAGTTCTTCTCTTCCTTGACTTTGTGTTTGCTCTTCATGTGGTCTCATGGGTATCTATCTGTCCTGGAATTACAGAATGTCTGTGTGCCTCTTTCATGGACACTCATTATTCACTGCTGTTTTTGTTTGTTTATTTGTTTGGTTTTTGGAACAGTGTTTCCCTGCGTAGCCCTGGGTGTCCTGGAACTCACAGAGACCTGCCTGCCTCTGCCCCCCCCAGTGCTGGGATAAAGGAGTCGCCACCACCGACTGGCATTCGTGGCATTTTGAAAGCATCATAACTGGGGCTACCTTTACCTAGCAACTGGGGGTAGAGACAATCAGATTTCTATAAATTCAGGCCAGGGTTACAGCAAGGGTTACAGAGAAAGACAGTGTCTCAACAACAACAGGATCAGAAGATGCCATTTCCAGGCTTCCCATTTCCTTACCGTTATAATTGGCTGCGTCTGGATCATCCACGTTAATGGCAATGACCTTCCAGTCGGTCTCACCCTCATCGATCATGGCCAGGATGCCCAGGACCTTCACCCTGATTATCTCACCTCGGGCACACACCTGAGGACAGCCAGAGTCAGCACGATCGCCATTATACAACAAGAGCTGGGGATGCTATCTTGGGGATGGGGACAAGTAAGATGGCACTTTTAATTCTGGTACTCAGGAAGCAGAGGTATGTGGATTTCTGTGAGTTCAAGGCCAGACAGCAGGGACTATGCATGAAGACCCTGTCTCAGACAGACAGACACACACAGACACACACACACACACACACACAGTGTGATGGAGGTGGGGAGTTGTACACATGCAAGTGCACTGCATGCCTGTGGAGGTCACTGGACAACGGTCAAGAGTCAGTCCCCACCCCCTCCACCCCGACCCCTTTTGATTAGTTTGAGATAGGGTTTCTCTGTGTAGCCCTGGGTATCCTGGACTCACTCTGTAGACCAGGCTGGCCTCGAACTCAGAGATCTGAGGCCTCTGTCTCTCAAGTGCTGGGATTAAAATCTTGTGCCACTACCCTCTGCTCTGCATTCTTTAAAAGAAATAAATAAAGATTTAATTTTTATGTGTATGTTTTGCCTGCATGTATGCACATGTACTATGTGTGCCTCGTGCCTGCAAAAGCCAGAAGAGGGACTCAGATCCACGAGAACTGAAGTTACAGACAGCTGTAAACAGCCCAGTGGGTTATGGGAACTGAACTCAGGTCCTCTGTAAGAGCAGTCAATGTTCTTAACTGCAGCGCCATTTGTCTAGCTCCAGACCTTCATCTCCTATGAGCCATAAGAAAACTGCAGCACAGTTCAGGGTATTTAACCTTTTCTACACCATCTTTGTGCTAACTAAGGCCTCTATAATTTGTTTTAGACACAACTGTACTATGCTTTATATTTGTAGAAGCTACTGAACTAAGCCAGTCATATGTCTTTACAGTTTTCACGTACCTAGCATACTGAGGCTCTGAGGTTAATCCCCAGAACCACAACAAAACAGAAATTCTGACTTAAAAATCTAGCACAAGAGCTGGAGAGTTGGCTCAGCAGTTAAGAGCACTGACTGCTCTTTCAAAGGTCCTGAGTTCAATTCCCAGCAACCACATGGTGGTTCACAACCATCTGTAATGGGTTCCAATGCCCTCTTCTGGTGTGTCTGAAAACAAAAATAAATAAATAATATTTTTTTCAAAAAGAATCTAAAAACATTGTTTTGGGTTGTTTATTATTTTGCTGAGCTTGAGATCTTGAATTTTAGAACCACAACCCACCTCTCACATCAGAAGAACCTGGCTGAGTCTTCACAGATCGACCCAGATCTTTCAGGAGGCCTGCCTATTCACCAGTGCTCACAGTTCATTCACATTAATTTTCAAAATAGAAACTGGTATGAGTCATTAATTTCAGTGTCATAGAAAAATTTCAACTTCATTACCTTACTTCCAATTTCACAAACGTCAATCGGGTCGTTGTCACCACAGCAGCCAGTGTGTTTGTCACTGTGTCCTGGGTCTTCCCATGTCTAAAACAAAGTGAGGGTTAGATGCTGCCAACCAAGTGCAACACCCACAAGGTCTGCTGAAAAAATACAAACCAGCTGTCTCTAAAACTTTTACAAGCTGGATGTGGCCTTTGAACCCTGCACAGTCGAGGCAGAGGCAGGTGGATCTCTGATTTCAAGGCCAACCTGATCTACAGAATGAGTTGCACAACAGCCAGAGCTATATAGAGAAACCTGTCAAGGAAACAAACAAACAAACAAACAACTTTACAATTTCCATTTAAGAATTTTAAACTATACAGAAGAATTTTAATTAAATATTGGAGCTTCTATTATGCATATAATGCTAAGCTAAATGTAAGCTTCAGAACAGAGAACGAAACTGGGTGTGTCAATATATGCCTTTGATCCCAGGAGACAGACGCAGGCTATGAATTTCAGGCTAGCCAAGACTCCACAGTGAGGTCCTGACTCAAAAACCCAAAACCAATACAAGAAAATGAGCCTACTTAGAACAAATAAGTTATATGATGGTGCATGCCTGCAATCCCAGCACGTGGAAACTGAGACAGGATCTCAAGTTCCAGGTTACAGAGGTCTTACTAGGCCACACACAAAGACCCTGGCCTCTCAAACAGTAAGGGCGGAGGGTGGGGGCGTGTAACTCAGTAGGAAAGCACTTGCCTAGCATGTGCAAGGCCCTGAATCTGAGCTCTAGCACTAGAAAAAGAAAAACATGTTGATTAGCTGCTCTCGGTACTTACTATATATATCTATCTCCTATCAGGGGAAGTCTCTTCATCACAGATTTCTACAACCAGAGAGCCCGGAATGGAAAGGATAACCTCTGATGGTGAACGCATCATTGCTGGCTGGGAGCCAAGGCTGAAAAGCTTAAATTACTAGCTTTCTCTCTTTGCTAAATTGCAGGCCAGAGGCTCAGAAGAGCATCTCACACAGAACTGACTGGAGTGTGCTGCCGGCTGCTGGGTTTGAATTGCAGCTGTTGCTAGGTTCTATTATTCCTCACCAGAACACACTTAGGACTTGGATTTACGTCCAGATTCATCAGGAGGAAAAAGATCAAAGTGAACGGGGATAAAGCAAGACTGCTTCTCACACCAGGAAGGCAAGAGTCAGCCCCAAGAGGAAGAGCTCAGCATGGTTCCCCCACAGGGACCACACATCAAAGCCAAATACCAAATCAACTCAAGTGCGGAATAAAGTGTGGTAATTGGGGCGGACAAATGACTCTGTGATTACCCAACAAACTAGATGAGTCTGACCTACATTTTAATAACTTACGGCGTTTCACAATGACTCCACTTAATATCACCTAATGATGAATAAGGAACAAACCATTACCAACAGGAAAAACTAAACTGGATATGTGTTTGTTAAGTGTCACAGGATCAAATATTTGTCCTTTACTAATAACAGATACAAGTCTTTTTTTTTTCTCCTGATGTTTTTGAGATAGGGTTTTTTCTGTGTAGCCCCAGGCAGTCTTTGAATTCAGAGATCTGCCTTCCTGTCTCTGAGTTCTGGGATTAGCCCAGGGCACCACACTGTCTGAAGTCTAATGACATCCAAAAATTAAGAAACCCCCTACTGTTTGCTTGCAACAGATAGGAAAACAAGGTTTCAGCTATTTAAGAAGAAAGGAGCCCACCCTTATCCTGCCATGGAGCTTCTGACCTCCAGAAGAACCAAGTCTTCTCGTACGTGGCAGTAAGAACGTGCATGGGCAGAAAGATATGAAGGGCTCTTTTCTTCCAATCAGCTGTCCGGGTTGGGTGATTCCTGTCTCAGAGGACAGAGGGAGACTGGTGTGTCTGCAACACCATTTGGCGTGGGCTTCTTTGGTGACAAGAGCCTTGCTAAAGCTAAACCTCCAGCTCTCAGTCTTGCTTCAGCCTCTGGAACACTGAGCTAGGGGGCCTATGTGATGTCTGGGTAGAAATCAAGGCTTGTGTTGTTAAATTCCATCTTTAAATTATCTTTTTTTGCGCCTGTTAGCGTGTGTGGGCATGTGTCATTAAGGTCAGAGGACAGCCTGTAGGAGTGACCATGGGACCTTGGAACTCCGGCTGCCAAGTGTGTGGCAGGCACGTCACCTGCCTAGTCAGCCCGCTGGCTCCGGCTGTTTTTCAGAGACAAGCTCTTACTGTGTAGCTGTGGTCATCCTAGAACTGGCTATGTAGACCAGAGAGTTTCCTCCAAATTATGTCGCTCCTCCTGCAGGCTGGGGTAACAGGAGTGCGCCCCTAAGCTTGGCTAGAAACCAAGGCTTTAAGCACCAAGGTTCCCTCTTCTCATGAGCCTTGCTATTAAATCTATGAAGAATGTACAGTTGACAGTCTACAATGAGTCCGTAAAGGGGCATTTTAGAAAATATGAGTTTAAACGCAGACATAGTCCTTTTAGTTAGCCTTGGAAATAAATCATTAAAATAAAATTATCCTGCCCAATGCTTTTCTGCTCTATGATAGCCAGCATATTCTGCATTTAAACGTTTGATCAAAAGTGAGTTAATTTTCATTAAGCTAATTTAAAAAAAAAGTACGTTTTCATCGAGTAGGCGAGCTCTTAGGCAGGTACCTGAGGGATGGCGCCGTAGTTCCAGATGTACCCTTTATAAGGGAACAGATTCGCAACATAGCGGAGCTTTCCCTTTTTCACATCTTGCTTAATTGGGTTTAAAGGGTCCTTTGTAGCAATCTGAAACGAAATGGCAGTTGGTTGCACAACACTACTGGAGTAAGGATCCCAGAAAACAAACACCCCAATCCCCATTCCACCTTCAGGATTTGTTTCATCCCTAACACATTGAGAACTGAACTGAAGGTTCCCCGACAGCTGCTATGCACAACAACACTCGAGAAGAGAAAAAGAACATTCACTAATTCCAGGAAACAAGACGTAAGCCGAGCTGGAATAGATAACCAGCACTGCAGAGGAAGGGCGCCGTGCTGGCAAGATGGCCACAGCGCGTAGCACTGCCTGAGCCTGATCCCCAGGTGGCCTGCAAGCTGGCCTCTGTCCTCCACAAACAGCCACATGCATGTACAAGGTAAATTTTTATAGACTATTAAACAATTGTAAGTTAAAAAAAAAAAACAAGAGTTTTAGGAAAAGTACAAAATCATTATGTTATCGATCTTCAGTTTTCCTTTCTATTTAAAATTATTCAACCATCTGAGAGTCTAGTGGATGCAAGTGTGGTCACTGTTTAAAAAAAAGAAAACCTAAGGAAGCTAGGCACGGTGGTGAACACCTACAATGAATCCCAGCCATCAGGAGGCAATGGCAGGCAGATGCCGGAAGGTAGAGGCCAGTCTGTCTACAGAGTGACTTCTAAGACAGCTGGACCACACAGAGAGACCCTGTCTCAAAACACAAAAACAAAAATCCAAGTGATGTAATGTGAGGATCGATAAGGAAAGGCAGCCCTGTCACTTTCTGCCATCAGAAGGAAACAAAACTCAGCACAGGCCGTCGGGCTCTTCCCACTGAGCCGCTCAGGAGCAGAGAGCTTTGGCCACACAAGCCTGAGGCCCCAGCACTGGGGAGGCTGAGGCAAGAGGAGGCAAAGGAGTTCAAGGCCAGCCTGGGCTACACAGCAACACCTACCTCAATAAGACAAAAAGAGAAAAAAGAAAAAGAGAAGCCAACACTGATAGGCGCTTTGGGGCCATCAGAAGCAGTGGCCTGGACAAGCAGAAGCCTGGGGAGCATCCTGGGACGTGTGTGAAGGCAGCGCATGAGCAAGGCCACCTGGAGCAGAGAAAAGTCTGGCTGGCAGGGGACGCATACCCCGGAAACCAGAGGCTGGATACTTCTCATCTTTAGACAAATCAGTTTGGCTGGATAAAAAAACTAACGTGCTTGGGGCTGGACAGAGGGCTCAGCAGGAAGAGAGCTAGTTGCTCATGGAGAGGAACCCAGTTCAGTTTCAGCAGCCATGCCGGGCAGTTCACAACTACTTGTAACTTGTGCTGGAGCAGTTCCTACATACTATGGGGCTCTGCAGGTATCTCTGCACCCGTGGCACTCTCCCAGACCCATACAGACAAATTAACTAAAACTAATCTTATCAAGATAACTGATATGCCAAGTCCCATGAGCTCTCTTACCTCCATTTTAGCATTTGACCAGCGTGGAACTTCAACCACCATGTGGAACACATCCTGGAACAACAGAGAAGATGAGACAAGCAGAACTCATCCGGCCTTACTGCAGCGAGTCTCGCCTCTGTTCCTCTCAAGTTAAACTACCAGACAATTGAAGTTAAGGATATTTCAACAAATTCGAGGGGTGGGGGAACACAGGTGAAGACAGCAAACGGATGTAATATGGTAGAATCAAGGTCATCATGCATGGTTATTCACAGTATGGAATTCTTTGAACTTTCCTCTTTTAAATTTTCCATAATTAAGTATTTGGGAGTTTCTCAAAAGAACCTTTCCAGAAAGGAGGATAGTTTTTAAACAGACATAAGTCAGTTCTTCTCTCTGGAAATGGCTGTCTTCAGGAAAGCCAGCTCCAAAGGCTGTTGTATTCCTGGCAGTGTCCTGTGAAGGACTCAGAGGAGGTTTTAGGTACGATGTGAGACACACCCAAGCCAGTCAAGCACCCGCTTCAGTTTCAACACCAACATTAATCAGCCAGATTACCAACATGGCTCTCCAAAGTGTTCCAATGTCCTTCCAAAAAGAACCAGAGCTCGACATTAACGGTAGAACTACTCTCTGACAGTCTTAACTGGCGGGGATCCTAGTGTAATCACATCTTAAACCAACTCCGGCATTCACAGGCAAAAATCCCTAGAAGCCAGCAGTTTTAAAATGCACACATCAAGATAGATTTGACAAAGGCTCCTGGACTGAAACAGAACATCAATTTGTCCAAACTGTGATTTTTGTCATGAAATAAGCCTTTACAGGAAGAGTTCCATCGCTTCTCGGCCTTTTGGCTAAGATCAAGTGTAGGAAGAGTTCCAGTTCACAGCCTTTACAAGGGCACAAATCAATCTGTAACTGCTCTTTAATAAAAACCTTATCTTTAGAACCTCAGTACAAGGAAGGTAGGAACAGGAGAATCATGAGTTTGAAGCTTTCTTGAAGCACACACACAAAAAGACTTTCAAAAAAGAAAGGAAAAAAGCAAATAAAAATAAAATCAAGGGTTTTAAATTTCCAATAGCAACATCTCAAAGATCCACAAGGTGGCGCTGTTGCAACATGATAGATTATATTGGGGGGAGGGAATCAAGGAATTTGGTTGGCAATTTTTCATTTCTTTTTTTTCCTTTCCTTCCAAGAAATGACATTTAATGCCTGGACATTACAAATACTTGTGATCTCAGCACTGAGGAGGTAGATGTAGGAGGCTCAGAAGACCAGCCTCTTAGACATATTAAACTGGAGATTAGTCTGGGCTACTTGAGACCCTCACTCAAAACATAAAAAGCAAAACCACGGGATGACAGCAGGTAGAACGGTGTGAGCCTGTAACAGGCGATGGGAGTTCTCGAGCAGCAGAGCGAAGCAGGAAGGATCAGTTAGAGCGGAATCACTAGCCAGAGGCTGGGAACACGCAATACTTTAGAAATTAAACAACAAAGGCACACAGACTAATACTGCTTACTACCGCAAACCTGTAAACGCAGAAAAGACAAAAATCAGAAGAAAAATCCTCAGAAAAATGCTAAGAATTCTACGGGGCTGGAGAGACGGTTCAGCGGTTAAGAACACTGACTGCTCTTCCAGAGGTCTTGAGTTCAAATCCCAGCAACCACATGGTGGCTCACAACCATCTGTAATGGGATCTGACGCCCTCTTCTGGTGTGTCCGAAGACAGCTACAGTGTACTCATGCATAAAATAAAATAAAAAAAATCTGCGAACACTCAAAAGTGCAGTGAGTTTTTAAAAGCTGGAAAGCAATTCAGCTGCTCAAAGGCTTAACAAGCATGAAAACCTGGGCTCCGTCCCCGCCCCGGACAAATCGGGCACAGTCTGCATGCATGTAACCCTTGAGCTTTGGAGGTAGAGGCAGGAGGATCAGGAATTTACGGTCATCCAGGTGTAGCCAGTGTGGGCTATGTGAGAGCCTGTCTTGAGAAAGAAAAATAAAGATAACTGATGCGTGGAAGTCGGTAGTGTGCTAGCCCAGCATTCGTGAAGGCCTGGGTTGGACTCTCCTCGGTTCAAAGACCAGGTGTGGCAGTACACACTTGAGCTCCAGCACCGGGCAAGCAGAAGCAACTGAGGCCATCCCCAACTACATAGCAAATTCAGGGCAACACAGTCTACATGAGACCCTGCCTCAAAAATAAACACTGCCACACCTAGCTTCAGAGGTGGAAAACCTCATCAGAAGAGCTCACAGTGTTTTGAGACGGAGTTTTGCTATATAGTCCCAGCTTTAAACTCAATCTCAGCCTCCCAAGTGCTGGGACTAGGGAAGACAACACCCCACTCAGCCTGATGATGGCGCTCTCAAAAAAGTACGGGGCTTCAACACTGCTCAGAATGACGAGGAATTTTAATCTTCCTCTTCAGTCTCTGAGGTTATGTCATAAAAGGACATGCTCTAAGAAGCAGGAAGTAAACAGGAAGACTGGAGAGATGCTCCGTGAGCACACTGGCCCTGGGTTAGAGTCCCACTACCCACACAATGGCTCACAAATATCTGTAACTCCAGTCCCAGAAGATCTCCTAGCCTCCAGGGAGGCACCAGGTATACACACAGTGTGCATACACACATGCAGGCAAACACTTGTATACATTTTTTAATTAAAAAAAAAAATAAATTTCTGAATTATTCTGTCCATAACCAAGAGTGTGTCTGAGAAAAATAAAATGGTCAAAGTTGACACTATCGTACCACCTCCACATCTGGAGTTGTAACTTACAGCAAGCAAATCCTGTGACTGCCACGCCTGCTGCTAGTCTTTCAGAATACTAAATAGATTTGTCGTTTTCTTCTTCAAAAAAAAAATTTAATTCAACCAAAGAAAATGTGATATATTCCAAGGGGAGGACTGGTGCTCAACAAATAGTGTTGGGAATCAGAGTTTAAAATAACAACACATACAAACAAACAAACAAAAAAGTCAACCAAATATACACCAAAGGTCCAGCAATACAAGTTGAGTGTTCCCTTACCCAAAATGTTTGGACCGGAGCTGGTGGGATTGCTCATGGGATAGAAGAGCTTTCTAGCAAGCATGGTAGCTTGAGTTCAATCCTTGGAACCCACATTAAAAAAGAACCGATTCCTACAAACTGTCTTCTGATGTGTGCACCCACACCATGGACGTCCCCTATGCATACACGCTCATTTAAATAATCAGAAAAATGGTCAGGGCCTTAAATGTTTCAGATTTCACAATCCTCAGACTGATATAATCCCATAGGCTTCACCAGGTGTTCAGTTTGGGGATGCTGGAATGGATAGCCTTTGTCCTGTGATTAAAGCTTTCACTTAGGCCAGTCAAACCCGCTCCTGCAGTCGGAAACAGGCATGGATACCCGTGAAAAGAAGGGACTCGATCTGCCATGTCAGCTAAAAACAAACTCCCGTTTCCTCTTCAGAAATGCTACAGCATGACTGAAATCTGGTGAGATACTCTAACCTCACCTTTTATTGCCCCTTCTTAACCAATCCAGCAAGATGTGGGGTTTCCAGCTGTCAAACCTGCCCGTGCTCTGCAATGCCTAAGCATGTAAGCATTAGTCCATCTGGTTAAAAGCTTGGCTTTTTTTTTTCCCAACAGAAGAAAAGATACAGCTCTAGATTTATCCGTGCCCCACCAGGAGGCTGGAAAACACAGTCAGTACTAGGATTTCACATAAGCACTGAAGACATGGCCCAGAGAAACACCGAGTTTGTAAATTATAGAACTGAGTTATGGTAGGTGAGCGTTTTAAGATCTGGGTGTGCTATGTGCCTATAATCCTGGTGGGAGGAAACTGAAACTCACAGACCTAAGCTGGGAGGAAGGGAGGTGGAGGGGTGGGGGTGGGGAAATAGTAGTTTGAGGTCAACTTTCACTGCAGAGAATGGGCCTTACCAAATTGCCTCTAATCCCTGCTACTCAGGAGGCTGCGCCAGAAAGATGGTGAGATCAACGCCTGCCTGGTTACATGCGCAGAGTGAGCTCATGCTACTCAATGAGATCCTGTCTCAGAAATAGAGTAAAGAGGGCTGGGAGCTGTGCCCATCACCCAGGTTCAGCTCTCAATAATAAGAAGAAATAAAATTCAAAACCAAAACCAAAACCAGAATCAGGTTGATCGTTATCTTCCCATGTTGCAGTTGCTTATTCTAGGCTGAGTCTGACATTGTTCTAAGTTTGTTTTCTGTTATCTCTGCGTACTGACTTTGAAGACATTCCCACAGACCCAATACACTTGGACAGAATCAAGCAGGATGCCCGATTCACAAGAATTTCCTGATCCAGCTGGCTTGATTAGCTAATGCAAAAAGCAAACTCAATATTGTCTGGACTGAAAGGCTCTGACATGGAGTAAAATCTCTAAGTCCTCGGACATTTTTCTGTGGAGGAACCGAGTCACTGAGTCTTTAAAAGTATCCTCTTGTTAATGACACACCTACAACCACATGCAAAAACATACACAAGTACACTTACACTGGAATTTGGGGTCAGGGAGAGGCAATGAATGAGATGCCTCATTGGCTAAGGGCTCTCGCTGTACAAGCGAACAATCTGAGTTGGATCCCTGGACCCCATACAAAGAGAACTAACACCACAAAGTTGTCCTCAGACTGCTACCTGCATACGATTGCATGCACGCGCGCGCACACACACACACACACACACACACTCACTACAGTTTTGAAGCTAAATAAAAAATAAATTTCACTCTTCTGTCATAGGTCAGGTTCCCTTTTTTGTTGTAATCCAAAATAAGATCTGTCACCCAATACCTTATTTGTATTCCAATGAAATAACTTCCTTAAAAACCAAAGAACTCTTCCCAGCTTCTCAGATTGTAATCAGAAACTGGCTCTTACAGTCTGAACACTGGTGAAATCCAGTTGCCGCAAGAGTCTGTACTCTTATGAAAAATAATCTTATGAAATACACCAGATGATGGTGGTGCACACCTTTAATCCTGGCACTAGGGAAGCAGAGGCAGGTGGATTTCTATGATTTTGAGGCCAGCCTGGTCTACAGATAGAATTCTAGAACAGCCAGTGCTCCACAGAGAAATTCTATCTTGAAAAGCAAACAAACACACACAATTACATCACATACACAACGGGTCCATAAGACTTCCCTGTCTCAGAGAACCCTGAGAAATGATGTTTTGTAGGACATCCAAGTGTCATCTCCATTCCCTCTTCCTGAGTGTCTTGAGACAGCTGTGGTAACCCCTGGCTGTCCAACCACTTGTGAACATGGAAACCAGCTCTGTATAAGGTACTTCCCTCCTCAGCATGCCAGTGTGCAATGACACACAAGGACACACGGACATGACACACAAGGACATACCGACAGTAAACCCAGACTCCCTGGTTCCTACGTCTTCTTAACTCAGAATATCCTGAGGTATTACTGTGAAGCACACTGAAGGATGATGTGCATCCTATTAAACTGTACGAGGTCATTCAAGCCAATCCAACAAGCCAGTTCAAAGGGAAAGACTCAGCCAGTCATATCAACTATCAAGACATCAGAACCCACGTAAATACATCTGCAAGGCTCCCACAGGAAGGCATGTCCAATTAGAGGTCCTTCCTGCAACTGCAGGACATAATTGGCTGTGTTTGCTTCACTGCCCCTAAAGCAGGATCTGGGTCAGACAGGATCCTTAGAAGCTACCTGGATTCTTTAACAAGCCAGATTTCTCGATGGAGTTCAGGTATCAGGAGAACGATAGCACACTTTCTGGTAGGAATACAACCCAATGTATTTATCCATTTCTCTCATTTTTATCTTTAAAAAAAAAGTTATTGTGTATATATGATGTATGTGTATGCATGCATACACCTGACAATATTATTCCAAGTGTGCTACGGAATCCACATGATCTAATTATCAACATTGAACTAGGTCAACGAGGGCCCAAGATAAGACCCAGCAAGGGCGCTTGGGTCCAAGTCTGTCAACCTGGGTTTGCTTCCCGATACCTCCGAGGTAGAACTGGCTCCCGCATGCTGTCTTCTGATCTACACACACCACTGCCCCCAATAAACAACTTAAGAAAATGAAGTTTGACAGCATATGCAACTCAAAAGCTTTGTTTTTATTGTGACTTAAAATTTCTAAAAGAAGGAGCTGGAGAGATGGCTCAGCAGTTAAGAGCACTGACTGTTCTTCCAGAGGTCCCGAGTTCAATTCCCAGCAACCACGTATTTATATAAAGCTGTAGACTTTTTTCCTAAGAAAGGATTCTTACTAATTTATGGTAAATCTGTATCAATCTGTGCTGCTAGATTTCTACAGTTCGTTGGTACGTACAAGAACAGACATTTATTTTCAGGTCTGTATACGTACCTTTCTTAACACTGTTTGCAAACTCACTATCCTACTAAAAGTACTGAGTTTTCTTGTACTTACTGAGTTTACTTTTAATGTTTAATAAACATCCCACATTCAAAATTCTTTGCTACATGGGTTATTTTAAACTATTAATGAAGTTGGCAGACTTCAGTTCCAAACACACATACCAAATGTGACACACTCACACCCGTACAAAAAGGCAGCTTAAAAACTTCTGCCTCTATTCCTCCCCTAATTTAGAGCTGCTTCTTTAATCCAATGCTCTGATTCAGTAATGGCTTCTTAGCTGCTCAATGAACCTTTAGCTAAAAGCACAGGAGGCATTTCAAGTTTATGGAGATTAAGAAAATTCACTATGTACAATTAGGGATCCAATTAAAGAGACCGTGTTATGCTGGGAATAGCATCGTGACTTTAATTCCAGCACTCCAAAGGCAGAGGCAGGTGGATCTCTGAGTTCAAGACCAGAGTGTGTTCCAGGACAGCCAGGAATATGTAAAGAGACCATGTCTCAAAAAAAAAAGGGGGGGGGCGGCCATTTTCAAATGACAGAGATTCTTACCTTGTCTGCATAAATTGGAACATCATGAAATGGAGAAATATACTGCCCTTTCTCATTTTCTGTAAAACAAATAAGAAAAGCTCTTGTGACTGGTTAAATTTCCAAATGCACAAAATACATACTTCTTAACAGGAAAATTTTATTCCTATACCACAAAACAAGAACAAATCAAAAAACAAAGGGCTGACAACATAGGTCAGTGGGAAAGCAATTCTCCTGGCATGTGCAAAGTCCTAGGTTTGATCCTCCTTATACTGGTAGGGAAAACACCAAAACATAGGAAAGCACTTTTCCAACCGAGCCTGGTTAACTGCATGCCTAAAACCCAGCAACTGGGAAGATCGGGAGTTCAAGGTCATACCTGTGCACACAGTCAGTCTGGAGCCAACCTAGGAGATGCTACATGACCCTGTCTCAAAAATACTAAAAACCAAACCAAACAAAAACCAGCATCTAGGAGGCCAAGGCAGAAGTGCGCTGTGACTTTGAAGCCAGCTTGGTCTACACAGGAGGCAGGCAGTTCTACCCCAGCCAGGTGTAAACAGCTAGAGCGAGGGGTTCCTGACCCTCTCTAGGACCAGGTTTTCATCCTATGTGCGCTTTCTCCTTTAAACTAGGTGCTACTTCCTATTGTGAGTGCAAGGCCTTAGCTGGATTCCTCCCACCTCCAGCCTTGCGGGGCTTGCTGTATAAAAAACAATCAAATTGCTTTTGACTGATCCTATTTCAGGTAACTGCTTACAGAACTTTAGTGAACTACCTGCAGGAAAGGAAAGAGACCAACCAACTTATTATCTTAGGAATTCACGATGTTTTATGTGACACTTTCAGACCTACACTTCAATATTTTGACTTTGCTTAAGAATGATCTAATCAGCCAGGTGATGGTGGCGCACGCCTTTAATCCCAGCACTTGGGAGGCAGAGGCAGGAGGATTTCTGAGTTCGAGGCCAGCCTGGTCTACAGAGTGAGTTCCAGGCCAGCCAGGGCTACACAGAGAAACCCTGTCTCGAAAAACCAAAAAAAAAAAAAAAAAAGAATGATCTAGAACTATCATACCTGAAAAGTAATTTTAGTCCAATTTTGTGGCACATGCCTGTTATCTGAGTTTTAGAGAGGCAGGAGGATCAAGAATTCAAGGTCATTTCATTGGTGAATCTGAGGCCACCTTGGTCTACATACATAAGACCCTGCCACAAAATAAGCCAGGTGTGGTGGCTCAGGCCTTTAATAAAGGGTTTCTCTGGGTAGCCCTGGCTGTTCTGGAACTCACTCTATAGACTAGGCTGGCCTCAAACTCACAGATCTGCCCTCATCTGCCTCCAGAATGCTGGAATTTTAAGTTTATTTTGTGTAGGGCTGTAAGCATAGCTGTCCTCTGCTCAAACTGGACTTTTATCTGTTTTATGGATGCTGTTTGGTGTGGTGCCTGAACCTATCTATATCCTAGTATTTGGGAGGTTGAAGCAGGAGGATCTCAAGTTTGTACACAGGAAAACACTGTGACCCCACCTACTACCACCCTCAAAAACAAGTGGGGAAAATACTCAGATGTGTATCTTTTTTAAAAAGCTCAAGGAACAAGAACTAGTTAAGTTACATAGTGGTATTAAATTATTAGTATTTCTTAAGCTCCAGACAGCCCATTTGATAAGCTTCAGCTTATTCCAAAGTCAAGGAGTAGCTTTGCTCTCTACTCACAACCATCAAATACTTACCACCATTAAATCCATTAAAAGCAGTGCGTTTGTTCTGCACATATAGCTTGAAGACAATTCCCAGGGACTCAAAGGGTCACTCTAAAGGACACTGATAAATTCTGAAGCGAACTCTATTTCCATGACGAAGTTCCTACATTCTGCCCTGTTTGATTCTGTAATTAATCAAAAAGAGGCCCACCCTTCCTGGATCTTTATTAGAGGTATGTTTAAGGACATCACTGTCCTTCTAGCTCCAAACCAGACTTACATTTGCTAGGCACTCTGTTCATTCTTTCAGGAATGTCTATTGCCCTTTCCTTCGAGATTCTTGCCCATCCCTTCTGAATAAGCATAAAGAAGTTACAAACTGGAAGGGCCTTTGCTAACAGCAGCGAAAGCCTCTGTTAGCACCATGAATGTATGTATACCTACAAGCTAAGGGCTTCCAGGAGAAACCCAGGTAGCTTGCAAGTACCTACAAGGAGAAGGTGACACAACGCGGAAGGCCGTTCGATCGACTCCACCTTTCTGAGTGCAGGGAGAGGGTAGGGTGGGGGTTTAACTAGTACGTCCGGACTCGGGTCAAGAACCAGGCTGTTCTCCCTTCAGGTTCTTAGTTGGACATCATCAGTCTATCTGGGGAGACAAAGCTTTCAGTTTCCTGGAAGCACTCCCCGGGCCAACGGTGCTTCAGAGAAGCCTCACTACACACGAGGCTAAAGCCGGGAAGACCTGGGCCCCAGTTTCCCATCTCTAGAACACTCGATCGGGTTCAGCACCGAATTAAGGTCTTGAGGAAATCTCTGTCTTCCAGCCCGCGATCCTGAGGACAATCCTCTTAGGCAGTCTGTATCACCTCCGGGCACCTTCTAAGGGTGACTCAGTGGTTTCCTTTCCCACGTGGCCCAAGTTCGAATGAGTGGAGGGAGCGCTTGCGGTGGGCACTGGGATGGCGGCCCTTGCTGGTCCCGCTGCCCACCCGCCCGAGGATAAGGGTACGCGCCCGCCCGCCCGCACGTTCCGAGAGTCTGGAATGAATGGGTGACCGGGCCGCGGGCCCCCGCCACTCACTGAGGAAGACGCGGTACTCGAGGGTGAAGGGCGCGGCGCGCTCCTCGATGCTGAAGCCGCTCATAGTGTCCGAGATGCGCCACCACCACCGCCGCCGCCGCCGCTGCTGCACAGCTACACAGCCTAGACCAGAGCGGCGGTACCGAGAGGAAAGCCCGCGCGCCTGCGCACCATGAGCTGGCCTGCTGGTCGCCGGCGCAGAGCCTTTAACGTGTGGGGCTCGCCTTACACCCTGCTCCGCCCCGCCCACCGGCGCAGGCGCACTCTGCCGGACGCGCCTCCTCACGCCCCGCCCCCAGCTCAGCCCCCTGCTCGCCACCTCGGCCACGTGGCCGGTCCGGCTGCCCTCTGGAAGCTGACAGCCGGTTGGCGGCTCCGCCGGGACAGAGCGGTAGTTATTCTCCAAAGGTTCACGGATCGCTCACCTTTGATTCCACTCGTTCACGTCTCATTCACGTTGTGCAGAGCAGTTCCTTATCTCGGAAGGCCTTGATAAGCCACCTGCTCCCCAGGCAGTCTTTTCTTTTCTTGTTTGGTTTTTCGAGACAGGGTTTCTTATAGATCGTCACCTGCCTCTGCCTCCCAAATGCTGAGAGTGTGCTACCATCCCCGACTCCTGGCCCCAGGCAGTCTTTATTAAAGAAAATTGAGAGTTTAGCTGACTGGGCTCTGAAAACTATAGGCTGTGACTTCTGTTTGCCCAAGTGGTAGACATCGGGCAAATTTGCTTTTACTAATCTCCCTTATTCAGTTTCTCATCTGGATTGTTGGGTGGGTTCTGCTTGGGCCAGCCTCAAGCTGATTATTCCTGCCCTCCCCAGATACCGCAGATTTCTCTCCCCATCCAGTTCTTTACCAAGCCACTCCAGATCCACTGGGACTTGAAATTGAAGCTCTGGGAAGACCCAGGAGTGTGCTCAGAACCCCTTGAGGACATTTCTCAGGAGTAGCTTCTCGGAGCTTGTTTTTCTACTTCTATTGCACCACCTCAAACCAGGCTCCATCCTGCAAAGTATACTGTGGACATTGGGGACTTTCTCAGTTCTATAAGGTTTGTGTGTGTGTGCCTATCTGTCTGTGTGTATCATAACTCTAATTATAAGCCACATATAGCAGTTCACACCTGTAACTCCAAACCTCAGGACACTGAGTTCTGAGACCAGCCTGAGCTGTATAGTGAGTTCCCGGCCACCCCATGCTATGATATGAGACTATCTAAAAATAAGACGAATCTAATTATAACCCAGGAAATTATCCACATATATTTTTTAAAAAGCTAATTTTACTTTCAATGATAGGCAGAATTATCTTTTTAAAATACTTCTTAACTATGTATCAAAGACAGTTTCCTTTCAACTATTTTCAAAGCAATCTCTAATATATAAAAATGGAAAACATAAACCACATATTAAGTGAAAGCCTAAGAAAATTAATTTCTAAAATTGGCACACCTTTAGCTGTAGCACTTGAGAAGCAAAAGCAGGAAGATCATGAGTTCAAGGTCATCCTTGGCTAATCTGGACTGCATGAGACTCTGTCTCAAAAAAAAAAAAAAGATAAAGATAAATCTTTCATTAATTTGTGTTCCTCCTGTCCCTCCTCCCAACTGCTCACCCTGCTGACACCCATTAATTTTTCAGAAGGCTGTAACTCACTAACTTTTGAACACAACACCACACTGTTTCAGACATGAAGGCAATTAAAAAAAAAAAGATGGAGTAATAGCCTGGTTGGCAATACAGTGTAGACACGAAAGCAGCAGGAATCGCCACACTGAGTAACAAGTAGAGACCAATTTGGGATATGTGAGGGGTTGCACCTCTGACTGAGTCCCTTTGTGAGACATAACCAGTTTTCTTGGGAAACCCTGAGTCTCATCTTTGACTGAATGGACAGAAATACCACACTAAGGCAAGGAGTGGTAGTGCACGCCTTTAATCCCAGCACTTGGGAGGCAGAGTCAGGTAGGTTTCTGAGTTCAAGACCAGCCTGGTCTACAGAGTGAGTTCCAGGACAGCCAGGGCTATACAGAGAAACCCTGTCTCCAAAAACCAAAAAATAAAAAAGAAAGAAAGAAAGCAAGCACACACTAATAATAAAAAGTACCCACACGCACTTTCCCTCAGAGCCAGGTGATAAAGTCTCTCTGACCTCTGGACTTACACTCTATCTCAGATCCATTGAATACCTTCAGAGAGCCAATCAGTACTCACTAGAGTAAACCTCCCAGGCCTGTGCTGTTTGGTTTTTTCCCTAGCTGGCAAGGGTAATGAGCCCCGCAGGCCTTGTTCTGCTAGGCTTGATGGCATACTCAGATACTTCCAGCACTTGGGAAACTGAAAGAAAAGGATCACAAGTTCCAGGCCAGCCTTGGCTCTCTAGTAAGACCCTGTCTGAAAATTCGATCCTAGAGGGGCCTGAGACAGGTCTTAGCAGTTAAAAGCATTTTGTGCTCTCACAGAACACATAGGGTTCAGTTCCCAGCACTCACAAGGCAGCTTACAACCCTTCTGTAACTCCAGTCCCAGGGAATCTAGTGCCTGGTTATGGCTTCTGGGATCAACCAGTGTTATAAGTCTCAAACCCTGGGACAAATGGCTGAGGCGCCAATTTAACGTATCAAAGCTGACAACGGCCAGGTTTCCCCTGTATCCCTCCGGCCTTACCTTTAACAAAGTCCTCCTGGCTGGCATATACTCCACCCCATACCTGGCTTCCTACCCAAAACTTCTCCAACCCAGGGTTTCCCCAGCTGCCCTTCCTTATCTAATCCAACTGCTTTGGTTACCCTTCTTCTTGGGACCTCCAGCCTGCTGCATCTGGTTTCCCTCTGTCCCCTCTTTCCCCCACCCCCCACCTTCCACACTTGACTCAGAGTTATGAGCACTCTGGGCTCTCTCAGATGTCCCAGCCTCTGGATATGCTGTCCCTTTTATCTACAATAAACTTTCTTCTCCAACACACCTAGGAACAGGTGTGTATTTTTCTTTTCTTTGTATTTGTCTTCTTAGTCAACCAAAACTCATCCAGTCTACGCAAACATATGCAGACAAATCATTCATACACATCTTTTCTTGGTTTTGTTTGGGGGGGGGATGTTGTTGTATGAATGTTTGTTTGTTTGTTTGTTTGTTTTCCAAACAGTTTCTCTGTGAATCCCTGGCTATCCCAAAACTTGCTCTGACGTGTCGGGGGATATTTTTGTGCAGTATGTATTCAACTGCTCATTTCTGTATCCAGAAATCTGGTTGTAGTCCAGACTTTGATACTGTCATTTTTAGGAAACATCCTGCCGAGTTACTATTTTGTAAAACCTTGTTCTCCATCACCTGATTGGTCAAAGAAGAGCTGAACAGCCTATAACTGGGCAGGAGAGGAAAAGGTGGGACTTCTCTGCCCTGAGAATGAGATCAAGCAAGACTAAGATGACTGGTAGTGGGCCGTGGGGCTGGAAAGTAGGCTGGGAAGTAGTCTAACGCCAGCATTGTGAGGTTAGAATAGCTCAGAACCTGCCCAGATATAGTTCCTGAAGCTTATTAATAAATATATAAGTCTTCGTGTCATTTAAAGCAGGAGCAGACATAGAGCAGCCATTACTTTTACATTATGGATAAGGCTAGCCTGGAACTCACAGATCTCCCTACCTCTGCTCCTGAGTTAAAAAAGTATACTTTTATATATATATATATATATATATATATATATATATATATATGAAGCTAGGCTAGGGACTGAAGAGATGGCTCAGTAGTTAAAAGCATAGGTTCTTGCAGAAGATACAGATTCGATTACCAGCACCCCTGTGTTGGCTCACAACCATCTGTCAATCTAATTTCAAGGAATGTGATGCCCTCTTAAGACCTCCATGGGCACCAGACACATATCTAGTGCACAGACATACACACAGACAAAACATCCAGACATGAAATTAAAAATAATGGTTTTTTTGGTTTTTTTTTTTAATTTAGAGCTTTGCATGGTGGCACATATGCCTTTAGTTCCAGCACTCAGGAAGCAGAGGCAGGCAGATCTCTTCAGTTCAAGGCCAACCTGGTCTACATGGAGAAACCCTGTGTCAAAAAAAAAAAAAAGAAAATTAGAAAATGTATGCTGGAGACAGAGCTCAATTGGTAGAGTGTTTGCCTAGACTGCAGCAAAGCAGTACCCAGTACCACATAAAGTTTGGCAGCACATGTCTATAATTCTAGGACTCGAGATGGAGACAGAAGGATACAGAATTCAAGTTCATTCTTGGTTATAGCCAGTTGAAGCAGGAAGTCAGCCTGAGATACACCATGAAGCTCTCTAGTGGGCCCAATCACAGCAAACAGGAAACTGGCAGGCCTTGCCCTTTCCTCTTCCTTCTAAATCATAGATTACATTCCTAATACTAGCCTCCAAAGTTTATGTCCGTATTTGGCCAATGCCTCCTCCTGATGCTGACCACCAAGGTCCAGCTATGAAAATATTGAAGTGCAGCCGTCAAAGGCCCCCTTTCGGCTCTCCTGATTAACCTGTCCAATCAAAATTAAACATCTCATCCTACCATGGGGTTTCTGCTTTTCCCTTTATCCCTTTATGCCTTTTGTCTATGGGCCAGGTCCATCCCCTCTCTCCAAAGGCAGTCCTTTGTTCCTTCCCCCTCTCCCTCATCCTGTATCTCCTGTCTTTGTCTCTCAGTCCCTTCCCTTTGTCCCACTGGGGCAAATACAATGTCCCCTGGACTGAGAACTTGGTCTTGATGTGTCCTGTGCTGATTCTGATCCTTTACACTAGATCCTGCCAAAAGAAGGAGACGGAGGAAGAGGAAGAGGAGGAGAAGAAGCAGGAGGGAGTAGAAAGATGTATCTGTCAGTGTAATTCTTACCATACAAGCAAGAGGACCTCAGTTTGGATTCCTGGAACCTACTTAAAAAGTCAGGCATAGTGGCATGTACCAGTAATCCAAGTGCTGTGAGGAAGACACAAGAGGAACCCTGAGACTTGATAGCCAGTCATCTAGACCAATCAGTGATGTCCAGGTTTAGCAAGAGAAGCTGTCTCAAAAAATACAGTGGAAAAGAAATTGAAGAAGATACTTGACATCAAACTCTGACCTCCAAACACACAGCTCGAGCTCACACACACACACACACACACACACACACACACACACACACACACACAGAGGCAAGAAGGGGAGGAGTAATTGTCTATAAAAGATTTTCATATGGGAAAATTACCTGATCCAAATTGGAGTTATTTATTTAGTTTGTTTTTAATAGTTCTGGTAACTGAATCCAGAACTTCGTTCATGCTAGGCAGAGTTTAAGCACTAAGTTTTATTCATGCCCAGCCCTCTTCTTACTTTTTATTTTGAGACAGGGTCTTGCTAAGTTACCCCAGCAGACCCTCCACTCATTCTGTAGCCAAGGCAGGCCTTAAACTTTCCATCATCTGGCCTCGGGCTCTAGACTAGCCTACCTGTTCTATCAGTCCTGACATCTGAATTGCTTTAAAAAGAAATTCTCTCCCAGCATTCAGGAGGCTGAGGCAGGATAATTTCCTTGACTTCAAGGAAAACCTAGGCTACAGAGTGGGTTTGAGGCCAGACTGAGTTATAGTGAGAGACTCGAACTCAACCAAGAAAAGAAGAAACTCGCTAAGTAGCATGGAGCTCGGATGGTTGGTGGAAATGGAGCACGCCAGAAGCCTGATCTACAGACTTCCATGAGGAAAGGTCTCTGTACAGGTCTTGCTCCAGGGCACCTGGGTCCCACCCCACCTTTAAGGAAGGA
This sequence comes from Tokudaia tokunoshimensis, assembly GCA_036184795.1. Lineage (NCBI taxonomy): Eukaryota > Metazoa > Chordata > Mammalia > Rodentia > Muridae > Tokudaia > Tokudaia tokunoshimensis. Next base: position 25,596,737 of record BTHU01000021.1, read on the forward strand.
GTTGAAAATGAGCTAAGGGGGTCACAGTTGCCAATGACTCCTTCCTTCCAGTCATGTAACTGCATTAACAGGAATGAAGATATCTAAGGAGACATTTGTGTCCCACCTGTTGGTTATCAGACCCTTGAAATAAATAAAACCACCCCTACCCCCCACCCCAAATTGGAATTTCCTCACGATATCGTCATGCTGAGAGAAGAAGAGTCTGAAACCTGGTACAGCCAGGTGGACTTGTCTCTGGGAAAGAGGCATCACCCAGTTCTGACAGGTGTCAGACAGCCTTATAGGCACGACCAGAGCAGACACGAGGATGCTGGGCGGGATCACACCTGGACCAGGGCTGTTTAACAGTACATGCCTCTTGCCTGCTATTTAAATCTGAATTTCTGTCAGGACCCAGAAGAGGAGCTTGGGGAGGGAGATGGGACAGGAGTCCCTCTTTGTACCACAACCCAGTGTGGTCACTTTGAATAAAGGTCTTCCTCTCCCTCCCCTTCCCCTCCCCCATCTTTTGGGGAGGGTAAGACAGGGACTATGTAGACCAGGCTGCCCTGGAACTCACTCTGTAAATCAGATTGGACTGGAACTCAAAGATCCACCTGCCTCTGCCTTAGCGCTGCCACTACTGCCTGGCTCCTTTTTCTTTTATTAAGTGTTACTTTGTCTCTCTAGATCAGAACCTGGGCTCTCGCCCTAACAACCACAGTAACTTGTAAATGGTACACAGTTCTGTATACTGGGATGAAAGAGAGACTGTTAATATGATTATGGAAGTGTTTCCTTATCTGAAAGTGCATATCTATTCCAAAAGATATTTTTTCAAGCCGTAGAGATTTGGGGGTTACGATAGCATCATCCCGCAAAAACTGATGAATACAAGTGACTAAGGCTGCTGAGTCCCGGGAGACATCAGCCTGGGGCTGAGCCTGCAGGAAGAGATCAACAACAAAGGATGCAGAGCACTAACCCGAGTCCCAGGATGATGTCTTAAAGCCACTGACTTCACCAGTCCTGAGGCTGCTTGGCCTCTGAATGGTTCATTCCATTATGTAATAAATTCCTTGCAGTTTTAATGGTAAAACTTGGGATCATTGGAAGGTCTCTGTTATGTAAAGTCAAAAGTGTCTTGGCCAAAATAGACGGGTGATCTGGACAAAAGTGAAATCCTGACACATTGCACAGCATGTATAAGCCTGGAAAAAATGTCATGCTGAGTAATGAGAGCCCATTGCTGCAGGGCACAGGCCTCAAGCTTTTGGGAAGAAAATAATAAAATAATAATATTATTATATACATAACAAATATATACAATATATTTATATATATTATAGATATATAAATATATAAATATTTACTTAAAATATATAAATATATATTTAAAATAGATACATAAATTTAATATATATTTAATATATATAAATATAGTGAATGTATGAATATATAAATAAATATATACTATATATAAATAATTATATATAAGCATATATTATATATAAATATATAATATAAACTTAATAATAACATATACATTTATATGTATATATATACATATACATATAGACATAGGCATAGCCAATTTGTTTTTGTTTTTGTTTTTGTTTCTTTTTGAGACAGGGTTTCTCTGTATAGCCTTGGCTGTCCTGGAACTCACTGTGTAGACCAGGCTGGCCTCGAACTCAGAAATCCTCCTGTCTCTGCCTCCCAAGTGCTGGGATTAAAGGCGTGCACCACCACCGCCCGGCGGCATAGCCAATTTGTAATCCCATCACTGTGGGGGTTGAAGGTGAGGTAGGAGGATCCCAATAAACTCAAGGTGCTGGGCTACAGATATATACATATATATATATGTATATATATATACATATATATATATATGTATATATACATATCTTAGTCAGGGTTTCTATTCTTACACAGACATCATGACCAAGAAGCAAGTTGAGGGCAAAGGGTTTATCCAGCTTACATTTCCAAATTGCTGGGAATCCCCAAAGGAAGTCAGGACTGGAACTGAAGCAGGTCAGGAAGCAGGAGCTGATGCAGAGGCCATGGAGGGATGTTACTTACTGGCTTGCTTCCCCTGGCTTGCTCAGACTGCTCTCTTATAGAACCCAAGACTACCAGCCCAGGGATGGCACCACCCACAATGGGCCCTCCACACTTGATCTCTAATTGAGAACGTGCCTTACAGCTGGATCTCATGGAGGCATTTCCTCAACTGAAGTTCCTTTCTCTGTGGTAACTCCAGCTTGTATCAAGTTGACACACAAAACCAGCCAGTACAATTAGCCATTAGTCAACTTGACATACAAACATATCACTACTAAGCCTCAACCCTTACTTTCTAAGTCATTCTCAAGATCTAAATAATTAACCAGGCAGTGGTGGTGCATACCTTTAATACCAGCACTTGGGAGGCAGAGGCAGGCTGATTTCTGAGTTCGAGGCCAGCCTGGTCTGCAGAGTTCCATGACAGCCAAGGCTACACAGAGAAACCTTGTCTTGGAAAAAAAAAATCTAAATAACTTTAAGAGTCCCACAGTCCTTATATATTAAAAATTCTATCCCTTTAAAATATCCAATACTTTTTGAAATTCAAAGTCTCTTAACTGTGGGCTCCACTAAAATACCCTCTTACTTCATGAGGGAAAAATACCAGGGCACAGTCACAATCAAAATCAAAATCAAACTCCTACCATCCAAAGTCTGGGGTGCACTCACGATCTTCTAGGCTCCTCCAAGGGCTTGGGTCTCTTCTCCAGCTCTGCCCTTTGTAGCACACCGCTGGTCTTCTAGGCTCTGGCTACCTGTACTCCACTGTTGCTGCTGTTCTTGGTGGTCATCTCATAGCACTGGTATCTACAAAACACTGCAACTAGGCTTCACCAATAGCCTCTCATAGGCTCTCTTCATGGTGCCAAGCTTCAACTCCTTTGTGTGACCCCTTCAGTCCTGGGTCATCAACTATAACTGAGGCTGCACCTTCACCAATGGCCTTCCACGGCCTCTCACAGTACCAAGCCTCAGCTGCTCTTCATGACCCCTTCATGCCTTCAAAACCAGTACCACCTGGGTGACTCTTACACAGTACCAAGTCCAGCCACAGCACGAGGTACAACCTTGACTATCTCTGGAACACAGCCTCTGTGCTCTCAGAAAACACTTCCCAGAAGATTTCACCTCAATGATGCTGATCTCTTCTTAATCACAGCTAATTTCTTAGCTCCAGCTAACCAGCATCAATAGTCCCAGTAACACAAAGGTTTGCTTTAGTGATTCTGGTATCGTGTTAATCACAGCTGATTCTTCAGCCCCAGCTAACGAAAACCACAGAATCTTCACAATCAAAACATGGCCCTGATAAGAGTCTTTAATCTTCCCTCTGAAATTTCACAAGACAGACCTCCATCTTCTGAATTGTTCTCGACATTATCTTCCACGCTCCTACACAACATCCCACAGAGCTCTTAACACCGAATGCATCTTCTAGCCCACAGTTCCAAAGTCCTTCCACAGTCCTCCTCAAAACATGGTCAGGTTGTCACAGGAACACCCCACTACACTGGTACCAATTTGTCTTAGTCAGGGTTTCTATTTCTGCACAAACATCATGACCAAGAAGCAAGATGGGGAGGAAAGGGTTTATCCAGTTTATATTTCCAAATTGCTGGTCATCACCAAAGGAAGTCAGGACTGGAACTCAAGCAGGTCAGGATACAGGAGCTGATGCAGAGGCCATGAAGGGATGTTTCTTACAGGCTTGCTTCCTCTGGCTTGCTCAGCTTGCTTTCTTATAGAACCCACGACCTTGACAAGCCCAAGATGGTACCACCCACAAGGGTCTAGGCCCTCCCTTGAACACTAATTGAGAAAAAGCTAGCCTTACAGCTGGATCTCATGGAGGCATTTTCTCAACTGAAGCTCCTTTCTCCGTGATAACTCCAGCTTGTATCAAGTTGACACACAAAAGCAGCCAGTACAATATATATATAAATAAAATTTCTAACATATACCATTTCTATATACACGCTTTTATATATGTATATTATATCATTTTGGCTTATGTGTCATCACAAAGCCCTATAATATTGTATGATGTCAGTATTGGTGGAAACCTGCTCCTTAAAGGGGTACTACCAACAGGCAAGCATGTCTACAAAGAAAGAGGCAGAAACTGGGGAACAGTGATACTTTCTATCATTAATGTCTTTACTACATATCTTCTTCCCCTGCACCCACCAGAGTGAATGTATAGTAGCTTCTGCCACTTGAAACATAATATCCAAATCCGCTCCTCTAATCCAGAGATTTAGGAACATAAAAACAATCAGGTGTTGTGTCTCTATCTAGTAGTAATGTGACATTGTTTGAACAAAAACTGAGGGCCAGACTTGGCAGCACACATAGGCCAGTACCTCTCAGCACTTAGGAAGTAGAAGCAGAAGGATCAGAAGTTCTGGGTTGGGCTGGAGAGATGGCTCAGTGGTTAAGAGCACTGACTGCTGACTTCCAGAGGTCCTGAGTTCAATTCCCAGCAACCACATGGTGGCTCACAACCATCTGTAATGAGATCTGATGCCCTCTTCTGGTGTGTGACTGAAGAGAGCAATGGTGTACTCATACAAATAAAATAAATAAATATTTAACAAAAAAGAAGAAAAAGTTACAGATTATCCTGGGCTGCTTACTGAGTTGAGGCTAGCCTGATCTACATATGACCTTTGAAGTTTGTTTATTTGACAAACCAACAAACAAAAAGCCAGAATGACCATTGGGATTATTACTGAGCTTCATACTGAGAGAGCGGGAAGTACTGGATGACCACCAATCTTAGACTTGTAATTATCCTGGGTGCAGGAAGCACCGCTTGCTTCAGTGTCCCGGAAGCTGTCCGCTGTTATCATTTCCCAAGGATCTTGACTTTCTCATCCAGAATGATCCTTTAATTACAACCACGCATCCTGGCAACATGTGGCAGTTAGGAACACAAAGACTGATCTTCAATAGCCAAGGTCCCCTTTCACCCAGGCCGGCTGCTCCTCTGTTACACAATACTCTTGAGAGCATGGACAGCCTCTGTCATTCCAGGCAGCCCCACAGGCCAGCCATCATATCTGTAATTCTGTTCTCTGCGGCATAATTACTAACGAACGATCTAGATGTCCTAAGTTATTTCCTCCGTGGGTCTGTCCCAAGACCAACTTTTACCTGGTCATGCCTGTGACTCAATGCATTTCCCAATTTCCAGACTCTCTTTGTTACAGGCAAGCAACAGTTGTATCCCTTGCCACAAACCACAACTCTCTCTCCTCCCTTCCCCTGTTTATTTAGCCAATTCTTTTTAAAGCTCATTTCTTGTAGAAAGAATCCTGCCCAGCATGGTGGCCCATACCTCTAATCCCAGCACTCAGGAGGGAGAGGCAGGTGGATCTCTGTGAGTTTGAGTCCAACCTGGTCTACAAAGTGAGTTCCAGGACACCCAGGGCTACATAGACAGTTTATCAAAAATCAATCAATCAATCAATCCTGTCACATGCATTTAAAAGCTGCCAAGATCGAGTGCTAAAAAATATCTAACGTAGCTCAAGCTGGCCTCAACTCAGTAAGTAGCAGAGGCTAACCCAGAACTTCTGATCCTCCTGCTTCTACTTTGTAAGGGCTGAGAGGTGCTGGCCTCTTGGTATGTCTGGCACTCAGCTGACTCAAACCATATGTTACTTGGTGTTTAATCTGATTTCCAAGTGGCTGAAGGACTCACCAGCAGGTCCCAAAACAAATGACACTGTGTTTTGTTCCTGGTACTATTACTCAATAAATCTATTTTTTTCTTTTTGTTCTTTTTAAAAATTTCAAAAAAATTTTTTTGAGGCAAGATCTCCTGAAAGCCAGGCTGACTGAGAACTAACTCAATGTGTCAGAACTTCTGCTCCTCCCAATCCACTTCTCCAGGGATGAGATCACAGAGATACGAATCACCACCCCCATTTGAGTTTTGTTTTGCAACACCAAGGACTTTGTGCATGCTAGACAAACTCTTCACCAAACAAACTACATCCACAGCCCATATTAGTCCATTTTTTTAAAAAAAAAATATTGTAAAAGATACGTTGTTCTTGTAACAGACAACCTTCTTTCCACCAAACTCACCATATCTTGATTTTGTTGCAGGAAACAGAATGTTCATGTCTCTCTCAGAGTACATGTCAAATACATGATTTGGTTTGGCTCCTTACTTCTCTGAGTTGTCCGTCTTGACTAAAGAGGGCACCATATCTCTCTTGGTCTCATGGTAGGAAGAGGAGAAAAACAAACTAGTGTGTGGTGTGTGTGTGTGTGTGTGTGTGTGTGTGTGTGTGTAGAGGGAGGGAGGGAGGGAGGGAGAGAAAGAGGGAGAGAGAGAGAGGGAGAGAGTTGGATGGGTGGATGGACAAATGAATGAGTGAGTGGATGATGGATGCATATGGGTAGATGGATGATGAATGGATGGATGGATGGTGAGTGGATGGTAGATGGATGGATGGATGGTAGATGGAGGGGTGGTGGATACATTTATATATACCCATTTTCCACTGGCTTCCAAGTGCTGGGATTAAAGGTATGTGCCACCACACTTAGGTACATAGTGACTTTTAATGCTTCCAAGCCATAATGACAACTGCCCACTTTCCATTGACCAAAGTAAGATCATGCAATCAGGTTCAATGTCAAGGCAGTAGGGAAGTTTACACATGTGCAGGGGAGACTGCAGGGCAATGACAGATGCACATGCTGTTACAGGAGCAAGCATGAATGCTGGGAAACAATAGTCATGGATACTCTTGACAGGCTATTGAGAATGTTGTTGTTGGGGCTGGAGCGATGGCTCAGCAGTTAAGAACACTGACTGCTCTTCCGAAGGTCCTGAGTTCAAATCTCAGCAACCACATGGTGGCTCACAACCATCTGAATTGGGATCTGACGCCCTCTTCTGAAGTGTCTGAAGATAGCTACAGTGTACTTACATATAATAAATAAATAAATCTTTATAAAAAAGAGAGAATATTGCCTGAAATTCTCTATGTCAGGCTGGCCTCAAGCTCTTAAGAGATCTGCCTGCCTCTGCCTCCCATTGAGATATAAAGTCACACATCACCACATTGGGTCCAAAAAAGGTAATCTACAGGGATAGCTCTGTCTGTCTGTCTGTCTCTGTCTCTGTCTCTGTCTCTGTCTCTGTCTCTCTCTCTCTGTCTCTGTCTCTCTCTCTCTCTCTCTCTCTCTCTCTCTCTCTCTCTCTCTCTCTCTTATACACACACACACACACACAAATACAGGGGAGACTAGAATAGACAACAGGTTCAGAACAGCAGTTGAGTCAGAGAAGGTAATCAGAAGTTCCATTTTTGTAGTCTGTTATTATAAAACAGAAAATTATACAGAATTATCAATGACTCTAGCTGGGATTTTATAGACAGCAAGGCTTGTGGAAGGCCAGAAGTCCAAGTTAGCTGCTTAGAAATGGGCCTGGAAGTCAGAAGTGAAAAATGAGCTGGGGCCATTGCCTTGGGCAGTGGGAGCTGAAGAAGGGAAGGCCGCCTAGAGCGGTGGTTCTCGACCTTCCTAAGGCTACTGCCCTTTAATATAGTTCCTCACAGTGTGCTGACTCCCCAACCATAAAAATTACCTTCATTGCTACTCCACAACTGTTATTTTGCTACTATCATGAATCCTAATGTAAATATCTGTGTTTTCTGATGGTCTTAGGGGATTCCTGTACAAGGGTTTTTGGACCCCCCCAAAGGGCTCACGACCCACAGGGTGAGAACTACTGACCTAGAAAAACTTCATGGGATGAGAAGGGAAGGGGATGGAACCCTGAGGAGCCCCTGCATGCTGGAAGGCTAGAGAAGAGGAGACCATGGAGGGATGTGAGGAACGCTCACATCTTAGAAGCCATAGGGGATTTTAGAAGGGGACAGTCACCCCTGTACACAGTTGGCTTCCCTGTTTAGGTGACTCCTGAGCATCTCATTTTTAGTAAGTCTACGACTGTGCTCACCATCCCTCCTTTCACTCATCTACCTCCGCAATGCTGTATCACCCTCCCACCACCACCACCATGCAGCTGACCTGGGGTTTCTCTGGGTTCTTCCTAGTTGCCAACATCCATTCCCTATTACTTCCTCCTTCCCCCTGGGCCATTGTTCTTGAGATGTCCATTCACCTGCCCCTGCGCATCCTTGCTTCATGGAGCAATCTGCCAACCCCAGAGGAGGGTCCTGATTAGTCTATTTTAATCACAATGTCTCTGTTCTTCTTGCTAATGTCTGGTTTGGTTGTGGTCCTGTGACTCATAGTAATAGAAGGGAAGTTGGGAGAGAGTCTTCTGGGAAAGGTTTTCTTGCTTCTGTGGGAGCCATGTGGGAAGAGGCCTTCTCTCTCTTCTTTACCTGGGCATGGCTGTGGAATTCACTAACCACAACCTTTCATGCTGGAGAAGAGGACGCTGTGGGTAACGGGGAGTAATGTCTACAGTGAAGAGCCAAAGTGAAGAACCTTGCCCCTGATGATGCTCAAGGGTGCTGAAGATATTTGATCATACAGTGAACCCTGAGATTGGGTCTCTAGGTATGGCTCAGCCTTTAGCTGATACCTTTAATCCCTCTGACTGCAATATAGACATGCCCTTACTACACCTCTCTCTCTCTCTCTCTCTCTCTCTCTCTCTCTCTCTCTCTCTCTCTCTCTCTGTCTTTCTTAGATTTACTTATTTTATGTATGGGTACACTGTCGCTATCTTCAGACATACCAGAAGAGGGCATCAGATCCCATTACAGATGGTTTTGAGCCACCATGTGGTTGCTGGGAATTGAGCTCAGGGTTTCTGGAAGAGCAGTCAGTGCTCTTAACTGCTGAGCCATCTCTCCAGCCCAGTACACACCTTTAATCCTAAACAGTGAAGTTAAAGTTAGTATGTAGAAGGAAGCATCCATGTTTGAAAGTGATGTCTAGTGGTGGCACATGCCTTTAATGCAACATTTGGGAGGCAAAGGCAGGCAGATTTCTGAGTTCGAGGCCAGACTGGTCTACAGAGTGAGTTCCAGGACAGCCAGGGCTACACAGAGAAACCAAAAAAAAAAAAAAAAGGAAAAGAAAGAAAGAAAGAAAAGAAAAGAAAAGAAAGTGGTGTCTAACTGAGTAGCAAAGTGACAAATCAGAGAAAAATTTGACAAAATAGGATATGCCCAACTCTCACAAGGACAGCGAGGAAAGGAAAGCTACTTAAGAGAGAGTAATGCAGAGAGAGAGAGAGAGAAGCAGTTTTACTACAAGAGTTTTGTAGAGACAGGTTGAGGAGAATATAAGCTAGACACAGGCACAGACAGAAGGAGCCAGGAGATTAGACAGACTGCTAGAGGTAGTTTGACACCAAACAGCAAAAAAATCAGATCCCGAGAGAGAAGCCAGATGGAGTCAGTCAAGTTGGTGAGGAGTTTGAGCCAGAAGAGCTGACTTGAACCAGCCAATCAGAGTACAGAAAGAACTAGAAAGGGTGAGCCTATTCTGCAGCAAGTCTCAGAGCCTGAAAACATTCTAGGCCTAGATTGATCATACGGAGGCTAGAACCTTCCAAGACTAGACCTAAGTTGGCAGATGGAGGCAGTAAGCCTCCCAGAAGACAATTGCATCAGGAGGATAAGTTACTCTTCCACACGGGTTCCTCGTCTCCACAGCCTCCACCCATTCCCCAGACGAACAGGGCAGAGGCTGGATGTGATGGAGGACCCCAGGATGAGCCCTGCTTTAGCTAAATCAGTCTTCTTCTCCCATCCTTGACTGACCATGAACCCAAGGTGAAAAGGGGAAAGGCTCTTCCAGAAAGGAATATGTAAAGGGCATTCCCACGTGAGAGGCTGGCTGGCCAGTGAGGGGAGCCGCATCCTGCCCTCAGGGAAATCCACAACAAGAGAGTCATATTTACATTCCTTTGCTCACTCTGCCTCTCTTTGCGCGCGCGCGCGCACGCGCGCGCACACACACACACACACACACACACACACACACACGAGTGCGCAAGCAAGCAAATGCAACTACTCTGATAATGATAAACAAATAGTAAAGTCTCAGAGGTCATTCTGGGAAAAGCAAGGTGACAAATAATTCCATTCAGAAATGAAGTCTTATAAAAAGAAGATACTCAACGCAAGGCCTTGGGATGGGCAGAAGAAAGCATTAGTCAGAAAACAGTACAAAGGATGAGAAACGGCAACACAGCTTTCAAGGGACTGTGAGACTTAACCTTTAAAACCCGGAGAATAGCTTTGTTTAGAGAAGGATAAGGGTGTGAAGGAAGAGGGGAAGGGACAGCAGAGAGAGCCAGAGAAGCCTCTTCAGAGCATCCCCAATGCTCCTACCTCACCCCTCCCTCTCCATCAGCTGGTCTAGCTAACCTCAGGCTGCCTCAAGGAATCCATTTCTGAAACCCCTCAAGCTGTCTCCTAATCTTTTTGACCAACCATGTGGATCTCCATGTAGGAAGGATTGTACCATAGAGTGATTTTTCCCCCTTTTGGCCTTTGCAGGAAGGTAGGGAAGTTCATGACCCTCCCTGACAATACTCGACAGATACTAAGGGTATTTTTTTTAAGATTTATTTATTTTATTGTATGTATGTGAGTACACTGTCTTCAGACATATCAGAAGAGGGCATCAGATCCCATTACAGATGGAGTTGCTGGAATTTGAACTCAGGACCTCTGGAAGAGCAGTGAGTGCTCTTAACCACTAAGCCATCTCTGTAGTCTGGATACTAAGATTTTTTAATGAACCTGTTCATCCTGGATTTGCCAGAAAACAAACAAACAAAACAAAACAACAACAACAAAACAATTCCACCATTTTAGGCCAATTTAAAGCAAGCATTTGTTAAATATTAAATAACTAATCAAGAAATGGACTTTTGTCAGGATCATTCCCAGGAATTTCTCATCTGAGAATGGCCTCGAGCCAAGACGTGTTGCAGATGCTTATAAGGACAAATGTATAGGCCACTGTTATTTTCCCATGAGGTGTTGCTATTTCCCAAGAACTACACTTCCCAGCATTCCAGGAACTTGCCTGGTTCCTGGCAGGTGGGGCTTATAAATTAATTTTGGGAATTACAAATGCTACCAAAGTTATGTTTTTATCTAAGCTACCCCTTGTCTTAGTCACTGTTCTATTTCTGTGAAGAGACCCCATGGCCAAGACAACTCTTACAGAGGAAAGCATTTTATTGGGGACTTGCTTTCCATTTTAGAAGTTGGTCCATGATCATCATGGTGGACAGGCACAGAGCTAGAGCAGTAGCTGGGAGCTGAGAGAGAGAGAGAGAGAGAGAGAGGGACTGGATTTTGGGATGTAGTCAGGGCTTCTGCTTAACCTCAGGATTCATGGTCCATCAAATAAGCAAGAGGTCTCAGTGGGAGACTCTGCTCCGGCTCTGCTGTCTCCCACCGTTCCCCCTCCTCTCTGGGGGACAGTAGAGCCTCTAGTATCCAGTTAAGGCTTTTTGATTTCAAGGAGGCCTTGACTTCCTGCTTCATTAGGCACAATGAGTACTAAAAAGATCATTTAAAGTGTGTAGGGGAAAGAGAAGTAGGTCAGTGGTTAAGAACGCCTTCTGTGATCCCTGGGCCAGACATCTCTCTCAGCGCGGGATTCCAGGAGCGCCTTCCCCATCCTTGCCTTGCGTACTCAGTTCACTTAATTGAGTGCTAAGGTTGAGTGGGAAGCAGACTCTCTCGAGCCACAAGCAGCCTCTGGTACTAGTGGGCAACAAGTGTGACCGGGTGACCACTGCTGGAGATGCTCATGCTGCCGCAACAGTCCTTGCTCCCAAGGTGGGAGCCACCCTTAGTGGAGACCTCAGCCAAGGTGTAGAGGAAGCTTTTGCCCTGCTTGTCCATGAGATTCAGAGGGCTCAGGAGGGTGGGGCTGCATCAAGCAAGAAGACCAGACACCACAAAGCCACATGTAGCCGTGGCTGCTCTGTAGCCTGAAGATTTTGTTTTTTGTTTTTGTTGTTGTTGTTTGTTTGTTGAGACAGGGTTTCTCTGTGTAGCCCTGGCTGTCTTGGAACTCACTCTGTAGACCAGGCTGACCTGGAACTCAGAAATCCACCTGCCTCTGCCTCCCAAGTGCTGGGGTTAAAGGCATGTGCCTCCACTGCCTTGCAGCCTGAAGATCTTAGTCAAGCAAATTGACCCTTGTCTCATGTCAAGGCAACAGTTGTCTTGTCATAAGATTCCCCTCCCCAGCCACGTAAGTTACCACGAACATCTTTTTATTGTCATTTTGGTGAGGAGTTAGGTGATAACACGGGGTGTCCCTTGTTGGCTGTGTTCTGTGAAACTAAATGCAAAATTAAATAAATGTTCTCAGGATTCAAAGCTTCCTCTATACAAACAAAACAAAATAAGTACATGTACACATAATGACTACACCCACAAGACACATAAGTATATACATAAAGAATAAAAGAAAATATGTCTGTTGCTATGTATACAAATGCTAAATTCTGCCCCAAGATCTGGTTGCTGTCCAGAGGAGTGCATTCTCTTGTATACTGGCCTTTGTTGTGTAAACCTCACTCTCCAGTTTAAAGCTGATTGGTTAATAAAAGGCTAGAGCCTGTGATTGGGCAGTAGAGAGAGGAAGGCGGGACTTGAGCATCAAATGAAGGGGTCTCAGGAGAGACCACGGGGAGAGCAAGAAAGAAGACAGAGAGAGGAGAGGCCGCGGTGAGGCTGAATGGATCGTGAGCTTGTGGCCGATGGAACTACAGGTTGATGAAACAGAAGCAGCCTGGGCGAGCCTCAGACAGCACGGAACAAGGGGCATATGATTTGGATATAGGCAAGAATGGCATAGAACCTGCCCAATCTAGGCCTACAGCTTATAAATAAGATACCAGATTTCTGAAGTCAAGTGTGGTGGTGCACACCCACCAACTCATTATTGGAGGCGTGAAGACAGAGGATCAGGCGTTCAAGGACATCCTTGGGGCTACATGGTGAGTTTGAGGCCAGCCTAGACTAAACAAGACCCTGTCTAAAAAACAAAACAGATGAGATGGCTCTGCAGTTACAAGTACCACCTACTACTTTGCTTGGGTTTGTTTCTCGTTTTGTTTGTTTGCTTGCTTGCTTTTGACATTTGTCCTTATAGACCTGGCTGCCCCGGAACTCATTCTGTAGACCAGACTGGCATCGAACTCAGAGATCCACCTGCCTCTGCCTCCACCTCTAGAGAGTTAGGATTAAAGGCGTTGTGCCACCACGGCCCGACTGAGAGAACTTGCAACTTTTGCAAATGACTCCGCACTCCCACACCTTTCAATAGCTCCAGGAAATCCAGCATCTTCTGGTATCAGCGAGCAGTTGCTCCCACGTGAACACACATACACATACGTTTAAACTGTCTCGTCGGCCTCCCAGGTGCTGGGATTAAATGTTTGCATCACCATGCCCAGCCGTTGTTGTTGTTGTTGTTTAATCTTAAAAAAATTAAAAGAAACTAAACCCAGTGGACGGCAGACTACAAAGCCTGCCGTGTTTCTTGGGTCTCTCCTTCTATGTGCTATATAGACTTGGAAGCAATGTCCACACCTCAACAACACTCACTTTGGGTCCATCAAAATGAGCATCCCCTACGACTTAGAAGGGGCATCACCAGTTCTCCATCCTCTTGAAGGAGCTGGGTTTTTTGCCTGAAAGCCACGCCCACACCCTTTTCTTTACCATGGAAGACACAAAAGGAGAGAGAAACTACCGAGGGAACAGAACTAAAAATGAGACACTCAAACCCTTTCACAAGTTTGTTTTCTGCAAATTATGGCAGAGGTACCAGGATCATTTTCCAAAGACCTGGAAAGGGGAAAATAAAGAAGGTGATTATGGCTAGCTAGGGCACGTGGGCTCGGAGGACCACCGGACAAACAAGGGTCCTTCCCTGGGGGCCAGGAGGGCAATGAAAGCTTTTCAGTGTCTGGTTACTCTGACCTCTGCACAGAAGACAGTGGGGGGGGGGCTAGGGGGCGGATAGCAAATACCCCTCAAATACAGGGTGATTTAATACTTCCACTGGCTGTGCCGCAGATAAACTCACTTCTCCAATTCACTAAACTTGGGTTTTTCCACCCATGTTTACTGGTCTACATGACAACAGCAACATTTGTTGGTGGCCTGGTGGCCGGATTCGAAGACCAGTCTGCTAGGCAGTTAGCAAGAGAACACAAACAACGGGGCAGGATGTGACAGTCAAGCCTGGAGTCTTTGCTCCTTCATTGACCACAAGGCATGGGAGCTGGGGTTCCCTGGAGGGCTTGCTGTGGTGTTGGACCAGGCTGTATTTGTACCTTGGGCTGCTGGTGTTCCTTTCATCTCAAATCTTTGGAAACCTTTGAATGTGATGGAAATGTGGCCAGAGACCAAAGCAGCAGCCCGGAGCCTGTGGCTGGCTGGGTTTATTTTTAGGATTATAGGAGACCTCCTTCAAGCCTCTTGGTTTACAGTTTCTCAAACATGGGAGAGACAGGTCACTGCAGTCAAGGGAGGAAAGACCAGGACAGAAGTATTCAGCTTGTGTTCCATTGATAAGCAGCAGACAGAAACCACTTGGTACCATGCCTGGGGTATGTGCATGCATGTATGCGTGTGTGTGTGTGTGTGTGTGTGTGTGTGTGTGCGAGAGAGAGAGAGAGAGAGAGAGAGAGAGAGAGCTCTCCTGCGCCTGTATTGGTGTGTATGTATATGAGTTCAGGTGCATTTGTGCAACAGTGTACTTGTGGAGGTCAGAGGCCAACTTTGTGGAAACATTTATCTCCTTCCACTGGCAGGTCTCGGGGACTGAATTTGGATCATTGGACTTGTGAGACACGCGATTTTACCCACCAAGCCCATGCCTGCAGTTTAACAAACACCGAATAAAATGCTTTGAGTTGACCAGAAATGTAATTGCTAAAAGTCAGTAGCATTTTGCTACGTATTAACCCCTTATTCAACCATCCCTCCTCTCCTGTCTCAGGGGCTTTGCACATGTTGCTCTCTCTGGCTGGCTCTGACTTTCCACTCTGGCCAGCTAGACATAGAGCTTCTTCTATTAAGATTTTTTTTTTCAAATGTTACCTCTTTGGAAAGGCCATTCCAAACCCTCCCAAACTAGCCTTTTATTTTGCATAAACTCATTTGTTTTATTTCAGACATAGTCTCACTATACAGCTCTGGCTGGCCTAGAACTCATTATGTAGGCCAGACTGGTTTGAAACTCGTAGAGATCCACCTGCCTCAGCCTCCCAAGTGCTAGAATTTGAGGCTATATAAACCCATTCTTAATGATAGGCCTGTAATATCAGCCTGTGCAATTTAGTGAGTTCAAGGCCAGCCCTGAGTTACCTAATGAAATGGGAGTCTTAGAAACCAAGATAATTGGTCTGGAGAGATGGCTCAGCAGTTAAGAGCACTGACTGCTCTTCCAGAGGTCCTGAGTTAAATTCCCTGCAACTACATGGTAGCTCACAACCATCTGTAGTAGGATCTGATGCCCTCTTCTGGTGTGTCTGAAGACAGCTACAATGTACTCATATACATTAACTAAATACTATTTAGAAACCAAGATAATAATAATTGTGAGGGTTAACCTTTGTCAGTTTGACTGGATCAGGAATCACCTGGTAGACACACCTCTGTAAGTGATGTTGCTTCCAGTGAGGTTTAACTGAGGAGGGAGGACCCAGCCCATATGTTGGCAACTCCAAGCATGGACTGGGGTCTCTGACTGAGTAAAAGGGGAAAACGGAGAGAGCAAGCTGAGCTCCAGCATCCATGGTGCTTTGCTCCAGCATCCATCTTGTTCTGCTTCCTGGCTGCAGATGCAGTGTGACCAGCAGCCTCTCGGTCCTTCACCATAGCTGAACCACTCTTGCTACCGCAACTTCCCACCACACTGAACGGCGTCTGTAAACTGTGAGCCAGAACAACCTTTCCTGTCCTTTAGTTGCTTTGGTCGGTTATGTTGTCACAACGCCAAGTAACTTAAACAATAGTTGCTTAAAATAAAAAGCCATAAAGGCATTAGACTCGTGAGATGGTACCTAACATCACTAGTCATCAGGAGAACTTTAGAAAGAGCAATAATCCTAAGTGTTGGCAAAAACACAGAACAACTGCGATTCACCTACAGTGCCTGTGAGAACATGCTAGAATGTGCCACTGTTAGAAGACAGAAGTACATACTCAGGGCACATCCCAGGAACCTCCCTCCCTATTCACCAAGAGAACTGAACATATGTGTACACGGAAGGATGTGTGCAGGAATGACCATAGCAACTTCACCCATGATAATCAAATTGTTAACCCAAATGATGGTCACCTGGTGAGGAGATAAGACTGCGACACTATACACAACGCAATGGAGTACTACTCAGCCTCAAAAAGGAACGAACTAAGAAATACTATGAGGTGAGCAAACTCAGTCATCCTGTCAAATGAAAGAAGACAGACTCAAAATGCTGTCCACGGTCTGATTCTATAATCATGACAGATGGGTGGTTTTCTGGGATTGGGGAGAAGGGCATACACTGACGTGACAGAGCATCTCGGAAGAATGAAAATATCTTTGGCAAACCAAATATATAATTGCTAAGATGCCCTGAATGGTCATAGCAGACAGGTGAATCTTAGCATGTGTTATTCCTCCCCCCATAAAGGTGCTCCAAAAATTTAAATAGATATATATCTACATTCACAAGCCAAACGTGGGTCTCCCAGACAGTTGAAATGCTTTGCTTTTTCTTCTTTGCCTGACTATATTTTGTGAAATTTCCACTGTGCTTCTCCAGGGGCGCATTTGTAAAGAAACAAGCAGCCAGCGATAATTGGGTTATTCACCAAGAAATCTGTTTTGCCTCAACATTGTTTGCTCGAGATGAAGCCACAGATCACCTCTTTCTCAACTGTCTTTTCTCAACGGCACTTCTGAGAGGTGAGCCGAGGAGAAGGATACAAAGAGGTCCAGAGCCTAATAGCAATACTTTATCCTCCCAGCCCCGAGCTTGGCTCGCACCCGGTCTCAGGATGAATGCACAGTAGCTTAATGATAGGGGGCTCCTGGCTTTCTTGGCCAGTTCCACCTTCTATTCCAGCCCGTCAGCCCATGAATCCTCCAGGCCCCTAGAGAAAGCTGGCGGCCCAAGGCTGGCCAGTCTGTGGTTTGCGGGCCCTGGTGGGCACCGCCTCGCCTCACATTGGTCAGATGTGTTCGCATGGTCTTGGGGAAGTCAAGAGCCCATTCATCTGTGGGGACCACTTAGAGAATGACCACTCTTGTGGCACATGGCACGGAAAGACGCGGCGTCCCTCCGAGAGCCCCCTTGGGTAGGGCTCTCAATGTACACAGGCCTCTGGATCCCTTCCCCGTCACACACTGTGCATCTTCAAACTTTCCACCCATGAAAGAATCAGTCACCTCAGGAGACCTGACCGGTCACAGGTCGAGGACGGCTGCTCAGAGGCAGGTCTTCCTTGATTGTATTTGAGTGCTGCAGGCACAGGAGGTACACTCAGACCCACGCATGTGTCGGGACACAGTGATCTCTCGTGAGGATGACAGGGGTATAATTATAAGAAGGGCATCATACAAATATCTTGTGAACAGAACATATAATTTTTTTATTCTCCAGCCAAGAAGGAACACAGAAGACAGAGGTGCAGAGCAGCTGGATTGAGCACAGGCTCCGTTAATGCCAAGTTGAGAGAAGTGTTGGGGGGTCCCCATCCTCGGGGTTCACGTGGGTATTATTTTCAACACTTGGGTTTATTATCTAACACCCTCCACCCCATGCATACGTAGTGACTTGTAGCAGCTGAACCAGAAACAAAAACACACTGTTGGAGAAGGAAGATATCAGATAGACACACAACGGGATAGTGTCTAGCCACAGAAGGAAAGGAATTCTGACCCATGCAACTACATGAGTGGAACTTGAAAGGTGTTCATGTGTCGTAAGAGTCACAAAAGGAAAAATACTGAATGGTCTCATTTGTAGGGAACCACAGGAGTGTCAAATTCAGAGAAAAAGGACAGCGGCTGGGAGGAGTAGGGAGGAGCAGGGAGGAGCAGGGATGGGGAGTTGGTGCCAATGGGTCCACAGTTTCTATTTAGGCCAATACAGTGCCAGAAAGGGTGCTTGTTACACTTCAACACAAATACTCAGTGCACCTGAACTGTACACTTCAAAACGACTAATGGGGAAGTCGGTACACTGGGTGTATTTTAACACATGTACAAAGAAACAAGCCCCTGGGATTCACAGGCTGCCAGCTTTTCTATAGCATCATGATGTGCCTGTTGGCATTCGGACCAAGCCCGTGGGCAGGCAGGTACCGCCTCTGCTCTTACTCAAGTAAGGACAAGGACAACGATTCCCAGGGACAGCCACCCATGTCTGATGTGCTGCCTTCTGGCAACTATAAACTCTCAAAACAGGGAGTTTGGGGGAAACTAAGGCAGAGGCCTTGGGGGACAGGATTTCTGAGGAGACCTGTGATGTTTGTCTCTGGGACATGGCCTTCTATGCTGAAGGCCAGGGCAGAGAGCAGACTGTAACTCCCAGAGCTCCCAGGGGTCACAGGGACACAGTCCTTGGTTTGGCCTATTTTTAGAGCCCAGAGTCACAAGTCTTCCCAGTAAACAGCCAGCAATTCTCAGGCCACTGTGTCATGCGTACAATACTAATACAGCAGGGACATTGAGGACCTTGCCGAGTACCAGCTCAGACCACATCTGGCCCGTGGACGCTGATCACTCTCCGGCCTCGCAGACCAAGCAGCACCTTGAAGGAGCTTGGCGGCTCCCTCAGCATAGGAACAGAGTTCAGAACAGCTCTGGCCGGAAGTCACAAGGCCAACACAATGGAGGTGGTTTCCTCCCCGAAATCCAGTAATCAGATTCAGCCCATGGCCATACTTTTCATCATTAGAGAGGAAGTTTCCGACTTTCCACCCCGCCATGCCCACCTTCTCAGGATACGGTTCAAACTGTCCAAGGCAAACCTGATTCCAAACACTACTTGTCTGTGGCCCTGTGGCCCTGTGACCCTGGCCCTACTGGGCCTCGGCCGCTTTGTGAAATGGCAAGAATATTTTATGAGTCAGATGACGGTGTTCAGAGACATGCTTGGACATGTACAACCAACCGTGAGGCAGTTTCTTCTGCCGCCGTGGCTGTGGCTTTGGACAGACCTGGGAACAGCAAAAGGCCAGTGAGAGTGTGTTAAGGAGCCAGCAAGAGCTCAGAGGCCTGGATCCCAGAATTCTTCGCCATTTTTTTAATTCCTCTAAAATTTCTGGCAGCTGTGGTAATGAAGGTGAGAACGTGTCCGGTTAAGTGCACAGTACTAAAGCTACAGGAGAAGTCAGCAGGGGCAAGCCATTTCCTCACCTCCTGGAGAGAAGCTTTGCTCTGCCAAGGTGACTGTGTGTACCTTGGATGAGAGCTGGGGTAC
The DNA here is from genome assembly GCA_036184795.1 of Tokudaia tokunoshimensis. Classification (NCBI taxonomy): domain Eukaryota; kingdom Metazoa; phylum Chordata; class Mammalia; order Rodentia; family Muridae; genus Tokudaia; species Tokudaia tokunoshimensis. Next base: position 25,616,259 of record BTHU01000021.1, read on the forward strand.
GTCAAGGTGATGGCAGACATGCTGGGTGAGAGCTGGCGGGCATGCAGGCTCTCCTACTCCCCTCTGCTTTTAGGATTTGTGAGCCACACACGGTGGAAGGGTTTGTGTTTGTCGTGCAGGGGCCTCCCCACATCCCAACTGACCAACTTCTTCTTCCCAGTAAGCAAGGAAGACATGCCGGGACAATGGTTCATGCTCACAGGCCCGGTAAGCTATCTCCAGAGGGGAGAGTTGGCATTGTGCTGTCTTCCTTCCCCCCTTGCCTGTCACCCCTGAGCTGTTGGTACTGCTGGAAGCTCTACCTGAGCTTTGGGTGGCACAGGTAGGGGACGGGAGTCTCCCTTAGGCTCAAACCAGAGCCTCCTGCAATCTAAACGGGCTCCCTCGGGTTCTTCTTGTAGCTGCTCAGTTGTGACTTGTTGAAGTGGGTATGGCCCTGGTCACTTCCTGGAATAAAACAAAGCAAAACCCTGGTGCTGGCAAGTGGAGAGCTTGGACATTTCCCAGGAAAGGGCCAAGGGGCGGGGGCTATCTCAGCAACACAGCACAGGGGTCTCCGTCACTCTGCCACAGGGGCTCAGTGTGTAGACAAAGGTCGCCTCTAGTGACAACCACCTAGTGACACATTTTCCTGGGGAGACCAGTGGAAATGTGGATGCCATAAAGACTCACTGGAGTCTGGGTCATGTGGGATTCCCAACGGTGAGACCTTATCACCTCTCCCTGAGTCTCAATGCCTCACTGTCTCGTTTTTTATATCAAGGAGGCATCTTGGCACCCTCTTCTAATACCGCTATTGTGCCCGGGCATCATGGCTAAGGATCAGGGCCATAGCCCTACTGGATCTCCCCTCTCTGGACCACCTCAAATGTTCCAGGCTGGGATGGTGAGGGGCATGTGGTTGCAGCCAGGTCCTTCCCTCGGGCCATCCTGGTGGGCCACACGCCCATTGCGCAATGGCAGGCGGCCAAGTCCTGGGACCCCGCTGCTGGGGCCAGACTCCGATGGCAGGCCCGAGTCGCTGGGTTGCACGTCCACCACCACCCGCCTGCGCAGGAGGCGGCCGGGCCTCTCGGAGTAGGCTTGCTTGTGGGCGGCCCAGGGAGGCCAGCAGAGCTGTGCGCGGAAGGCAGCCTGGAAGCCGCGGCGGAAGTTCTCGTTGAAGTAGCCGTAGATGATGGGGTTGGCGCTGCTGTGGAAGAAGGCCAGCCAGTGTGCCAATGGGAAGGCGTAGACGGACAGCAGGTGCAGCTGCAGCTCGCTCAGCTCCCCGTAGTCGATGAGCAGCAGCAGCACCCAGAGTGGCAGCCAGGACAAGGTGAAGAAGAGCGCCACCATGACCAGCATGTGCACCACGCGGGCCCTGCGGCGCGACGCGCGGCCACCCTCGGCCACCGCCTCCTCCGCGTCGCGCGCTGGACCGGGGGCCTGGCACAGCTTGCGCGCGATGCGCGCGTACATCACCACGATGAGCGCCAGCGGCGCCAGGTAGATGTGCGCGAAGAGCACGGTGGTGTAGACCTTGCGCATGCCCTTCTCCGGCCAGGCCTCCCAGCACGAGTAGAGCGGGTAGGAGCGGTTGCGAGCGTCCAGCATGAAGTGATGCTCCTCTCGCGTGACGGTCAGAGTGACCGCCGAGGGGCACATGATGAGCAGCGCCAGCGCCCAGATCACAGCGATCGTGAGCAGCGCCTTCCGAAGGGTCAGCTTCTCGCGGAAAGGGTGCACGATGCAGCGGAACCTGCAGTCGAGGGGTGGGTGGAGAAAAAGAGGAGTCTGGAAAGGTTCCTGGAGGCCCAGCGGGCCAGAGATGACCTGATTAGGGGTTGCTGGAAGAAGACACCTGACATTCATCACCCTACTTGAGGCAGTTTCCGGGGCTGCTGGAATAGGGTACCTGACATTCATCACTACACTTAGGCCGCATCCGGGAACAGCTGAGACACTAATCAGGTTAATTTACAAGTAAATTGGTTTGCCGTTGGTGAAGGAGGCAGCTCAGTCCAGCTAAATTGTTCTGGAGCCCAGGCTGGATTTTGGTGGATTTAGTGGAATAGATGAGGAGGCAGGAACAGCCTCTCACTAGAGACTTAGCTATTTATTTTAGGACGGGTTAGCTGGCAGTGCTAAGAGTTCAACCCAGGACTGACCGCTGAGGTTCCTATTTACCATATCCAAGCGGACTGGCCTCCGGGTTTTCCCATCATCCCTCAGTAGCTACCTGTTACAGGGTATAACTGGCGTACCCCACCTTCTACCCTGAACTCTCCAGCCCAGGAACTGGACTGTCCTTCCCGCAGAGGCTCTTCCCTATATAATCCAGACAGTTTTGGCTACCTCCCCCTTCCTTTTGCACCTTTGTCGTCCTGGTTGCTGTACTTGGTTTCCCTCTCTCCCTTCCCCTCCCCCTCTCTCTTGAGCACTCTGGACTCTCCGAGACGTCCCTGCCTCTGGCTGTTCTCGCCCACATATCTCTAAGAAACTTTTTCCTCCACCACATCTAGAAGCAGTCACAGCTTTTCCTTTTGTTTCTTTTTCTTTTATTCAGTAGCGAGCATCACAGGCAGTCTGTGGTGAACACTCTGTGCTTGGGAAGCCTGTCTGGGCGAATATTCAAATGCTTTTTTTAAAAAAAATTATTTAGTGCTTAGTTCTCCCTCTCCACACAAAAGACAACTGCAACAGTCAGCAATCTTTTTCTACCATGTGGTCCTAGCGATTGAATTCAGGTCAAGAGGCTTAGCAGCAACTTTTATCCACCGAGCCACTTTTTACCAGTGCAACACAAAAGTAACAGGCGTAACTTTTAGCTGTTTATGGATTCCCCTGAAAACCTCAGGAGCTGGGACTGGGGCGTGGAGCATATTGACAGGCCACCCCTGGGTCATCTTAACCGTTAAACTGAAGTCAGGAAAAACTATTTATTTGCTAGATCCTGACTGGCCTTAGGGCTAAAAGTGAGGTCAGCTAGGCCTTCAGGCACGTACAGTACTTGCAGGAACTTTTGCTAACCTGCAATGTTCTGCGTCTGTAACCGCAAGCATTTCTGCTCCCTGGTCAGAGATACCACAATCACACAACTGTGCCCTGTTTTTTGTTGTTTTTTTTTTTTTTTCATTTTTTTAAAAAAGATTTTATTATGTATACAACAGTCTTCTGCATGTATGCCTGAAGACCAGAAGAGGGCACCAGATTCCCACTAAAGATGGTTATGAGCCAACAAGTGGTTGCTGGGAATTGAACTCAGGACTTCTGGAAGAGCAGTCAGTGCTCTTAACCTCTGAGCCATCTCTCCAGTCCTGTGTCCTGTTTTGGTTTGTTTGGGGTTTTTTTTTGTTTGTTTGTTTTTCTTTTGGTTTTTCGAGACAGGGTTTCTCTGTGTAGCCCTGGCTGTCCTGGAACTCACTCTGTAGACCAGGCTGGCCTCAAACTCAGAAATCCACCTGCCTCTGCGTCCCAGGTGCTGGGATTAAAGGCATGCGCCACCACTGCCTGGCTCTGTGCCCTGTTCTTATTAAAAGTTTATATCTTAGGGCTGGAGAGATGGCTCAGTGGTTAAGAGCACTGACTGCTCTTCCAGAGGTCCTGAGTTCAATTCCCAGCAACCACATGGAGGCTCACAACCATCTGTAATGGGATCTGATGCCCTCTTCTGGTGAAGACAGCTACAGAATACTCATATATACATAAAATAAATAAATAAATCTTTTTTTTTTAAAGTTCGTATCTTATCATGCTTGCTAACAAACCATCATAGCTACGTCAATGGGATTCACCAAGCTTGTGGTTTTTACCTTTATAAACCCTTGCTCACTCAGCTCCAAGCTGCCTCTTTAGACTTGCAGTTACAAGTGTGCGAGCCCTGTGTGGCTCAGTAAGAACTTCAGGTTCATTTAGGGTCCATCCTGGTTGCCTTCTCTTGGGTGAGAGCATCCAGGTACAACAGTGCATACCTCACTGTAAGAAAGCAAGCGTGCAGCGTGCCTTTCTTTGTTCGATCCGCTCAGCAATAACTCTTGTCAAACCCTTGCTTGTTTATTATTTTAGAAATAGGGTCTCTAGCCTGGGCTAGAGACTTCAAACTTTCTATGCTACAGAGCATGACTTTGAACTGCTAACCCTTCTGCCTCGGTTTCACCTTTCACCCTTACTTGACGTAGGGAAAGGTTCTCCAAGGTATGAAGCAACTGGCACAAGGTCACACAGCCATCAAGTAACAAGGTCTACCTTGGAAATCCAGTTTGTCCATTCCCTGTGCCGCTTGGACCGGTATCTGTTAAAGCCTAACTTTGCATAGCCTCTCCTGAAACACTAAAAGTAAAAAACAAAACAAAACAAAAAACCTGTCTCCACCGTAGTTATTCTGGGGAGGAGTTAAGGGGTTTTAGCTCCTTCTTTTCTAAACAGGCAGGGCTGAGAGCTGCTGGGGGAGGTGAAGGAGGTGGAGGCCATCCCCCTGTAGTGGTTCAAAGGTCAGTGCTCAACTGCATGCTCTTGAAAGTGGGTGTCAGACAAGTGTTCCAGAATGGGTGTAGGTCAGTACAGGAATGGGTGACCAGAAGAGCCAGTTGCTCAAAGACTTTGGTTCCCTCATCTTCTGAATGGAGTCCGTCCACAATCCTCCCCGCTCTGAGAGGTGTGGAGGATGAACTGGGACCTCTGCAGTCTGAAGGCATTGTGAATGGAGGAAAACAAATAGCAAAACAAAACAAAAAACTCCCTGGGCAGCAGAGGCAGGAGGGTCAGGAGTTCAAGGTCAGTCTGGGCTATGTGACAGACAACCTGCTTCAAACAAACAAACAGAAAACAGAAAACAAAACAAACACACACAGAGAGAGAAAGAGAGAGAGAGAGAGAGAGAGAGAGAGAGAGAGAGAGAGAGAGAGAGAGAGAGGAAGAATATAGGAGGATGGCCTACTTCCCAGAATGCCTTTCCTCACCCACCTGGACCAGAAAATAGAGACACCTCTCCAGAAGACTGCGGGGTCAGGCTCAATAGTTTGAGTGGAAGGGAAGAGATGAGCTCCCTTACAAGTCCACACAGCTCTTTAGGGCAGAACCTGCTTAGACCACAGGTGTGCCAATGACCGCTGGCCACAGTCGCTCACCAGTATCCTGCCCTTCTGTCCACTCTCTCTTCCCAGCCTGAAAGCACTTGTCCCCTTTCACATGGTCTAGCCAAGCCTTGCTGCCTTAAGCCTGTACCACCCTGTCCTTCTGGTTTCACAGTATCAGAAGCTGGAGTCCTCTCCAGACAACAGAGGAGTCGTGAAGCCAGTGGTACGTGGTATCTGGTACCGATGTGCAACTCAGTGGCAATCGCTAGGTGGAGGAAACTCCCAGGATGCTTTGGAAAGGCTTCCTGGAGTGGGTGGAGCTTGATAAACTGAAAGTATGACTGGGAGAGGTTTTATATCCTCACGTTATTCAACAATGATAAGAAAACAAAGGGCAATCGCTAGGTGGAGGAAACTCCCAGGATGCTTTGGAAAGGCTTCCTGGAGTGGGTGGAGCTTGATAAACTGAAAGTATGACTGGGAGAGGTTTTATATCCTCACGTTATTCAACAATGATAAGAAAACAAAGGTTGAGGACCGAAGAGATGGTTTGCTCCTTAAAACTAAGGCTCACAACTAAAAAGACGGACGACTCCCATAACCCAACTATAGTTAGTGGCTTTGTGGAGAGAGGTACCCATGCCACACGGAGAGGGCTCCATCATGCCAGCTGCCTATGGCACAGAGATAGAGTCTGGGGCTGGACAGGCAGAGCCCTTACCTCGAATGCGCAAGAGCCCCGAGTTCAGTCCCCAGCACCAGGTAAAATGGGGCATGGTGGGCCATGCCTGTAAGCCTAGAACTAGTTCAGGGTCGTCATCGACTCATAGTGAGTTCAAGTCTAGCCTAACAAAACCAACAAAAACTAAGTTTGACGGGGGGCAGAGGTGGGAAGGAGATGGGAACATTAGGTTCTAGAAAGGGCAGAGCCCAAAAGGGCTGGTGCTGGGGAGAGAGACCAAAGGGAGGATGTGGGTATGTGGAAGAAATCGAGTTATCAGCTGGGGTTTGCACGGTGGGCTAAAAGCTGTCCGTGTGCTCTCCAGCCTCTCAGTAGGGCATTTATCATTTTACCACTACATTTCCTCCCAGAGTACTGGATGAGTGTCCCAACATCACAGAAGGGGACAAGGAGGAGGACAAAAGCCATCTCCAGCTGTCCTGGTCCCTAGGGAAAGGCTCCCCCTCAGGCATCCTGACCACACCAAACTACTTAATGAGGAGCAAGGGTGGAGTCACAGCGATGTGTTCTGGGAAGGAACGGTTTAAGCTTGCCTTGGCCAACTCTACAGAACCATTTATAATCCAGAGCAATTCTTAATCTAGCCTCTGAATGAGGTGGTGGCTGAATGACCAGAAGCAACAGACATGGAGACAGAGTAAGGCCGGGGCTTCCAGGAACCAGCAAGTGAAGGGACATAGAAACAGAAAAGACCGGTCCTTTCCAGCTATGCCAAGCCCATCTGCAGACAGGCTCTTCTAGCTCGGGCTTCCCAGAGGTCAATCAAAGAAGAGGTAGGACTCCCGATGCCCAGGACCCCAGAAATTACTATGAGACCTTGTCAGGCGTGGCCTCTGCCTCCCAGAAAGGGATGGGGTGGTATTCTCAGCAGATCTCTCCTACAGCCTTCCAGCTAGCCCAATGTCTGAGGTATCCCCTCTCTCAGTGCCAGCCCTAGAATTACCGAGGGGTGGAGGTGGGGTGAGGAGGGGGTTCTCACCTTTCCACAGCAATGGCCACCAGCGTGAAAACCGACGCAGACACGGACATGCCCTGCACCAAGCCGCTCATCTTGCATGTGGCGTTGTCAAAAGGCCAACCTGTAATGAGAGGTCCCCACAGGGTGAAAGGTCCCTATTTGACAAAATGCAGAGCACCAGCCACATAGCCAGTGCCTCCCAGACACATGGCTCATTTATCCTTGTGCTGTGGGGAGTCATGAGGTCTCTGTGACCTCGACCAAGGAGCAATCAGTCCACCAATGTGAACTCGACTTTTAGGAAGATGGCCTTTAGTTGACAGCTGATTGTCAGGTCAGGTCATCTAGCCCTGCCCGATGTCTGGAGCCTATTATCCAGCCCAGGAGAGAGGTTGTTCCTTCCTCAAAGTAGCCCTATTGTTATCCTATTATTCTTATCATATATCCACAGCATGTATATTATTATCACACTCGTATACTGAAGTGGACCAAACAGATAAATAAACCGGCTGTGGATAAACAAAGATTTTTGTTCTCACTGAGAACAAAGCTACAAAATAAGGGAGGAGGGTGTGAGTTAAAATGCATTTTCTGATATTGGATTGGAATCTGAAGTATTAGTATGGGCCATAGCTTCTGAAATACAGGCAAAAGGCTAGACATGGGAGTAAAGATGTAGCCGGGTGTGGTGATACAGCATTTGGGAAATAGAGGCAGACAGATCTCTGTTGAGTTCCAGGCCAACCTGGGCTACATAGTGAGTTCCAGGGTAGCCAAGGCTACATGTGAGATCCTGTCTCAAAAAAAAAAAAGAACTAGTTAATTCCAGGGCTAATGTAAGAACAACACAAGGTGATCTAGATCATTCTTTGGAACTAGGAAGGAAGGAAATACTCCAAACATCAGGGTAGTGTATGGGAAGGGCTCCTAAGCCAGTCATAATGAGCTTCCAATAGCCAGACCTCAGAGCAGTTTATGCAACAAAGTAAACAATCATGTTGGATTAAAAGCCAGGAAGCAGAGATGTACAATTAGTAAGTACAGAGATGTGAATGTCATTAAGAGGGAACAGGATGGGAAGCTCTGTTGTGGGTGGCAACACTATGAAATCAGTACAGAAATATAACGAGCCATGACATTTGCACGGTCTCAGAGGGTCACTGAATAGGGTACTTCATAATTAGGAAGGGGCAAATGCTGGCTTCACAGCTGGGAGACGGCAGTTACCTAAGCAATCAAGCAAAAGGCTTTGCTCTCGTCTGTGCCTCGCCCACGGATCCACACTGCTCTCCCCTGAATCACTCAACTGAATCTAGTCAAGGAGCAGGGAGCAAAGGAAGCGTGGAAGGAGTGAAGTTCTGAGTAAATGAATCTTGTTGACATGGGCACAGCCATGCCCAGGCTACAAAGCTTGAACCTGCAGGGCATTGGCAAAGCCATTACCCATATGGGCCAGGCTCAAGAGGAATGCCGGCACGCTCCTCAGGAATCAGAGGATGATTTTTTTTTTCATTTTTTTCTCGTTTTGTTTTTTTGAGACAGGGTTTTTCTGTGTAGCCCTGGCTGTCCTGGAACTCACTCTGTAGACCAGGCTGGCCTTGGACTCAGAGATCTGCTTACCTCTGCCTTCTGAGTGCCGGGATTAAACGTGTATGCCACCAGACTTGGCTCCAGAGTGTTTATGACGGATTGACCAATGTATGAAAAGACTAGCAACTTCCTCCCGATGTTTAGGACATTTACAGCCCAAGACTGCTCACCCGCAGAGGCCTCCGACTGAGACTAGCTACACACCTCCCTTCCAATGTTGGACCAAAAGAGCATCTCCCTGAGGTTCTGCGCTGCATACACAGTGCTAGAGAAACCAACCTGACCCCAGCTTTACTACACATACATCTGTCCTTTAAAGAACGGGGAAGAGCTTGCTTTACAGACACCCTAGTCACCTCAACACCCTTAGTCAAGGACCCCAGGACCAAAGTGCAGGTCCTGGCATCCGAGAAAACAATGAAAGAGCCCACATTACAAATAACGGATCGGCAGCTTCCAAATGTGTTGATGGCATGACCAAGCACCTATGGCAGATTGGAGGGAGCTAAGAAAACACTTCAGTGAACTGCCCCAGGTAGCACAGACTTGTAATCCCAGCAACTCAGGTGGCTGAAGCAGGAGATGTCAACCTCAGGCCTCCGCACCTATGCACACACTCACACATCCATGCACATGTATGCATGTGTGCATACGCATACACATGCAAAAGTAAAAGTTCAAAAGAGGCCAAGGGGTTGGAGAGATGGCTCAGTGGTTAAGAGCATCGGCTGTTCTTGCAGAGGTCCTGAGTTCAATTCCCAGCACCCATAATAGCAGCTCACAACCACCTGTAATAAGTCCAGGACTATGGGATTTGATTCTGACCTCCACAGGCACCTACACATGTATGGTGCACATACATACACTCAAACACCCACACATGGGCGCGCGCGCGCGCACACACACACACACATTAGTAAGTTAATAAGGTTTTTTTTTTTAATTTTATGTGTATGAGTGTTTGCCTGCATGCGTGCACTTTGCATGTCTGGAGCCCTCAGAGCTGAATGAAGGCTTGAGAACCTTTGCAATTGAGTTCATTGATGGGTGTGAGCCATCGTGTGGACTCTAGGAACCGAACTTGGGTCCTTTGCAAGAGCAGCACATGTTCTTAACCACTGAGCCATCTCTCCAGCCTCATACATATCTATATATATATATATATATTTTTTTTTTTTTGGTTTTTCGAGACAGGGTTTCTCTGTATAGCTCTGGCTGACCTGGAACTCACTCTGTAGACCAGGTTGGCCTCGAACTCAGAAATCCGCCTGCCTCTGCCTCCCAAGTGCTGGGATTAAAGGCGTGCGCCACCACTGCCCGGCCTATATCTATAAATTTTTAAAGAGGTCTGAGGATGTGGTTTAGTGATAACATACAGTTGAAGTCCAATTCCAGTCCCTAGCGCTGAGGTCTGGAAGGAAGTTAGGAAGGAAACAATTAAAAGCAGCTGGAGATTCTGGGCCTGACCTTGGGCTAGACAAGTGGTTCCAGTCTTAATCCAGAAGACCAGAAAGACTGAGTCTAAACTCTCCAAAGCAACATTCTGGAAATATTAAACTCCTAAATATCGAAACCCTAAGAACCAAAATGGAAAGCTTCAACTTTTATGGAAGGCTGTAGAATGAAGGTTTCAAGCTGGGCTCTAGGGAAGGAGTATCAGTGTGCCCCAGGCTGTCCCAGGGTACCTGTGTCATGTCAGGAAGGCAGAGTGCCTGGAAGCCTGGAAAGACGTTGTTTTGCTTGTGACAGTAATAATGTCTTCAGAAGCCGGGCAGTGTTGGCGCACGCCTTTAATCACAGCATTTGGGAGGCAGAGGCAGGCGGATTTCTGAGTTCGAGGCCACCCTGGTCTACAGAGTGAGTTCCAGGACAGCCAGGGCTACACAGAGAAACCCTGTCTTGAAAAACAAAATAAAACAAAAAACAAAACAAAAACCAACCAACCAACCAAACAAACAAACAAAGAATGTCTTCAGAAGAGACTGTGAGCCTGTCCCGGCTGGTTTTGTGTGCCAACTTGACATACGCTGGAGTTATCACAGAGAAAGGAGCCTCTCTTGAGGAAATGCTTCCATGAGATCCAGCTGTGGGGCATTTTCTCAATTAGTGCTCAAGGGAGGAGGACCCATGGTGGGTGCCATCCCTGGGCTGGTGGTCCTGGGTTCTCTAAGAGAGCAGACTGAGCAAACCAGGGGAAGCAAGCCGGTAAGTAACATCCCTCCATGGCCTCTGCATCAGCTCCTGCTTCCTGACCTGCTTGAGTTCCAGTCCTGACCTCCTTTGGTGATGAACAGCAGTGTGGAAAGTGTAAGCTGAATAAACCCTTTCCTCCCCAACTTGTTTCTTGGTCATGATGTCTGTGCAGGAATAGAAACCCTGACTGAGACACAGCCTGAGTGTGTAAGGCGAGGAAGACTCACCACACAGAACATGCCTGAGAGCAAAGTGTGGGACATGGGTCTGTAATCACAATATTCAGAGGGGGAGGAGTTCAAGTTCTCCTTAGGTTACATCTAGGTGTTTAGGGTCGGCTCGAGCCATGTGAGACCTTTCCTCAGAAACAACAAAAAGGAACAGGTAATATGGCTCAGTGGTTAGGGGCACTTGCCACCAAGCCTGTCAAGCCTCATCTCAATTCCCAAGACCCAATAGCAGAAGAAGAGAATCTATGCCCCATACTGCCATAAGCTGTCCTCTGACTTCTACATGTGTGTTAAGTTACATGCATTCCCATGCCTCACAAAGTAACAGGCATGCGCGTGCGCACACACACACACACAGAGCAAGAATAAATGCTATATTAAAACCTGAAAATAAGGGGCTGGAAAGGTGGTTCAGTTGTTAAGATCACTGGTTGCTCTTCCAGAGGTCCGGGGTTCAAGTCCCAGCAACCGCATGGTGGCTCACAACCATCTGTAGTGGGATCCGATGCCCTCTTCTGGCGTGCAGGTGTATACACAGATACAGCACTTGTACATAAAATAAATAAATCTTTAAAAATTAAAAGTAGGGGCTAGCAGGGCGGTGGTGACACACACCTTTAATCCCAGCACTTGTTGAGGCAGAGGCAGGTGGATTTCTGAGTTCAAGGCCAAGCCTGGTCTACAGAGTGAGTTTCAGGACAGTCAGGGCTACACAGAGAAACCCTGTCTCGGGGGCGGGGGAAATAGTGGCTGGAGAGATGGCTCAGTGGTTAATAGCACTGACTGTTCTTCTGAAGGTCCTGATTTCAAATCCCGGCAACCACATCATGGCGGCTCACAACCATCTGTAATGAGATCTGACTCCCTCTTCTGGAGTATCTGAAGACAGCTACAATGTACTTACATATAATAAATAAATAAATCTTTAAAAACAATTTAATATAGAAGAAACAAAAAGAAAAAGCTGAAAAAGCGAGGAAGATCTACATTGCACTATTTACTGCACCCCGACAGTCAGCAGATAGTTCATGATGGTGGAGGATTGCCAGCCCTTAGGCATGACCTCTATGTGGCTGCCTACGATATAACCCTGAAGCACAACTTTTCATGTTTTCATATGTTGAAACTTTTTGCTTTTTTTTAGCGTTTTACTTCTCAGTATTTTACATTGTCCCCCCCCCCCCGTTTTAAAAAAAGTATCGATGCGCAGTTACTGAGTGTTTTGCCTGCGTGTATGTGTACCATGTACATGTAGTACCTGAGGTGGCCAGAAGAGGGAGCTAGAGACTCCAGAATCTGGAGTTACAGGTTGTGATCCACCTTCATGTGGGTAGACTTGAACATGGCTCCTCTGCAAGGGAATCTTAATTCTTTTTTTGTTTCTTTGGTTTTTTGTTTTGTTTTGTTTTTGGAGACAAGGTTTCTCTGTATAGCCTGGCTTGTCCTGTAGACAAGGCTAGCCTTGAACTCAGAAATCCGCCTGCCTCTGCCTCCCAAGTACTTGGATCAAAGGCATATGCTGCCACTGCCCGGCTGGAATCTTAATTCTTAACTGCTGAGTCATCTCTCCAGATCTAGCCTGCCTGCCTACCTGCCTGATTTCCTTCCTTCCTTCCTTCCTTTCTTTCAAAGTAAGATTTTAATGCTGGATATTTGTCTTTCACACCATTTTGGATACTGGCAACATAAATTATACACGGACTTTTAGAGAGTCCTGATTTATGTGTCTTCTTTCGTAAATTTAGCAACAGTGTACACCCTTGCCACACTAACTTTATTTGTGTCTGTAAAAAAAATTAAAATATCATCAATAAAAAAATGTCTTTTTGAGGGGCTGAAGAGATGGCTCAGTGGTTAAGAGCACTGACTGCTCTTCAGAAGGTCCTGAATTCAAATCCCAGCAACCATATGGTGGCTCACAACCATCCGTAATGAGATCAGATGCCCTCTTCTGGTGTGTCTGAAGACAGCTACAGTGTACTTACATGTAATAATAAATAAATCTTAAGAAGAAAGAAAGAAGGAAAGAAAGAAAGAAAGAAAAAAAGAAAGAAAGAAAGAAAGAAAGAAAGAAAGAAAGAAAGAAAGGTCTTTTTGATGTCTGCATTTGTGAGAAAATTCAAGATCTTCCCTCGGAGCCACTGTCTATAACTCTATATAGAGGTGAACTGTCAAAGGTTTTGATGGAGCTCACCAAACATCTTAAGAACCAGGTGTGATAGCACACAGCTGCCATCCTAGAGCTCAGAACACAGTGTTTTAAGAAGTATCACACATGCCAGGCTAGCCTGGTTGAATAGCCAGTTCCAGACTAGGGTAACATCTGACAATCACCCTAGCCCCCCAAAAGACTTGAGTTGTCTGCCATTGCAGTGGTTTGAGTAAGAGTGGCCCCCAGAGGCTCATATATTGGAATGCTTAGTCACTGGGGCATGGAACCCTTTGAAAGGATTAGAAGGATCAGGCGATGTGGCTTTGTGTTGGAGGTAGTGCATCACTGGTGTGGGCTCTGAGGTTTTAAAAAGCCCATGACAGGCTCAGTTCTCCTCTCTCTGCCTATGTCAGGATGCAATGCTTAGTGACTTCTGTGCTGCTCTGCTCTCAGCCACCGTGATAATGGACTAAACCTCTGAAGCTGTAAGCAAAGCCCAATTAAATACTTTCTTTCATAAAGAGTGGCCTTGGTCACAGTGCCTCTTCAGAGCATTACAGCAATAACCAAAGCAGCCATGGTAATCCAAGTGTCCACAGTTGTAAAGTGGAACGAATTCCATTCCCAACCTCCACTTTAGACCCATGATGAACAGGATGTACTGTTGAGACCTGTTACAGCCTCACACATGCCATTGGTGCACCTGAGTGTTTCTGCTTGCAGCAATATGAGCTACGGTTGCCTACTTTATTGTTAAAGTGGTCTCTGGCATGGCCTGTTCCATTGCTGTTATTGTGATGTCCTTGTGGTTGATGCTTTTCTTCTGTTTGAGATCCAGCTTCACTGCATGGCCCCAGGCTGGCTTAAGCCAGTGAGCCTCTGTCTCAACCTCTTGAGTTCTTTCAGATCACCACACCTGGCTCCACCATTCAAGACTGGAGCATTTAGGTTGTGTTTCTTGGAGTTATGGTTCAAACTCCTAGAAAATGTCATTTGGGGACACTAGTGAAAGTTAAAAAAAAAAAGACCAAAACAAACAAAACCAAAAACCAAAAAGCCACCCAACTCTGAAGAGTTATTAGCATACGGACGGACGCTTTCTCCTGACATTGACTCTCTGTTGTGGTTGTTGGAGATGGAGAGTGATGCATATCCAAGATTCTACGCTAGCTTTGCCTGTTTTCTTTAAGTCTAAAATTGTTTCAAGGGGTTGGAGAGATGGCTCTGTGGCCAAGAGCACTTGTTGATCTCGCAGTTTGGTTCCTAGCATCTACGTGGTGGCTCAGAACCATCTACAACTCCAGTTTGAGGGGATCTGATGCCCCCTCTAGTCTCTGCAGGCACCAGAACACATGGGGTACACTTTTATACATTAAGCAAAATGCCCACATGCATAAAATAAGGTAAAAAAAAATTAAAAAATAGCAGGGCAGTGGTGGCACATGCCTTTAATCCCAGCACTCAGAAGGCAGAGGCAGGCTGATCTCTGAGTTCAAGGCCAGCCTAGGTTACAGAGCTAGTTCAAGGGCTACACAGAGAAACCTGTCTCAAAAAAAACCCCAACAACAAATAAATAAATAAATGCACACACAAATACATACATAATAAACACATATATATACACATACATACACACACACACACACACACACACACACAAGAATAGGCAAACACTCCCATTTAAAAAGTACCTAGCAACAAAGACTCCCTTCCAGTCTCAGAGCTGTTCTGGGAGGCCACAGACATTGCCCATCTTTCATGCCTTTTTTAAAAAAGATTAATCTTAATTTTAATGTATTTATATGTGTGTATATCTGCATATCTGTGTTTAGGTGTGTGCACATGAATGTATATGCACATGGAAGCCTGAGATGTGAGATCTCCTGAATCGGATAGAGTTAGTCATCTGTAAGTTAACCAGTGTGGGACCTAAGAACTCCTCTGGAGAGCCATATACACTCAACCACTGGGCCGTCTCTCTAACCACTGGGCCCTTCTCTTTTTAAAAAAAAATCACATTTGATGTGTGTGCATGCACTGTGTGTGTGTGTGTGTGTGCTTGCATACATGTATGCAAGAGTAGGAGTTGCAGGAGTAGGTTCTTTCCTTCCACTGCATGGGGCTCAGGGATGAAACTTGGGGACCATCCAGGCAACAAGCACTCAACTGCTCAGCCATCTTGACACCCACCATGTTTATCCAAGCTTGGAAACAGACTAAAATATGGGCATGTTTCACACTGAAACTACTTTCAACAAACAATAAAACCCACTGTTTTTTGGTGAACGGGGCCACAGGTCTGAGGAACACATGCAGTCAGGCAGCTTCCAGCAAGATACAGAAATATTGCATCACCCCAGGAGGCCCCCACTCGTTCCCTTATTACCGAACCCTCCCTCCATCCGCCGATTCTGTCAATTTGCTATTTCTAAGGACAGAAAATACGATTTGGCCTTTGCAAATGTCGTGTAAATAATTATACTGTAAATACCCTTTTGAGACTTGTAGGCCAGAGTTGTTAGACTGTCTGTGGGTGCTGGAAGAAGGTTGTACAGTTTGTGTTTGGCTTCTCTTTGGGGATCAGAACTCAACAGAGAGTAAAGTCTCCACCGGGAAGCCAGAAGCCTCTCCAAGACCTCACTTTAGGGTCCAGGAACCAGCACACACTCAGCCTTCCCATCCCTGGGCCTGAGTCATCAAAGCTGCTATAAAAAGGGAGCAGAGGCTAAGGAGGACTCCCTAGGAACTGCTGGGAACCCTGAGAACTGGGGTATCTTCCTCCCTCAGACCTATAGAAGCTCCACAGCTTGGGTCTACAAACTCTGATGTTAAGACAAGACAGGTTTATCATCAGAGAGGAGTGTGTGACATTCTGACAACTGTGGGACTTTGGAGGCCTAGTTTGATTTAAAGACCTCTTAACCAATCCCAGCTCAGCGGCCAGCCAGTCCCAACTCTTCCAGCCAATGGGAGCCCATTACCTACAGGACAAGAGCATCTTCTGTGGGAGAACAAATGGCAGGTGTGGATTTCCAGGTCTCTGTGCAGAAGAAAGTTGCCCACCTCCTACTTCTCCCCTGTCTAGTTTCTTCCAAGAGTGCGGCCAAAAGAGATATGATTAGACAGAGGAGTATGAGCACAATGGCCCTGACACTGACAAGCTAAGTAATTATACACCAGTCCCTTAATTGCTCTGAGCATGTTTTCTCATCCGTAAAATGAGGCTAATAACAAAGCATGCTTGGTTGGATTATTCTGGGGATTAATTAAGAAAACGTACAAATCATACGTCCCATCATGCCTGACCCAAACATACTGATTAGCCCATTAGGCTAGTTATTCCTCTCAATCAGAGTTTGAGACAATGGCCCCGTGGCTGAAAGGCTCGGTGATCTCCGTCTTCCCGGCTTCTGCTTCAGTCTCTAGCTGGAAAGTGGAAGCGAAGGGTGAGGGTCTTCCCGCAGCCCCTTGGTCATACTCACCAGTGATAAGGTTGTCCACAAGGGTTGTGGGCATGCAGAAGATGCCCACCAGCAGGTCGCTGACGGCCAGGTTGAGGATGAACATGTTGGTGACAGTGCGCATGTGCCGGTTCTTGAGCACAATGAAGCAGACCAGGGCGTTGCCCACCATGCAGAGAAGGAAGATGAGCGCATAGGCCGCGATGAACATGGCCGCCACTGGAGAGGAGTGCTGGTAGTAGGAGGAGAAAGTGAGGCTGGCAGCCGGGCTGGTCTTGGCATCACTCCCGTTCTGACTCGGGGGCCAGCTGCCGTTGGGAGGCTGGGAGGGTTCCGCTGGGGTGAAGGGAGCACAAGTGTCAGGACCAAAGCGAAGAAGAGTTAATGGGCTTTTCACCACTGAAAAGCCAACCCTTGGACCGGGATGCAGCTCAGAGTGCTTGCCGAACATGCGTGAAGCTATGGGCTGATCCCCAGTACCACATAGTGGTACATGCCTTTAATCCAAGCACTTTCCAGGTGGAAGAAGTTCAAGGACACTCTCATCTACTTAGAGAGTTTGAAGCCAACCTCAGCCAATTGAGACTTTCAAAGAAAGAAAGGAAAGGTTTCCATTTCTTTTTCTTTCTTGTTTTTTTTCGAGACAGGGTTTCTCTGTATAACCCTGGCTGTCCTGGAACTCACTCTGTAGACCAGGCTAGCCTTGAACTCAGAAATCCCCCTGCCTCTGCCTCCCAGGTGCTGGAATTAAAGGCGTGTACCACCACTGCCCAGCAAGACTCCCATTTCTTTGTGTCTCATGTGTCATACTGTCTTAGGGTTTTACTGCTGTGAATAGACATCATGACCAAGGCAAGTCTTATAAAGGATAACATTTAATTGGGGCTGTCTACAGGTTCAGAGGTTCAGTCTATTATCATCAAGGTGGGAGCATGGCAGCATCCAGGCAGGCATGGTGCAGGAGGAGCTGAGAGTTCTACATCTTCATCTGAAGGCTGCTAGTGGAAGACTGACTTCCAGGCAGCTAGGATGAGGGTCTTAAGTCCACGCCCATAGTGATACACCTACTCCAACAAGGCCACAATAGTGCCACTCCCTGGGCCAAGTATATACAAACCATCACATAAACCTACTCATTACTGTCCACTGTCCCAAGGACAACTGGACATACTGATCAAGAATTTTATTATTACATTTTTTAATTTTTAGATTTTTGAGTGTTTTGCCTACACACATGTATGTGCGTGGTGTGTGTACCGGGTGCCTATAGAAGGCAGAGGAAAGCATCAGATGCCCTAGAACTGGAGTTAAGGATGGTTGAGTCACAATGGGGATGCTAGGAGCCAGACCAGGGTCCTCTGGAAGAACAAGCGTTCTTAGCCATTTAACCACCCTCCATCCCTGGATCAAGCACTTTGAGTTTACCTGAACCTCACACCCAAAGTCCTGGACACTTATCCTCCAATCACGTTGACTAGTCTCCATCCACACCTTCTCCCTGCCTTTGTTTCATCTTTTGGGGCTCAGAAGACTTCTTGGGTGGCAAGGTCTTATGTATTGGGCTGGCCTTGAACTCACCATTGTAGCCAAGGATGACCCTGAACTCTTACCCTCCTGCCTCTACCTCCCAAGTGCTGACATTAAGTGTGTCAACCTGCTCAGTGTATGTGATAGAACCCAGAGCTTTGCTCATGTTAGGCAAGTACTATACCAACTGAGCTACATCCTGGGGCCCAAGAGTCTAACTTCTAAAGGAATCCATCCTTCAGCTTCTGGGTAGACTCAGTCAATGGGAGGCCCTGAATGAGGTGGGAAGGCAAGAGAAGAGTCAGTATTTGCTTCTTGGTTTCCTTCCTGCTTGGACCAATGCTGTCACCAGACACAGCTCTTGTCCTGTAGAGCTAGTCCTTATTGTGCCTTCAAGGTACCCTCATGTCAAGGCACTTTAATTCCCTCAAAGCATGTGCCCATGGTATTTGGAACTGCAGCTTCTGAGAGTGAGTTAGGGGATGGGAGAGATGGCTCATTGTCCCGGGTTCAATTCCCAGCATCCACATGTCAGCTTATGACTATCTGTAATCCAAGATCTGACACCCTCACACAGACATATATATTAAATAAAAATAAATAAATTATTAAAATTGAAGAAAGTTGGCTAGATCTATATAATGTTATATGGTGGGGCTACTGTAACATCATTAGTGATTTCATAAGAAGAGTCCTGAGCTATTATGTTTGCTCTATATTTTTAAAAGATTTCCCCTCTTCCTATTTCTCTCTATATATATTTCTATTTCTCTCTATATATTTCTTTCTCCCTCCCACCTGTGTGTGTGTGTGTGTGTGTGCGCGTGTGTGTGTGTGTGTGTGTGTGTGTGTGTGTGTGTGTGTGTGTGTGTATACTCTTGAAGGCCAGAAGAGGGCACCAGATCCCCTGAAACGAGTTATAATAAGTTGTTGGCCATGGGTGCTAGGAACTGAACTCCCATCCTCTGCAAGAACAGTGTCTTAGTTCAGGTTTCCACTGCTGTGAAGAGACACCAAGACCGAGGTTACTCTTATGAAGGCAAACATTTAATTGGGACCAGCCTATAGTTTCAGAGGTTCAGTCCATTATCACCATAGCAGGAAGCCTGGCAGCATCCAGGCAGGCATGGTGCTGCAGAAGGAGCTGAGGGTTCTAGATCTTGATCCTAAGACAACCAGGAGGAGACTGACTCCCCAAACCCCAACCCCCCCACTCCCCACCCCCCCACCCCCCGCACTGAGAGGAGCTTGAAACACTAGGAGACCTCAAAGCCCGCCTACACAGTGACACACTTCCTCCAACAAGGCCATGCCTCCGATAGTGCCACTTCCCATGGGCCAAGCATATTCAAATCACCACAAACATCAAGTGCACTTGATGGCCGAGGTCTCTCTCCAGGCTCTGTGCTTATTCTAGTTTGCCTTGCAACGCCCTCACCATGTTAGGATGCAGGAAACAGGCCCTGAACAGAAGGTCCATGCTTTTGAACTTCTCGGCTTCCAGAATCATGAGCTACATTTCTATTCTTTATAAACTACTCAGTCTTGGATATTTTGTTATAGCAATAGAAAAATGAAGCAAGACACTCCTTGTCCATGGTTCTAGATCTTCCAAGCAATGGTAGCAAGCTATTCTTTCTCTTTGCACCAATAGCCCTGCTGGCAGGAATAGCAATCGGAGTTTGCTTGCCCTTCAGTAAGTATCCATGGAGGCGCCCTGTCCACATGTTTCTCATTAGCATCCGGCTGAGTGTGTGTTTCCCTAGTCTTGTTTCGGAGGGAGCAGCCCAGTGTCCAATCATAATTCTTCTGGGAAGTCATTAGCTGTGGTGAGTCATGGTGTTGTCTCAAAACTTCTCCTCATGTCTTCCTCTGGGGCTGGATGGGACCCATACTGGAGGATGAAGTGGCCCTGGGGAGTCTTTCTGTGGAACCCAGAGCTCAGCCACTGGCTACGAGCAAGGCACACTGGAGGGTTAGAGGCAGACACCTGGGGGCAGCAGGCTAGTGCACTGACAGCATCAGGGGCTACAGGAGCCAGGGGGGCCATTGGAGGGTGTGGCAGGATGAGGGATCTACTGAAGGAGAAGGAACCGAGATAGGAGACACTTCCCCACACTCAGGCCTTTCAAGAGCTCCAACAGCACCCAAACGCCTTTAATGGAATATTTAAAAAGTCAGGTGCATACAAGTGAGACTATTTTGTTGAACACATGCAGAAGTATGAAGTTTAATGAACCGTTAGAGGTTGAATGGTGAAAAGGACTCCCACAGGAAGACTGTCCACCTACAGCAACCATTGATTCCCCTCCTCAGTTATTCTGAATTGAGCATCAGCCAATGTTTCTTTCCAATGAAAAATAGCTTTGTATTGTTTTTTTTTTTTAAACTCATGGTCCAGGAGCTAGAGATGGAGCTCAGTTGGTAGAAAGCTTGACTTAACATCCACAAAGCCACAGACGGGTTCTATCCTCAGCCCCACATAAGCCAAGGGTAGTGTATACTCATAAACCCAGAACTCCAGAGGCAGGAGGATGAGAGGTTTAAGGTCATCCTTGGCTCCATACTGAGTTTGAGGCCAGCCTCCACTACATAAGACCTTTCCACCAAACCAAACCAGGCCATCTAGACGGCTCAATAGGTAAAGTGCCTGCTGTCAAGTCTGAAGACCTGAGTTTGATCTCTGGATCCTACGCCCTAATCACATCTCCACACACATATACCTCACACACACACACACACACACACACACACACACACACAAGTGAACATTTAAATAAAGAAAACCCACCCCATCCTACCTCATGAGCTGCCACTCCCCTGTCTCTTCCCCACCTCCCAGGCTATTCTTCCAGAGGACCCGAGTTCAATTCCCAGCACCCACATGGCAGCTCACAACTGTTTGTTAGTCCAGTTCCAGGGGCTCTGACATCCTTACACAGATGAATGCAGGCAAAATACCAATGAACATTAAAAAAAAAAAAAAGAGTGCTTGAGAGTCTGGCAATAGTGGCACATGCCCACTGCAGAGGCAGGTGGAAGGTGGATGTGAGTTCAAAGCCAGCCTGGTCTACAGAGTGAGGTCTTGGACAGCCAGGGCTACACAGAAAAACCCTGTCTCAAAAGAACAAAAACAAAAAAACAAAACAACCAAACAAAAAGCCATCTCCTGGATTGGAGGGTTCTTTCTTCCCTGTCTTATTGGTTGCTTGTCAGTGCCTCATCATAGTAATTAGCTCAATAAACAACTAATAATAATGGAACAGATAAATAGGTAGAGGAAGTTGCCGGATGCCTTTTGGGATGGATCCTAACCTGCTGCCCCGCTCCCTTTACTCGGCTGTCAATTGAGCTCATTACCCAAAGTGCCTGTGAGAAGCGTCTGGATGACCTTGCCCATCTCTGATGTCTAAACACCTGGCCATCCATCCTGAGAATTAACCCAGCTCCCAGCTCTGAATAATCCCAGAGGAACAATCTTCCTACTCCTGTGTCAGTTTACCCTGACCTGGAGCCTTCGTATTCCAGCAGCCTGAGCCCCACGCCAGCAACCAGAACCTCATTAACACCCATCACTCGACCTTTCTGGGATCTGCCGGCTCCCTTACGATTATATCCTGTGAACTTTATATCTGCTCAGCCCAATTATATTCCCCAATCCCAGGGGCTTCAGGATATAATGAAGGCTGCCTCTAGGGTATCCTGATGAGCTTAAGGCCATATCTGCAGCAGCAAAAGCCGAGTTAGTGAGGTCAGAGTGTCTCTCTAAGTGTGGTTTTCAGCTACTTAGCTACCAGTGTCAGCATCATATGGAACTCCTCAGAGAGTCTCGGGTCTTATCCCTAACCCAGAGAGCAGGGACCCTGGTGGGAGGAAAGGGAATCAGCACTGGTTTTTTTTTTTAATTAATTAATTAAAATCTCAAGAAAAGATTTGACTTTATGTGTAAGAGTGTTCAGCCTGAATGTTTTTATGGACACCATGTTTGTGGCTGGTGGCTGTGGAGGCCAGGACAGGTTGCCAGATGCGCTGGAGCTGGGGTTACAGATGGTAGTGACCCACGGCGTGGGTATTGGAAACTGGAACCAGGTTCCTCTGCAAGAATACCAAGTGCTTGTAACTACTGAGCCATCTGTCCAGTTTTTATATCTGGAGTGATCTGGGATGTGTGTGTGTGTGTGTGTGTGTGTATGCACATATGTTCGTATGAGTTTGAGGCCAAAGGCAATGCCAAATGTCTTCATTACTTGTTATCTGCTGACACTGAACCTTACCGGTTTGGCTACATTACCTAACCAGCAAGCCCCAGGGATCCTCCTGGCTTTAGCTTCCCAGCACAGATTCGAGCCACAGCCCTCAATGCAGGTACTGGGGGCGGGGTCAGACTCAGGTCCTCCTCATGCTTGCAGCAAGCACTTTACCAGTTGAACCATCTCTCCAGCTCTTATTTTTATTTGCTTTTCTGCAGTGCTGGGGATTGAACCTAGGGCCTCACACTTGCTAGGCAAGTGCTCTTTCTCCGAGTCCCAGTTCCCAGCCATCTATTTTAAAATTTTAAAAAAGATGGACTTATTTTATGTATATGAGTACACAGTCACTCTCTTCAGACACACCAGAAGAGGGCGTCTGATCTCATTTCAGAAGGTTGTGACCCACTATGTGGTTGTTGGGAATTGAACTCAGGACCTCTGGAAGAATAGTCAGTGCTTTTAACCATTGAGCCATCTCTCCAGCAGCCCCTGATATATATCATATATATATATATATATATATGATTTTGGTTTTTTTTCGAGACAAAGTTTCTCTGTGTAGCCCTGACTGTCCTGGAACTCATTCTGTACATCAGGCTGGCCTCAAACTCAGAAAACTGCCTGCCTCTGCCTCCCAAGTGCTGGGACTAAAGGCGTGCGCCACCACTGCATGGCAACCCCTGTTATAAAATTTAAAGTATTAGATAGGGGTGTGGTTTGGTGGTAGAGTACTTGCCTATCGTGCACAAGGTTCAATGCTCAAGGTTCAATCAATCTCCAGCACTGACATAAGAAACAAACAAAAAATGAAAATATTTCCTGGCTATGGCCTAGGGTTGATCATATCACTTCTGGGAACCAGAGACTCCTCTTCGTACAATAGACAGAGGTCAAGTTCGCATGGATGCACGCTACTCTGATGGCAGCCTAGTTGCAGCAATTTGGAGAATACTGGGTCATACATACAAATGAAGGCGCCCAGCCAACATCAAGTCTAGGTGTGCCCTGGAGTTCACAGCCTTCTTACCACCGACAGAATCGTTGGTGCTACCTCCTGATTTGTCCTGCTAACACATAAAAGTTCCGCTCCAGACCTATTTCAGTACAGTCTTTAGAGCCTATTGGTGACCTCCGACCCTGGAGCCCCTGAAAAACACCACTAGAGACTGCCAACGGCACAGATACAGGACAGATGGCTAATAGCCACATGAAACAAAAAGTTCAAACTCATTGGCAATGTGAGAGACGCCCTTTAAAAACAGAACTCAGTGTAACCTTTTCGTCAGATTGGCAGACTGTGGCGCTCCGGGAATCTGGAGTGCGGCTGCGCACAGCAGGGGCATCTCACCAGCCAGGGAGTCTTTAGACAGAGACAAAGCTGGCCCAGCGCCTCAGTGAGTGCCTGGTTCCCAGACCAGCCACTCCACTTCAGGGGGTTTATCGGTATGTTTAAAAGGAGGTCTGGTGGCGTGGGGGAAAATACTGATCTCGGCTGTAATGGTCACAAAGCAGCACAAACACGCACTATTTGTCTCTATTCCACATAAAATGTGCTTCTGCAAATTGCCCATGACTTCTTTTGGAATGACAGTCTTTGTCCATAGAAGGGTGGCATTTCCTCGGGTGACTTTGTTGTTGTTGTTTCTTCCATTCTGACTTTTGATTTTGACTTTTCTGATCTCAGGGAAATGGCAACGTGGGATAAAACACGGATGACACCGGTGGCTTTCAGGCGTGCACCGCGATCACCCCAATTTTTAGGAGATATTCCCTCTACCTGCTGTGGGTCAGGATCTGGAGATGGCATTTGCAAATGCTCTCTTTAAAAGCTCCTCTGATGAGTCCCTTGTGATTTCAGAGCCACTGACTTGTGCCATCTTTCCCCTTGAGTGTTAAGCTTTTGTGAGGTTTACCACGAGGGAATCACCAAAGCCTTTGATGTATGTATTTTGATGCTTCCCGCCCCCCCAGAGGCTTTTTAGAGCTTTCCCTTGATCTGGCATGAAATGCTTCTAGCCCAGAAGGAAATTATGGCCTTTGAATGTGTTGGATCCTCTCTCAACAGAGCACACACGTTCAGGGGCACAGTGAGCACAGGCGGGTGGGGCCCACGCTGTATCCAGGAGGAGCTTGCCCTTGTCCCTGCAGGTAGCATTGGAGTGACTGTCAATCAGAAGTGTGCACCCATCCCTAGCCAAATGCCAGCCAGGGGGAATTCTCTTGCTTTCGATCTGATTTTAGGTCCTAGTAACCCAACTTTGTTGTCCACCCAATGACTGCCCAACCCCCTTCCTGTAAGTTTCCAATTGGGCAAGTTAGTTGGCACCAGCGTCTGCTGCTTGTAACCTCGGCATCTTGGCTAATATAAGGGGACTCAGGTGGGTCATCCTGAGCCTCTGCAAGGGGGTGGGGGTGTCTTCAGAGTCCAAGTTCAATACCCCAAGGACAGGGGCAGGCAGAAAGAGGACTTTGTGCTCTTTCTCTCCAAACCCCACTGCCTCTCAACAGGTCATGCGCTCTTCCATGGGGACAATGCTATTCCAAAAAGGCAGGGATACTGATTAAGGATCAAAAAACTTGGCCTGGGAGCTGGTTGCCACTGATCCATTGTACAAGGACTGGGGGACAGCAACCTGGTTTGAAAAGGAGGCTTGGAGCTATAACTTACAGCTAACTAAACAATGCTCATTATATTTACCCAGTGTGTGTGTGTGTGTGTGTGTGTGTGTGTGTGTGTGTGTATGAGTGTGTGTGTGTATGTGTGTGTATGAGTGTGTGTGCATGTGTGTGTATGAGTGTGTGTATGAGTGTGTGTGCATGTGTGTGTATGAGTGTGTGTATGTGTGTGTATGTGTGTGTGTATGTATGTGTGTGTATGCATGTGTGTGTGCGTGTGTGCATGCGTGTGTGTATGAGTGTGTGTGTGCATGTGTATGAGCGTGTGTGCATGCATGTGTGCGTGTATGTGTGTGTGTGTGTGTGTGTGTATACTCCAGGGCCACATGCACTTCCAGAAATAAGAAGCCCCACAGCTTACAGGCATCAGTTCTCTCCTTCCACCAGGTGGGTTTGGGGACTTCAAACTCAGACCATTAGGCCTCGTAGCAAAGACTTTTACCAGCTGAGCCATCTCACAGGCTGTGCTGAATAGATTTCTGTCAATCTGACCCAAGCTAAAGTGATCTGAAAGGAGGGAACCTCAATTGAGAAAATGCCTCCATAAGATCCTGCTGGAAGGCATTTTGTTAATTAGTGATTGATGGGGGGAGGGCCCAGCCCATTGTGGGTGGGGCCATCGCTGGGCATGGTGGTCCTGGATTCTATTAAAAAAAAAAAAGTAGGCTAAGCAAGCCATGGGAAGCAAGCCAGCAAACAGCAGCCCTCCATGGCCTCTGCTTCAGCTCTTGCCTCCAGGTTCAGACCCTGGTCCTGCCAGGGCTCCTTTCAGTGAAGGACTACAATACAGAACCCTTTAGTCCTCAACCTTCTTTTTGGTTATGGTGTTCTGTCATAGCAATAGAGACCCTAACTAAGTCACCAGCTCAGGGTTGCTTTCGTGAAGTTTAAGGTAACCAGGTTAGCCTTAAGGACAGACTTAAAGGGGACAGAGATTCCCTATGTGGTCCAGAATGACTTTGAACTTCTAATCCTGCTTCCTCCACCTGCCCCAGTGTATGGGGTGAGGGCAACCCAGGGCTTTAAGCATGCTGAACAGGCTATCTACCAGTGGGATCACACCCCAGGCTTGCTTCTTTTTGTTTTGTTTTGGTTTGTTTAACACAGGGTCTCCCTATGGAACTCTGGCTGGCCTGGAGCTACCTGTGCAGATCTGTCTGTCTCTTGAATACTGGAATCAAAGTCATACTCCATCGCGGCTTGCTTCCTGGTGGCATTTGCTGCCTACCAGGAAGCACAGAGGGCCACGGTGATGGGCAGTTCACTTGGAATTGTTCCCAAGGGAGTGAGTGTGGACTGTGGGGTACTCAGGAGCACAGCAGGGAGGTACGGGAATCTCCCCACTTCTACAGACAGAGCCGAAGTCCACATTCTCCAGCTCTCTCCATTGTAATCTGGGTTCCTTACCTCTGGCCTTTCTGATGCCTGTTCATCTTGGTAAGGGAGAGCAAGTGAGCCTTCCAGAATCCTTGGAGCGGAAAAACCTGAGTAGCTAACTGGAGTACCAAATGAGCCTCCTCACCCTCGCTAATTTTATGTGTGTAACAATTTTCCCTGCCTGTGCAGCTGTGCACCATTTGGGTGCCTGGTGCCCATAGAGGCCAGAAGAGGGCACCAGGCCACTAACTATTGTTACAGAAGGTAGTAAACCGGAATGGCAGTGTGCTACTCACCACTGAATCTCCTCTTCAACCCCAAACAAGCCTTTTAACCTCCTAAATGCTTGTTGGACCAGATAGGTCAGTTACAATTAGATCAGCATCTGGAGAGATCAGGCCCCCACCCCCTTCAACTGACCAAACCCTGCTGAGAATTAAGAAATACCCATCCTGGTGCAGGGAAACAAGATAGGGACAATTTAGTCACACAAGTCCCAAGTCTACGGAAACAGATGCTAACAGGGCATTGTAAATGACTGGTCCTATCTCTGCGAGCCCTGGCCAGGTTCCCGAAATGCCTTCTAGTCCCAATGGCTTCAAATCATGCATGTACCCACAGCAAAACCATAGATCATCCTAGGGTACCTTCCCCCTCTAGAGAAGTTATAAAAGAAAGGGCTCCCCTTAGTTCTCTGCACACAGGACTTCCCAGAGCCCAGTCCCCATCTAGTGGCTGAAGTGAACAGGAGCTCGTTCCATCTGAAATGAGATTTGCAGAACTCATCTAACAGCTCTCTCTTACCTGCTGCTTTCTGACTAATAACACCGAGTGCGCTCTCTCCCTCCCTCTCTCCTTCCCTCCTCCCTTATTTATTTATTTATTTATTTTACAAGACAGGGTTTCTTTGTGTAGCCTTGGCTGTCCTTGAACTAGCTCTGTAGACCAGGCTGGCCTTGAACTCACAGAGATCTGCCTGCCTCTGGTCCTGAGTGCTGGAATTAAAGGCGTGTGCTGCTATCATCTATCTGGCTGCTGTATTTGGAAACGCTTCGAGGCCTTACTTCTGGAAACTGAATTTCTCTCATCTCCCACATTAAGCATATTCCCCTCAGCCTATTGAAAGGGATTCCGGACTTCAGAGAAGTGGGAGGGTGGCTCAGTGGTTAGGCACACTGGCGGCTCTTGATGAGGCTCTGGGATTGGTTCCCAGCAACCACATGTTCATTCACAACCATCTGCAACTCCAGTTCCAGGGAAGCTTCTGACTTCTGAGGGAACCAGGCACATACACGGTACACATACATGCAGGTTGTTTGTTTGTTTGTTTGTTTGTTTGTTTTAAGGTAAGTGAAATCAGGACAGACTTAAAGGGGACAGAGATTGCCATCTTCCATCTTGCTCTAGGTGAGGCTGATGTGTCCTGTCTAGGCTCTGTGGTGGCTGCTGCTTCCAGGCCAGTCTGCTCCATCTCTCAATACCACACTGCTTACCCTATTCCGCCCTCTAGTGCAGCTACATATAGAAGGTTGTTTCCTGCCTCTATACTGGGCACAACCTAGGGGCAGCAGCCATGCCTCACCCAGCTTCAAACGCTACCACCATCTAGTGCATGGCTAGACCAGAGGTGTCGAATAATGAAGGTTGGTACCCGCTTCTAAGAGCAATGACTTTTCCTCTATGCACTGCTTTAGCTGTCCAGCACAGGCTCTGTTTCCTGTTCTTGTCAGGGTTATTGGCACTTTCCAACAGGGGAAGGGGTGGTCTCATACTGCCTAGGCTACCCTTGATCTTCCTGCCTCCCCATCCCAAGTGCTGGGATTATAGCTCTCCAGTTATTGTATCTCATAGTATCAAACTACCTCTGACCAAGAAAGGGGAATCCTCCTCACCTCACCGAAAAACCAAGGCTCAAAGACAAAGAGACTCACTCTCAGAATACAGGGTGGTCCAGTGATTCCGCCCCTACTTGACTTCAGGAGTCACCCTCCATCAAGTAATCTGGGGACATGCTGTGAGTTTGAGCCTCTACTCTGACTCGCCATCTCCCACCTGCCATCTTTCTTGTCTTCTTTGAAATAATTAGGCCACTTGTAAAACCCTTTAGTGCCCAATTAGGGTTCCTTGATTAACCAGGAGAGGGCCTTGACTTCTAATGCCTATGCACGTCTGACACCACAAATACCAGAAGGATCGTTTAAAAATATCACCCCAAGGCAGGTGTGAAGGCACTATCCTGTAATCTCACTGCAGAGGTGAAGGCAGGAGGATCGGGAGTTCTGCTATGTAGTGAGTTTTAGGCCAGCTTGGGCTACATGAAACCTTGTTTCAAAACAAAAGAAAACCCGGCCTGAAGAAGGAAGATAAACCGGCAGAAGCAGACCCAGTGCTACTCCAACTCAGCTAAGTAGAAACGGAAGGCCATCCTAGCTTCTTCCCATCCTTTCTCCAGCAGCGCGTCCTAACCCCATGTCAGCCCCCGGAGACTCATTGTCCCTGTCCCAAGTGGGTTTCTTCTCTCTCGCTTCTCAGCAGCATCTGGTTGAGGAAAGATTTCGATGGAGCTGGAGGGATGGCTACGCAGTGGGCTGCAGTGTGACCTCATACACACACAAAAATACAAAATTTAAAAAAAAAGTTTTTCTGTGACAAGTTTTCTCTGTATAGCTTTGCCTGTCCTGAAACTCTGTTTAAAAGAAAAAAAAAAGGCAGTGGTGGCTCACACCTTTATTCCCAGCACTTGGGAGGCAGAGGCAGGCGGATTTCTGAGTTCGAGACCAGCCTGGTCTACAGAGTGAGTTCCAGGACAGCCAGGGCTACACAGAGAAACCTTGTCTCGAAAAAACAAAACAAAACAAAACAAAACAAAACAAAAAGACAAAAAAAGACAACAGGGCGTGGTGGTGCATGCTTTTAGTCCCACAGAGGCAGAGGGTTCTATGTGAGTTCAAGGCCAGCCTGGTCTACAAAATGAATTCCAGGACAGTCAAGGGCCAGCTACAAAGAGAAAACCTGTCTTTAAAAAGGAGACTTGGATAAACTTGTTCCCAGGCAGAGGAAATGACTCAGAAAAGTTCTCTGGGCTGAGTCTCCATGCAATTTGCATTTCAAAAGAAGTCAAGCCTTAGCTCTGAAAGTGCTGCACTCTTGAAAAATTTCAGTTGTTAATGAGAGGAGCAGAGACAACTTGCAAGTTTGCATCCTAGAAGAACTGGCAGAGACTCACCAAGTCCCAGGAGGTTCCTTCACTCAGCACCGAACAGCTGCTCAGTCAGGACCCTGTAGGCTCTCAGAGCCAGGGCCTGTCTGAGTTGTTTGCTTTGGAGTCAACACATCTGGCAGAAATACATACATTCATCTGTCTCTCTGTCTCTCTACCCCTAAGTGAGTCTCATGTTGCCTAGGTTGGCCTGGGACAGCCAAGAATGACCTTGAGCTTCTGATCTTCCTGCTTTCATTGCTGGGATTGTGGATGTGTTCCATGAAGCCCAGGTTTATTCAGCCCGGGGGGTGTGGGGGGGGGGACTGAACCCATGGCTTTCCAAACATACTCTATCCACTGAGCTACACTCCCAGCCCTAGCCTCAGTATCTCAACTCCGGCTAGCTGTGAAGGCTGCCAGAGACTTCCAGGAAAAAGCCACTGCTCCGGAGTCTGGGTGGGATGTAGTCTTTCTTCCAACTTAGCCCTCATCACGCATGCTCCAGTGGCACTGGGCCGACCCAGGGGGCTCTGTAGGTTGTAGTGCCCATCTTCAGGGGTTAAGAGGAAGCTGCTGTGGCCCCAGAGTCCCCTTCCAGGTCACAGTTCTGATCGAGCTACTCAAGAATTCCGCCTCTGGGCTTGCACGCTGGATCAGTAGGTAAAGGCATTTGTGCACAACGCTGACAACCTGAGGTGGATCTCCAGAACCCTCGATCTTAACACTTGGAGACAGAGACAGGCAGATCTCTGTGAGTTGAGTTCAAGGCTAGCCTGGCCTATATAGCGAGTTCTAGGACAGCTTGGGCCACATAGAGAGACCCTGTTGAAGAAGAAGGGGGGTGAGGAAGAGAAGGAGGAAGAGGAGGAGGAGAAGAGGAGGAGGAGGAGGAGGTGGAGAGGAGGAGGAGGAGGAGAAGGAGGAAGAGGAGAAGAGGAGGAGGAGGAGAAGAGGAGGAGGAGGAGGAGAGGAGGAGGAGGAGAGGAGGAGGAGAAGAGGAGGAGGAGGAGAAGGAGGAGGAGAAGAGGAGGAGAGGAGGAGGAGGAGAAGGAGGAGGAAGAGGAGAAGAGGAGGAGGAGAAGGAGGAAGAGGAGAAGAGGAGGAGGAGGAGAAGAGGAGGAGGAGAGGAGGAGGAGGAGAAGGAGAAGAGGAGGAGGAGGAGAAGAGGAGGAGGAGGAGAAGGAGGAGGAGAAGAGGAGGAGGAGGAGAAGGAGGAGGAGAAGAGGAGGAGGAGGAGAGGAGGAGGAGGAGAGGAGGAGGAGAAGAGGAGGAGGAGGAGAAGGAGGAGGAGAAGAGGAGGAGGAGGAGAGGAGGAGGAGAAGGAGGAGGAAGAGGAGAAGAGGAGGAGGAGAAGGAGGAAGAGGAGAAGAGGAGGAGGAGGAGAAGAGGAGGAGGAGGAGGAGAGGAGGAGAAGGAGAAGAGGAGGAGGAGGAGAAGAGGAGGAGAAGGAGGAGGAGGAGGAGGAGGAGGAGGAGAGGAGGAGGAGAGGAGGAGGAGGAGGAGGAGAAGAGGAGGAGGAGGAGGAGGAGGAGGAGGAGGAGACAGCAGTAGCAGAAGCAGCAACCGCCACTGACAGCAGTACAAGTGGACAATGAAAACTGATTCCACAAATTGTCATCTGACCTCCACTTACAGCTGTGACATGTACAGTGCTTGCGCATGCACACACACGCACACACACACAAATACATTTAAAAAAAATTCTCTCTTTACCCTCCAGCCAGGAATCAGACTTGTCTACTTCGTATGTGTGGTGTGAATGTGTGTGTGGAGGTTAGAGTTCAGCTTTGGGTATCTTCCTCTGTCTACCAATTTTCTTTTATTTTTGAGACAGAATCTCATTATGTAGCCTTGGTGTTTTGTTGGTTTTTTTTTTTAACTCTGCTTGCTCACACATATATTTAACAGAAAACTCAAGGGTTTTTTCTCCCCCCATACTATGTTTCATATGTTCAAATTGCATTTAGTAATCTCTATAATGGCTGCGGCGCTGTTTTACTAATAGGACACAGTTCTTTGTTATTTTACTGCACTTTGGCACGTGTGTTTTAATGAAGGCACTACACGGTCCTTATTTCCTAAAAGTACTGCATGTAGCACAGGTGTAAACTGTTTGTCCTAACCTCTCCAATGGATGTGATAGAAAACTGCCCACGGGTATTTTAAACAGGAAATTTAAGGTCATTTTCAGGGTTACAGTTAGGATTAGGGTCAGGGTAAGGGTAAGGGTAAGGGTTAGGGTTAGGGTAAAAGTTAGGGTTACAGTCACAGGTAGAACTGTGTTTAGGTTTAGGGTAGGGTAAGGGTATGTAGACCAGGCCAGACTGGAACTCATGGGTATCTGCTTGCTTCTGTTTCCTGAGTACTGTGACCAAAAGCAGGCATCACCACAGCATGGTTTCCACCCCATTTTCTCAGACAGGTCTCTCATTGAACTATAGTTTGCCATAGATCTGACCAGAAACACCCCACCCAACCCCATCCCCACAAACCCAGGATCTACTTACCCCTGCCTCCCTCTCCCTCCCTCCTCCAGGCACTGAGATTCCAGATGCCTGCCTCCCGCCTGGTTTTGGTTTTGGTTTTGGAGGCTGATGGGGGACTGAACTCTGGAGCTCAGGCTTGTGCCATAAGCCTGTTGTTACCCACAGGGCCATTTCTCCAGGCCTCAGCTTTAAAGTCTGTCACCTGGTGGCTGTTTGGGCTCTAGCTAGGGATGTGATAAATAACGCTTTTCCTTTCTTTCTCAGGCACCCGGAGATTGCTGCGGAGCTTTAATGACACCCCTTGCCCTCAGCCCTGAAGACCCCCTCATCAATCTTGTGCGTTGTGTTTCATGAGAGTTCACTTAAAATGACAAGACTTCATCTGTTTACTTCCCAGGAGTCCGGCCCGAGACCGGAGATTTAGCATGCTTTGCTTTCACCTAGGCTTCTAATGAACATTAGATTTTTTTCTCTTTTCCTTTTCCTGAAAATTTGTGTTTGTTTTGCTGAACTAAAGCTTAAACCTGGAGCCCGAGGTGTGCCAGGCAAGTGTGTCTGCCTGGTGAGTTCCAACCCCAGCTCCAAATGGGCTCTTCTTCCTGTCACTGTGTTTTAACTTCTGAAGAGAAGGGCACAGCTCCCAGCGCCACAAAAGACAGAGGGACAGCCTCCAGATGGGGGATGCCCTGGGATCCCCCACCCGCAGGGATGATGCATTTGATTGCTGTGCACGGCAGCCCCCTTAGCCCAGAGATGTCAGCTGGGGCAGCGGGCTCCTCGTATAGCCAATGTTCCATCCTCCCTGCTCCCAGAGTCTGTCTGTGTTGCTTTCTGAAGCCATAGAAGGAACAACATGGAACTTATGAAGTGGAATAGCCTAGTAGAGAAGGACAAGCAGCAGTTAGCCCAGGCTCCTTTAGCCCAGGCTAGCCTCGAACTTGCTATATATAGCCTCTGCCCTTCAAGTGCTAGGATTTGTAAGTATTCATTAGCATGTCCAGTTTATGAGTTGCTGGGGAGAGACCCCAGGGAGCCCTGCATGTTAGGCAAGTACCCTACCCACTGACCTACACTCCCAGCCCCCTTTTGTCTTTTGGCTGTCTAACCCTAACCCTAACCCTAACTCCAGTCTCTCTTCTGCTTCCCTGAGGCAACTCTCAGGGGATACCTCGGAAACCAGAGAAGTCAAAGGAGATACGTGCTAGTGACTCTCATGGTATACATGGTTCATTCATAGATAGATGATAGATAGATATCCATTAATAAAACTGTTCATAGTATATACTCACATAACATAATCCATCCACCGTGGACAATGAACACATTTCCATGTCAATAAATACAATCCTAAATAGAGTCTATCTCCCCGTGTCCCCATGCTGGGGACTGAACTCTGAAGCCTTGTTCTTGTACCATTTAGCTCCAGACCCCACTCCAAAGTGCCTTCTTTAATGTCCGTCACTGCAGGTGCACCTTATCTTTGATTTAATTCATTTAGTTTCCAGTGTCTGGGTGAACGCACTACAACTCAGCTCTTTGTAGGAGGATGGAATGGCTTCCTCCACAAAGTGCCAAGGTTTGCATTTTCTCAAATGCTCACTACGCATTCAATAATTTTCTCTGGCATACTAAGAGGCCAGCGTCTCATCTGAGTAGTTTAGTAGGCTTCAGAAATTATCCTTCCACTCTTTTTGAAAATCAGAACAAATGCCCATCTTCGGGGCTCTCCCCCACCCTTTTTCTTTCGTTTGCTGTAATTTTCTCTACAGCAATGATGGTATCTATACCCACCTCCAGGTCCCTGGGAGGTCATATGCCCTGGCTTTGAAGGGTGAGCTCACTGCAGGTGGCTTAGCACTTTCTGTCCACTATACCCCTCTGGGGTTTTGGTTTTGGTCTTCTGCTTAGCTCACTGTGAAGCAAAATTGTCTGTCCCCTGTCCCAGAGCACTGAACCCCGAGTAGAACCCTTCATAGTGCTCTTTTGCTCTGTCTCTGCTCACTGGGGCTTCAGCACATTGCTAACCTTCATTCTTATAGACCTACCATTCCGGGCTGCCCGTTCGTGTTCTCTCTCTCTCTCTCTCTCTCTCTCTCTCTCTCTCTCTCTCTCTCTCTCTCTCTCTCTCTCTCTGTGTGTGTGTGTGTGTGTGTGTGTGTGTGTGTATGTGTGTGTTAAACCCTAGCTCATTGGAAAGCTGCCAGTGCATCTCACAAGGTTTCCTATAAGCCCCCCCTTTAATTTCCGATGGTGACCCCTTGCAATTACTCACTGGAATGCCGGGCTTTTCAACAGCTCCCACTTACTGGTGTGAATATGTTCAATACATCTAGTCCTATTTCATCTTCGCAACCCCCCTGCGATGCCCTATTGATGTAAGTCCCTCTATTCACCGACTGAAGGGCCAGCATAGGCACCATCTCAGGGATACCCAGCAAACCAGTGGACCAGCCTCGAGTCCTCTAGTTTCTTAAATGTAATTCCCTTTATGTTTATGTGGACACAGAGAGGAGTTTGGACCCTCACCTGATACAACTAAAGCCAGCAGGCTAAGCCTGAGATTCTCCTTCCTCTCAGGCTCTGAGTTTAGGTCCTTTTCTAGAGGAATCATGGAGGCCACCTCCTCTTCGATTCCATTCCTCTCCCCAGCCCAGTAAGCCAGCTAAGTTGGCAACACTTCTCTAAAGCTAGTACCTAAACTATCCTCACCTGGTCACAAAATAGCCTCTGTTTATAGATCGGAGATGGTGTGCACATGCACGCACATACACGCACATACATGCACATGCGCCACAGGCGCAGAGGTGCCCCCGCAACTCTTCTCACACATGCACACATATCCTGGACACAGAAGCGCCCCCACATCACTCTGTCATTATCTCTCTGGGTCTCTCTCTGCATGTGTCTCTCAGTGTCTGTTTCTCTATTTCTGTCTCTTTCATGTACGCACACACATACACACGTCTTCTCCCCCACCCCCGAATACAGAGGCACCCTCAGATCTCTGTCCCTCTCTCAGGGTTTTTTGCATGTGTGTGTGTGTGTGTGTGTGTGTGTGTGTGTGTGACATACACACAAACACACGAGTATCAGTGTCTCTGGCAGCCAAGGTGTTCAGTGTCTCTTCTCCCTGCCTGCCCTCCGCCCCTGCCCCTCCACCCCCGCTCCTGGGTCTATAGCCCACCCAACCCTGACCCCCTACCCTAGTGCCACTTACCCTCCATACTGTCTGCTCCGGGACACTCTCCAAAGGAGGCGGGCACCTTCCAGCGGGTGGGCTGGGGTCCAGGAAGGGTCTGGGGTCTGAGTAGGCTACCCTCGTGACCCGTCGCTCGCAGGCGGGCAGGAGGCGCTCACTCCCTGGGGTCCGGGGTGCAGCGCCCTCACAGCGCCGCTGTCCGCCGGACTCTGCCGCCAGCCCCGCGCCTCCGGGGCCGGAGGGAAGGAGGGGGCTGGCGCCGCGCCGTCTCCATGGCACCCGGCACACCTGTGCGGCCGAGCGAGGGCGCCCCGTGCACCTCCCCCGCAAACTCTCCCAGGACCCCCGCACCCTCCAAAGTGCGGGCGCTGCCCGCCGCAGCCCTGGCGGACACACACCAGCCTCTGTTCCCTACTCTTTACATGGTCCGAGCCCAGCCTGCCCCCTCACACGCTCACCACAATAGCCAGGACTGTCTTTCTGAAGAGGCCAAGAAGTCGCTGTCACTACATAGGAGGGACTCCTAGAGAGAAGCCGGTGAGCTCTCCCCAGTGAACAAGATGTCTGATGGATGACCCTGGCTTCTGAATCAAATAGACCAGGCTTGGGCAAGGGTTGCATCTGCACTGAGCCTGAGTTTCTGCATTTGTAAAGTGCTTTTGAGGGAAGCAAATGTGTATATACATTTCTGCTCAGCATATAGTAGACACTCAGTTAATGCCCCCTTGCTGGACTGGAGGACACTGCCTTGACCATCCACAGACCCTGTCAGATAGCCAGAAGACAAAACTACACATCATCTGCCATTCGAATGAAGATCCCCGGGTTCTAGGCCAGTGAAAGAAAGTGAACGGACCACTCCTTCCTCTTTTCAAGAGTCTAGGTTTTGTTCTCCTTTGTAACTTCTGAAATCTCTAGAGATCAGCACTCTCAAAGTAGAATTCATCCCTAAAATTAGAATCACGGGGGGGTGGATTGGGGGTGGTGGTGGTGGTGGTGTGTGTGTGTGTGTGTCTTTAAGTACCAGCAATAGGTTGGGCGAGGTGGTGCATACCTTAAGTTCCAGCATTCAGGCAGAGGCAGATAGATCTCTGCCTTCGAGGCCACCCTGGTCTACACAGCAAGTCTCAGGCCAACCGGATCTACAAGGTGAAACCCCAGTGTCTAAAAAACAACAAACAAAACGAACAAAAGATGTCTTTACAGTGATTCACTCACCAGATGAACACCCTTGATCCTCCGAAATGGTGACTGTCACCGTGACACCCCTCCACTCCCCTGAGGCTTCTAGGTACTATCTTGTGTAAACCTGACCACCTCTTTCTAGCCCTATCCAGTCCACTTCTCTGCCTCTAATCCTGCCTCTCCCTCCCACCACTGAACCTGCCTCTCCCTGAGCTCCTCACCGGTCCTCTGCCTGCCCCTAAGCTGTGCCCCTGCCTGGTGTTCCTGCCCACCCCTCTCACCTGCCCCTCACCCACCCCTCACCCCATCCATTCACCGCTCTCTGCTCTCAAGTCTGCACAGCTCTTCCGCTGGTGGTTCCTAAACTTTCTCTGAACTTTGGAACCATTCAGAAGGTTTTAACAGCCACTGCCTCCCTCCCTCAGCTCACACCTACTCCAATTAAATCAGAAAGTCTGAGGCGATAAGGAGAACAGAGGTGTATGTAGCTCCCTGGCAAGTCTCGCACACAGCAGAGTGAGACCCTTGCCGGTGACAGTGACACTGCAGCCCTGTCCCTCTCTCTGCCCATCTTCCCCACAGCTCTACGATTGATCCTCTCTTCCTTTTGTTCCCTCCACAGACTCCTGTAAGAAAATGTCACAGGCTACACAGCTTCACAATGGAGACATATTTCATAGTGTTCTGGGGAGCTGCTAAATCCAAGATGAAGATTTCAGCTTGGCAATGGTGTCACTTGTGGGAGGTGGAGGCAGGTAGTGGATCTCTTGTGAGTTCGAAGCCAGCCTGCTCTGTAGAGTGAGTTCCAGGACAGCCAGGGCTACACAGAGAAACACTGTTTCGAAAAACAAACAAAAAAGTCTCCTAGGGCTTCCTCCCCCCTGTGTTCTTGTACATTTATCTCCCTCCTCACTTCCCCTTCCTGGGGGGGGGGGGTGTGCGTGTGTGTGTGTGTGTGTGTGTGTGTGTGTGTGTGTGTGTGTGTGTTAAAGGAGACTTTCTGGTGGGTTTTTATTTATTTATTTTTTAATTTTATGTGCATTGGTGTTTTGCCTCTATGCATGTCTGTGTGAGGGTGTCAGATGCCCTAGAGCTGGACTTACAGACAGTTGTGAGCTACCATGTGGGTGCTGAGAATTGAACCCAGGACTTCTGGAAGAGCAGCCAGTATTTTTTTTTTTAAAAAAAGATTTATTTATTATTATATGTGAGTACACTGTAGCTGACTTCACACCAGAAGAGGGCGTCAGATCTCATTACAGATGATTGTGAGCCACCATGTGGTTGCTGGGAATTGAACTCAGAACCTCTGGAAGAGCTCAGTGCTCTTAACCGCTGAGCCATCTCTCTAGTCCCATTGTCTTTGCTATCTATTTATTTATTTATTTATTTATTTATTTTGATTTTCCGAGACAGGGTTTCTCTGCATAGTCCTGGCTGTCCTGGAACTCGCTCTGTAGACCAGGCTGGCCTTGAACTCAGAAGTCAACCTGCCTCTGCCTCCCAAGTGCTAGGATTAAAGGCGTGCGCCACCACCGCCCGGCTTGCTATTTATTTATTTATTTATTTATTTATTGTTTTGAGAGAGGTCTCACATAGCCCAGTGGGCTTGGACCTCAATATGTAGCCTTGAGTTTCTAATCCTTTTTACGGCTCCCTAGTGCTGGGATTATAGGCGTGTGGCTACCACACCTGGTTTACATCCTGCTGGGGATAGGACCCAAGACTTCCTGTTAGGCAAGCACTCCACCAACTGAGCACATGACCAGCTCTTTTTAAATTTTTTCTTCTTTGTTTCTGAGACAGAAATCCCACTGTGTAGCCCAGGCTAGCCTCAAATATAAGAGCCTCCTGCCTCAGACTCCCGAGGACTGGAATTAAAGATATGTCTTTTAGCTAGTGCGTACCACCCAGAACTCGGGAGGCAGAGGCAGGTAGATAGATATGAGTGAATCTGAGGTCAGTCTGGTTTACAGAGTGAGTCACAGGATAGCCAGGGATATATATATCCCTGAATAAAAATCAGCATAGGGAAAAAAATATATATGGTTTTTTCCCTATGCTGAATTTTATTCTTAGGGAATCAGGACCCTCTCCTTAATCAAGCACCATAGGCCCTATGTCCAAACGTATTAATTTTGCTTAGGATGGAGAGACCCACAGTCAATCGGTATGTAGCATCCTCTGAGGGAAGATACCTGCTGGCATTCACTGCAGTGCATGCTATCCCAACATCCATCCTGGTGAAGACCCTTACTGGTGTTGAAGGACCATACACAGTCTGGGCTGGCTTGGCATTCGTACTCCTTCTCTCCAAGCTGGGTTGGAAGTGTTTTCTGAGACGTCCAGCAGAGTTGGTAAGGGTGCAGAAGGAGGGTTGGCATCAAGCCAAACAGTGCCATCTGGGGCTGCTCTTCTGTGGAGGGGATTCCAGGCACCTCTGGTGGGACACTCTGTCTTTCTCCCTGACTGGAAATGCACAGGGGCCTTTGGAGCAAAGGAAGCCGTTGAGTAGCTGCCCTCTTTGAAAAGGCTCAGAATTCTTAGGATAGGAGAAAGGTATCTCTCTGGATGGCGAGGATGTGGCCCTGGGAATCAGACCCCACACTGCAGTGTATGTTTAATGGAGGAGCGAGGCTAGGGTAGCTGCAGAAAGGCTGAGGCTCAGGCAGGAGTGGGATGTCTTCCCGGAGCCTGGAAACGGTCTCTGAGGAGCATTTCACGGTAAAAGTCTTAAAAAGCTTATTAACAAGCCCTCCCCAAGGAAGCAGGTCAGCGTCATTCTCTGCATTTATAACTGACAATAGAGGGCTCAAATGGCTGGCTCCATCCAGCTGCAGAACTGGAGAGAAGCCACCAGAGAGACAGAGAAGCACCAACTAGTCCATAATAGGCCACAGAACCCAAACAGGGAGCTAGAAACCTGGCTATTCTCTTCGCAGCCCTGACACTGGCTCCCTGCACGTCTTCTCTTGGGAACTCAGTGTCCACATCTCTAAAGCATCTCACAGTCCCCATTATTGAGCCTAGGTATATGGAGTCTTCTGAGAGGCTGGGGACACCTTGAGGAGTCCTGTTCTCAGGCTGGGGTTCACACTCTAGATTGTGACAATGGGGGCTTCTGGGAAGGGCTCAGACACATCTCTAGGGCATCACAGGCTTTAGAGGGCCAGGACATCAATCTGGGATGGGAGGAGCGGGGCAGTCCACAGGCTTCCTAGAGCTTAGGTGGCTGAGGTCTTCCATAAGCCACTGGCCTGAACCCTCTAATACAGTTCCTCATATTGTAGTGACCCCCCCAACCATAAAATTATTTTTGTTGCTACTTCATAGCTGTAATTTTGCTACAGTTATGAATCATAATGTAAATATTTTTGGAGACAGAGGTTTATTAAAGGGGTTGTGACCCACAGGTTGAGAACTAGTCAAAAGACCTGGGTTTGAGAACCAGTTCTTCTTCCAACTGGGGCCTTTCCCATGATATGTGACTTGGACCGCATGTTCCATTGTCTTTTTTTTTTTTTTTTCCTCCAGAGCTGAGGACCGAACCCAGGGCCTTGTTCTTGCTAGGCAAGCGCTCTACCACTGAGCTAAATCCCCAACCCCGTTCCATTGTCTTTAAGCCTGTCTCTTCACTTCTATAGCTCAGGCTGGCCTTAAAGTTCTTGTTCTCCTGCCTCCTCCTATGTGCTGAGGTCACAGGCAGTACTACAGTGTGTACTTGTGTCTTCCGTACAATACAACACGGATTGTTAACTGTCTTCCCTGTTGTGGGGGCAACTAACTTGGACAGTAACTGGGGACTTGAGTAGCCACAGATACACAGTGTCTCTACTTTACCTTATTTTTTTTAATTTAATTTTATTTCTGAGACAAGGTCTCATGTAATCCAGACTGACTTCAAACTCCTTGGCTTTCAACTTAAAAAAAATCATTTATTTTAAGTGAATGGGTGTTTTGTATTCACGAATGCCTGTGTATCACTCAGCTGGTACCTCTAGAGTCTTGAAGAGGGTGTAGGATCTCCTGGGACAAGTTATACAGATGGTTCTGGGTTGTCACGTGGGTGCTGGATTGATCAATCTGGTGGGTACAAATCTTAGAAAGTTAATGTAAACTTTTTGATTTGTATATGGTAAGAGAACTTCAGCCTGTCACAATGGCTGGTGCTAATGTTGGAGGCTAAAGCAGGAGAATTACCTTAGAGGAGTTTGGGGCCAGCCTGAACTTGAAGCGAGATTTAGGTCAGCCTGGGCTACAAAGGGAGATCCTGGATCAAAACAAACAAACAAACAAAAAACAGAAGGAAGAAGAGGAAGGGGTAGAAGAGAAAGGGAGGGAGGGGGGAAGGGAGGAAGGGGGAAAGGGAGGAAGGGAGAAGGAAAGGAGGTGGGGTTTGTTCTAATTACTTTTTCTGATTCTGTGACTAAGTAATTGACACAAGCAGCTTAAAGAAGGTTCCTTTTGGCTCCTTTTTGATCCAGGCCATCACATGGAGAAGGCTGCAAGAATATCACACCATATCTGTGGTCAGGGGGTACAGAGACTGTGGTCGGGGGGGAACAGAGACTGTGGTCGGGGGGAACAGAGACTGTGGTCAGGGGGAACAGAGACTGTGGTCGGGGGGGGAACAGAGTGTGGTCGGGGGGAACAGAGACTGTGGTCGGGGGGAACAGAGACTGTGGTCGGGGGGGAACAGAGACTGTGGTCGGGGGGGGGAACAGAGACTGTGGTCGGGGGGGGAACAGAGTGTGGTCGGGGGGAACAGAGACTGTGGTCGGGGGGAACAGAGTGTGGTCGGGGGGAACAGAGACTGTGGTCGGGGGGAACAGAGACTGTGGTCGGGGGGGAACAGAGTGTGGTCGGGGGGGAACAGAGACTGTGGTCGGGGGGAACAGAGTGTGGTCGGGGGGAACAGAGACTGTGGTCGGGGGGAACA
Source organism: Tokudaia tokunoshimensis (assembly GCA_036184795.1). Lineage (NCBI taxonomy): Eukaryota > Metazoa > Chordata > Mammalia > Rodentia > Muridae > Tokudaia > Tokudaia tokunoshimensis. The sequence continues at coordinate 25,657,483 of BTHU01000021.1, forward strand.
GAGTGTGGTCGGGGGGAACAGAGACTGTGGTCGGGGGGAACAGAGACTGTGGTTGGAGGGAACAGAGACTGTAGCTACTCAGTTCTTAATCTTTTCTTCCCTTTTAAATCCAGTCAGACCATTTCAGAGTAGGTCCTGCATTCTAAGGTAAGTCTCTCTGGAAGCATCTTTGTAGACATGCCCAGCATCCTTATAGAGGTGCCCAGCATTCTTATAGACATGCCCAGCATCCTTATAGACATGTCCAGCGCTCTTATAGACATGTCCAGCGTCCTTATAGACATGCCCAGCACCCTTATAGACATGCCCCAGGGTGTGTCCTCTAGTGATTCCAAAGCCAGTGAAGTTGGCAATGGAAATTAACCATCACCAACAAGATGAGGAGGAAGAGGATGGAGAGGAGGAGAGAGGGGAGGAGGAGGGGAGGAGGGAAGGGAGAAAAGTAAGGGAAAAAGGAGAAGAGAGGAGGAAGAGGGAGAAGAGACCTTAAAGCTGGCTGCTGTTGCCTCATGGACCATTACGGAACATACTCTGGTGTGTGTGTGTGTGTGCGTGTGCGTGTGTGTGCGCGCGCGCGCCTATATGTTGAGATTTGAATCCAGGCATTTGAACATGTTAAACACATACTGTACTACATTTTTCACACACACACATACACACACACACACACACGCACGCACACACACATCTCTACTGATGCTGTTGGCTGAAGACCACAATTTTAGCAAGGGTCTGCTTGGTCTAGTTCCTGAACTCTGTCGATCCTGAGAGTGGTAAAACTACGGTAACAGGAGAGGGTGAGACCTGATGGAAGGCAGGTTTCTCTTAAGGGTGAGCTCTCAGGTAAAGAGCACAGTGGTGGGGGTGTGGTAGGGCTGCACATCCCCTCTTGGGCTGTGTACATGGACTCTTGGCCACTCCACGTAAGACAAAATCCAGCCACAGTCCTATGACTCGGGAGGGTCTGGGAAGACCCGTTTGAGGAGGAGTGGCTAATGTTGATGCCAACGTGCCCAGTGGGAAACGTGGAGATTTAATGTGGAACGTGACCTTGAGCACGTGACCTTGAGCGGGCACTGGCCCTGTCCAATAGCAAGTTTCTCAAAAGCTAGGTTCTCAGAGATTCCTTACCATCCACCTGTTCAGTCCTCAGTGGATCAACACTGTAGACCTACTATGTGCCAAGCATCGCTCAAGAGAAGGAAGGGAGGGAAAGCCATGGACACCAAGCCAAAGGCCCTACTGAGTGTAAGTAATGGGCATAGATAAATGCTCATTGGGAATATAGTAGGTAATAAAATCTACGGATAAAGAAAAGAAATGGTGTGTGTGTGTGTGTGTGTGTCTTTCCTAGAGAAGTGACAGGTGACCTCCTAGTGGACCATTAGAGAAGTAGCAGGCAGTAGATGATGCGTGGTCCAAAATACCCCTTGTGAGCTCTTAATTTACCGGGAAGGAAGTGGAGAGCCATTCAGGAATTGGAGGAGGAGTGACCCAGGATCTAGAAGGATCCTCTGGGTGCTGTGTGGATGATTAGCGGAAACTCTTTAAGGTGCCAGGATCTAACTTCCGATCTGGCAGCTCAGGTGGCCTTGGGATTTGTCTTCTTATATAGGTCAACGTGTGATTCTTTTTTGTTTGTTTGATGCAGGATTTTTCTGTGTATTCCCGGCTGCCCTGGACTTTGCTCTGCAGACCAGGTTGACCTCGAACTTACAGAGATCCTGCCTCTGCCTCCAGAGTTCTGGGATTAAAAGTGTGCCCTACCATGCATACCCGGCATCCCTACATGGTTCTCAGAACCACTCCTGAGATCTGACGCCACCCTGGGCACAACTCCCAATCTCAAAAGTTTTCTGAGTGGAAGCACCTACTCTGTGAGCTGTGCGGTGAGACAGGCCCGCGGAGCTCACCCTGGAAGGTCTCCTGTCCTATGTGGTTGACAAGAAATAGGGTGCACAGATGCCTCTGTTTGTAGGAATCTGGTTTTGCTCATGCAGAATACCACGGGCTCCAGCTGCGTCGGTCTCGGCCACCTCTGCCTCATCACACAGCCTCATCAGCCGACGTCAGAAGCCTGGCACAGGTGTGCATAGATTGATCGGCTTTTTGTTCTTTGAGACATGGTTCTGATGCTGTTGCCCAAGCTGGCATCCACATCACAACAATCCCCTCGTGCCTCCCAGATGCAGGAGTTCACAGCCCTTGGAGGCTTCTGAATTATGAAGAAAGGTTCCCCATCAGCTTCCAGATGTCCTGTGGATATATGTCCTGATGAAATTTGTGACAACTAGGACTATGTTCATGATGGTGGGCACTAAATGGCCTTGAGAGGCGAGCTCAGGGCATGGCAGGTGCATAATATGTTACCTGCCTGTGTTTTGGAAACTGCTCTCATGATTAGCTGGGGAAGCAAAGGCTCAGAGAGGCCTTTCTCCAGGGTCAGGCCATCTGAAGAAAGCCATTGGTCACTTCTATGCAAGCAGGCCTCCTGTGAGGCCCAGGCTCCCGCCAAAGACACCAGACCAGCAGAAACAAAAGAGCCTGTCCTGAAGCCCTGGTTCCAGTGCTTCCAGGTCATGCGCTCACCCCTTCATCCCTGTCTGCTGGCAGAGGGATGGACGTTCCTGTAGCAAACAAGGACTCACAAGTCCCTTGGGGGCGGGGAGCTGGAGAGAGGGCTGAGTGGTTAAGAACATTTCTTGTTCTTGAAGAGGACCGAGGTGGAGTTTCAAGCACCTGCCTGATGGTTCTCAACCACCCAGAGCTCCAGCATCAGAGGCTCGGATGCTCTCCTGACTTCCTCAGGTGCCAGGCACATAGGGGATGCACACACACACACACACACACACACACACACACACACGCATGCATATGCACACACATACACACACACACACACTCACACGCATGCATATGCACACACACACAAATACACACATACACACACACACTCACACACACGCATGCATATGCACACACACACATACACACACATTCACACACACACGCATGCATATGCACACACACACACTCACACACACACACGCATGCATATGCACACACACATACACACACACACATATGCACACACACACACACGCATGCATATGCACACACACATACACACACACACTCACACGCATGCATATGCACACACACACATACACACACACACGCATGCATATGCACACACACTCACACGCATGCATATGCACACACACATACATACACACATACACACACACACGCATGCATATGCACACACACACACACTCACACGCATGCATATGCACACACACACACACATACCTACACATACACACACAAGCATGCATATGCACACACACACATACACACACACACACGCATGCATATGCACACACACACATACATACACACATGCAAACAAAACACTCTTAAAATTTAAAAATCTAAAGCATGTCCCTTTCTAGGACAACTGGATGTTGAGAATTCATGAGCACTGGTGGCCTGTATTACTTCTCTCTCTCTCTCTCTCTCTCTCTCTCTCTCTCTCTCTCTCTCTCCATCCCTCCCTCCCTCCCTCTCCCTCTGTCCCCCTTCCCTCCCCCTCCCTCTCTCTGACAGGATGTCTCTGTATAGCTCTGGCTGACCTGGACCTCTCTTTGCAGACCAGGCTGGCCTTGAACTCAGAAATTCACCTATCTCTGCCTCTTGAGTGCTGGGATTAAACGCGTGTGTCACCACGCCCAGCCCAGTGTCACCTCTCTTAGGGATGGGTCTGACCTGCTTGGCCCAGAGAGCCCAGCAGAGCATGAAAGCATGGTTCTTGCTGTTGAGAACTTTTTCTTTCAAATCTACCTCTTATCCTAGGCTCTCCCTGTCATGAATTTGGTCTAACGCTTGTATTATATTAATTGGGTCCCCAAAATTGCAAGAGAATCCTCACGTAAGATGCTGACGGTCTCCCCCCACCCGACACACAGTTGGTTTTGATTGGTAAATAAAGTTGCTGGTGACCAATGGGCAGGGAGAGACAGAATCTGGATTTTAGGATTCCTGGACAAGGGACCCAGGGGAGGAGGAAGGAGATAGAGCCATGCCAGGAAAGGTGTAGCTGCCACGCCTGAGAAGGCAGGACAGACAGACAGCCAACATGGAAGAGCCGGGAAGAGCAGCCCCAGTGCCCCCCCCACTGGGTCCAGCGCAACAAAGATGGAATATAGATTTTAGTAATAGCTCAGGAATATCAGAGGGACAAGGGGTTAGCCACATGGAGGTTTTGGAGTGGCCCAGCCATTAAGCTGTTTAAGACGTATTAAAATATAAGGGTGTGTGTCTATGTCTCTCTCTGTCTGTCTGTCTGTCTGTCTGTCTTTCACTCGGGAACTCAGAACATTGGGGCAGGTAGTGAAGACCATGCTGCCGCCACCGGGTCCATTCGAGTAGAGATTAATTGGCGACTGCAACACCACCCTTTCTGGCCTTGGCTCCTCTTCCAGGACTCCACTGGGGTAAATGGCATCGCTCCCATTCCTGGGCTTTCTGAGAAGGGACGAGAACATTTCAAGCAAAGAGCAGCTTCAAAGCAGGATTCTAGGGGCCCAACATGCTGTGTTTTGGAAAACTAGCAATGCAAACCCTCTGGTTCTACTCTGTGCTGTCTCAGCATGCACCCTGTAATTCTATCTTCTTAGATACTGCCCTTCCATCCCAGTAACTTCTGGTCCAGAAAACAAAAGCAACAAACACCGTATTCAACTCAGGAAATTTCAGAATCACTTAAAGGAGGTGTCAGACTGTATTAACAGCAACAAAAATGCTAAAACTCTTTGAATCCTTTGCACCTGATCGCTCCCTTACCATGTACACCCATTTTCGTTTGCTTTTTGAGACAGGGTTTCTCTGTGTAACCCTGGCTGTCCTGGAACTCGCTCTATAGACCAGGCTGGCCTAGAACCCAGAGAGCTACCTGCCTCTGTCTCCCCAGTGCCGGGAATAAAGGTGTACACCACCACTGCCCGGCGCATGTCCAGTCCACCCGTCTTAACTGCGCTGTAATCACCGTGTCTTGACCAAGGTTTTCTGTCTGCATGGAAAATCCTGCCTAAAATCCAAACTCAGCCCCCTCAGAGGAAACTCTCTACAAGAAGGGCGAGAGAGGCTTTTCTGTCGGCCAGCAAGTCAGAAGCCCTAAAAGCTGGTTGGCAGGAAAGGCCTGGTTTGCAGGGGGCATTTAATAGCAGAACACTTCTAAAGAGTCCGAGAAGCAGGGATCATGTGAGCTCCAGCGAGCCCCTCAGCAATCTCCTAGCACAGCCCCTCCATTTTGCAGCTGGAAACCAAGGTTTGGAGAGGGGCAGGGATTTCTGGAAATCACACAGATGCTAAGACGGCACCAAGGGATAAACACGGTAACGGCCATGATGGTACCTGCTGAGCACTCTCTGTGTCTCTGCAATAAAAATACTGTGGCGCACCTGGCTTTACAATTCAAAGTCAATTCAAGTCGGCCAATTCAACTCTAAAAAAAAAAACACCAAAAAAAAAAAGAAAAAACAAAAAAACCTAAGGCCCGGAACCCAGAACAACGGCTCTCCAGCTGGGACATCAAAGCTCTCAGGAGGATTTATTTGGGCAGCACCAGCCTGAGCTTCAAGCCTGCATCTGGAGTGAGCAGAGTCGCTGCATGTTTATCCAGCATCCAGCTCTCGCAGTCCACGACTCTGCTCACAGAACCAGGGACCCGGAGGAGTGGGTGACAACTGTGAGCTGTTCATCCTTCCCACAATACAGTTCCCTCCGTGCCCACGTCTACCCTATTGCCCAGCAGGGCTCTGCTGTAGGCTGGACATTCTGTGTACCGGCTCCAAAGCAGCTTTCTTTACCTTGTGGTTTTGAGAATTCCTCCCCTGCAGCAGATGTAAACAATGTCTACCTCTCCACCAGGGTCAAACCAAAGTCTGGTTCCACCAAGGTTAAGTCTGGGGAGCCAAAGTGTATTGGGTTTCTTTACAGAGCAAGGGTGAGGAGTTGCTTATAGGAGTGTGGATGATTCTTCCTCGCCCTCCCTTCCCCCCACCTCCAAAAAAAGACCTCACAGGGAAGTCCTCACCCAGCATAGATAATGGTTTCCTTGTAACTACATAGACGGAGCCTCTCCGTTAGCGTTCTCTAGCCTATATACTTACATACAAATGGCTGGGAAAGCGGCTGGCATCTTATATCGTGGGTCTGATGAGCTTCCTCACCAACTCCTTCTCTGAGGGAACGCCCCAAAGCTACAGCTTGCTCCTAAGGGACGCAGGCAGGCAGGCCAACCGATCTAATAATGACCATAGCGGCTGTCGTTCAGAGAACCAAGCTCTCTGTAACTCAAGCTTGCCACAAGAGAGGGAGTTCCCCTTAAAGGTGGGCAGGTGACAGCCCTAATTCCTGGGAGTCTGTATTGGGAGAACAAATCAAATACCACACATATACACTCAAAAAGGAAAAAGAAAAAAGAAAAAAAGAAACCGTACAGCAAGCACCAGCAGGTGAGATTAGCACAGCATCTTTTATTCCAGACTGAAGTGCGGGGCTTCTTCACACTGTGAGCCCAGATCTGGAGGGTTCCGACTGCCTGAGCTTGCCCAGACAGGTCAGATCATAATGTCTAGGCAGCGTAGAGAACAACTTCCAGGAACAACCCCACCTGGCATGCAGGGATAGCCAGAGGTAGGGTGGGAAGACAGGGAGGGCATGCCTAACCATCATCCTAGCGATCACTACCTCAACCATTGTAGAGACACAAGGATGGTGAAACGATCTGAGATGCAGGGGTCTCCCAGTGCTCAGTTAGGGGGAGGCTGGGCATATACTCAGATCCATGGAAGTGGAGGCGGGGCGGGGACAACCTTCCCTCTGCACATGCCCAGGTTGTCCAGGACCTCTGCTGATGCTCCGTCTGTGACATCCCTGGAAGAATCAGCTCCAGTCCTTGCTGGGACATAGCTCCGACTCGGAAAGCCAGTGTGAGGTCTGAGACCCCGCATTTTGCTTTTCCCTTTACTGAAATGGGGGGGGGTGTCTCACATAGTCTAGGGACTCTTTAACTCGAGGCCAAGGTTGGCCTAGAACTCCTGACCTTTCTGCTCCTACTTTCGGAAGGCTGGGATTATAAGAGGGTACCACTATGTCCGACACACTTCTTTTACTGTGTCTCCTTCTGTTGTGCTGAGATAAGCTCTCATTGTACAGCATAAGCTGACCTCACCTCCACAATCCTACAGTCTTAGCCCCACCATGTGCTGGACCACAAGTGTACACGCCCAGAGGCTGCATTTCTAGCAAACTGGTGTTAGCCTATCAACACTTACAGTTGCCAGGTTCTTACTTTCCCTCTTCCTCGACAAGGTGAAACCCCCAACTCAGGGAACAGGGTGGGAGGGAGGAGCCAGTCCAGTCCGGGTTGCACCCAGCCCTTGCTTGGGCCCTGTGTCTACCTCCTCATCTGGCCGACTGGCCTTGGGATGAGAGCGGAACAGGCAAGGTTTCTTTTAGGATACACAGACAGCCATGATACCAGCAGTGCTCCCACGACAACCTACCAAGAGCCGGGAATACTGTGAAGGGACAGGGACCCAGACAAACTCCGTGGTGGGTTTTTGCTCTGAGCAATAGTTTGAGTTCTAAACAGTGAAATGTTGGAGACAAAGTGGCCGAGCCCTGCCTGCATCCCAGGGCCTCTACAGACCTATACAAAGGTATAGATAGACCAGCCAGGACCGGGGGCAGCTGACAGGCCTGATGCTCAGGCGAGGAGGTAGACACATGGAGATTGAGAGAGTCAGAGATATCCCCAAACATAGGCCTTATCAGGAGGCAAGGGCCCAGCTACCTCCTGGGAAATGTCACAGTTCTGGGCACACTGGGACAGCTGGTAGCCCCTTAGACCACAGGCAAAGGTCATCAAGATGGCAGGTCATTCCGGTGATAGCCTCGAGGTTGGTGGTACTGGGCCAGGACAAGGCAACCAGGTTGTCATCAAAGGGAGGTCACAAGAGGAAGGCCATTGTTAAAGAGGTCACCTAAGGATCTCAGGTGACAGTCATGGGTGCAGGTGGCTTTGTCTTCTCTGAGCCAATTCTCCTGTGGCCCTGCGGGAAATATGCCTGAGCACGCCAGGCCATTCTCAGGGAGGGAGAGAACAGAGTGTGTAGAAAGTCCTCTATACAATGTCTTGGGACAGAGAAGAATGATCCACCTGGAGCTGCCCCTCTGTACCCTGGCCAGATGTCCAAGGGTTCCTTCATAAACACTTCTGCCACAGGGCCCAGCCAGTGTCTAGGCATTCCAACTCCTGGTTCAGGCTCCAACCAGTCCGGGGACCCTGATGGCCGGAACATGGCACCATGATGGGCGTCACTGTGTTCAATCCACAGAAGGCAATAAATAGGCGGAGGTGGTCTTCTCTCAGGATGGTAACCTGGCTCTCACACTAGAAAGAAGGCTTCAAATCATAAGGTCCATAAAATGCCCAGTAAGGTCATCCATGAGTTAGAGGGCATCCAACGACATGGAGACAGAACCTTTGAGGGGTCCAATGCAGGAAAGGCTTGCTGCAATTTTTTCCTTCTCCCAAGTAACCAAGCTCAGAGAGAGCAAGAGACCTACCCAAGTCAGCACAGCAGCTGTGAGCGCCCTGAGCCTAGGTTCTAGCCTCATCTCCCTCCTCCCCCTGGAGTATCAGGGCTCACTATAGTGCTAAGCTACCCACCCTGGCTTAGCTGTGCCCCTCCCTCTGTATGCTGCCTGGCCTACCCACCCTACTCCCCAAGCTTGGCTTCCCACGGGCCTCCCTCCTCTCAGGGTGGCAGGCCAGTATCCTTTGTCCCTTGCTGGGTGAGCACAAGGAGTCTGTCCTAAGGCAGAGGGGTCTGTGTGTCCTCTGGAGACATGAGCATTTCAAACTTGATGAGTGGCGGGGCAATCACGCGCACCTCGGCACTCAGGGGGTTGAGTCGCAGATTGATGACTCGCAGAGCTGGCATGGCGGCCAGTTTCTCCACCGGAACATCTGCAGGAAGAGAGGGGACAGGTTAGAGGGACAGGAGTCAGCAGGGTGGGAAGGAAGACGGAATGGGAAGACTTGGAGCATACGGAGAGACCAGGGCCTTTGATGTTCATGGACCTCAGCTCAAGGGTCCTATTCCTGAAGGAGGGACCGTCAGGGCTTTATCAGGACACTAAAGCCACATGCAGAAAAGCAGCTTTATAAATGAGGACCCAGGTTGGGCACGGATGTACATGCTTGTAATTCTAGCACTTAGAAAGTGGTGGCTGGGCTGGGCAGGGGTGGCGCACGCCTTTAATCCCAGCACTTGGGAGGCAGGGGCAGGAGGATTTCTGAGTTCAAGGCCAGCCTGGTCTACAGAGTGAGTTCCAGGACAGCCAGGGCTACACAGAGAAACCCTGTCTCGAAAAACCAAAAAAAAAAAAAAAAAAGGAAGTAGTGGCTGGGAGATTCGGAGTTCAAGATCACTCTCTATTACATAGTGAATGTGTCTGAGGCAGCCTGGGCTACACAAGACCTTGTTTCAAAAACAGCAAGTAGTTTTGATGGGGATCGGATTAGGTGTCTGAAAGGCAGAATCACCCTATAAGCCACAATTATACTCTTATGTAGGCTCAAATGAATTAGAGACAGGTACTTAAATCCTGCTGCATGAAGAAAACAGGAGGGCTGGTCACAATAGCCTAGAATCTACCGACGCATAGGGGAGCATGTGAATGAGATGGAATCACAGTCCGCTGTCAAAAAGAACAACATTCAGATACATGCTTTAGTGCAGATCAGCTCTGCAAATATGGTGCTGCTGAAAGGGAGTTGGCACAGCGTTCCACTTGGCATCTAGAACAGTCAGCAACAAGGAGCAGAGCACAGACTCCCAGAGCTGGAAGAAGTCAGGGTGAGGCATCCATCTTGGAAGTAGACAGTGGTGGCCGCCAGATACTGTCACGGGAGCAGTCAGTGTCACCGAAGGAACACTGAAAATGGTCACAATGGCAAATTTTATGTCATTTACAGTTGCCACCATTTTTGACACTTATTTGTGAGTATATATGCATGTGAGTATATATGTGTGTGAGTATATATGCGTATGAGTATATGTGTATGTGTGAGCATATATGTGTGGGTATATATGCATGTGAGTATATATGCATGTGAGTATACATGTATGTGTGAGGGTATATATGCATGTGAGTATACATGTATGTGTGAGGATATATATGCATGTGAGTATACATGCATGTGAGTATATATGAGTGGGTATATATGCATGTGAGTATATATGTGTGTGGGTATATATGCATGTGAGTATATATGTGTGTGGGTATATATGCATGTGAGTATATATGTATGTGTGAGTTTATATGCGTGTGAGCATATATGTTTGGGTGCAACTAAGCACATGTAAAGGACAACCATCCTAGACTGGTCTCTTTCACTGTGTGGCTCTCTGAGACTGTCATCAGGTCATCGGGCTTGGCCCTTTACCCACAGAGCCATCTTGCTGGCCCTGTGGCACAAGGTTTTAAATTAGTAATATACCATGCTGAGGCCCACTGAACCGTACACTTTCCATGTAGGAAATGTGTGGCGTGTGATACACTGCAATACAGTGATTAAGAAAAAAAGCCAGTTTAGAGGCTGGCGATGTAACACAGTGGATAGAGTACGTGCCGAGCTTGTGTGAAGCTGTCCTAGGAATGGATAAACCAGGCGTGGAGACACTCATCTGTGATCTCAGCACTTAGGAGGTAGCCATGGGAGAATCAGAAAACTCATGACCATCTTCAGGTACATAAGGAGTGTGAGGCTAGCCTGGGCTACATGACTCTGTCTCTGGCCCACTTGTGCCCTTGAGGAGCCCCTAAAGCAGAAATATGCTTTATCCACTCACCACTTGTAGACCATGAGGACCTGGACAAGACAACAGCCCTTCATGGCTATACTGGCTCAAAATGTGACATCGGCAGGACTCCCTACATCATGTCCCCTGTGTCACACGCCTGTAGGAGTGCCCTGGATGGTCAAGCATGAGCTGGACTTCTCAGGAGTCATACATAGCTCAGGGTCCCAAATGTACATTGTACAATGTACAATGTAGAAATCAAGTTTCAAATGATCACCCATTCAATTCATCCAAGGACAATAGGGCCTCCCTCAAAACACACTGAAGGCACTTTGTCAAAAATATACACAGTAATGACCTGATTTAAGTTCCAATACACACTATGAAATGAGGCGGCTAGGGATACAGTTCATCTAGTAAAGGACTTGCAACCTGAGAACCTGAGTTAAGTTCCTGGAGCCCATGTGGTGGACGAAGAGAGCTGACCTCTACAAGCACACTGTGGTGTATACCCCCTCCCACAATAAATAAGCACAAAAAATAATGCCAGGCCGTGGTGGCACACGCCTCGAATCCCAGCATGCAGGAAGCAGAGGCAGGCGGATCTTTGTGTGTTTGAGGCCAGCCTGGTCTACAGAGCCAGTTCCAGGACAGCCAGGACTCTACAGATAGACCCTGTCTCAAAATCAAAACAAAAACCACCAAAGAAACAAACAGACAAATGAATGAATACAATGTATCAGCAAGTCCATACAGACCAGCTTTCCCCCACAGTAATTTCTAGCGGTGTTCTGAGCCTTACTTTCATTCTCCCCATGGCTCTGTGGGGACACAGAGGCTCAGCTGCAAGCCTGCGCAGGTGCTGTGTGCCTGGGAGGTGCACAGCTGCCCAGCTGCACAGCTTGAAGGATGTTGTGACCACTCTTGTCAGTGTGGTGCTAGACTCCTCCACCATATAATTACCTGCGGTTTGGAGGTTTTGTTTTTTAATTTTTTTATTTTTCTCATTTGCAAATAACCAGAACTCGGTGGGGACACAATTTACGAAGAGACAAGCAGAGTCTCCTCATCAACGGTTCCCACCCATTGCCATGGCCTTGAGGTCCACAGGCGGTCCTTGCTATATCCATCTTCATGGTAACTGCACAGCGACGGCTCTCCGATGCCCCGAGTTGCTCGACATCGCGCTGTATAACACAGGCTGTCCTTCTTGGCTGCCCATCTGTTTATTAACAGGAACTCCTATGCTTCTACTGATTTATGGCTGTCGTGTTTAATTAATTTGTTGCTCAGTTTGCTCCAGATCGGGCCTGCGGGAAGCCCCTTCAAACTGGCTGATGGCTTTTGTTTTTGTATTTTGTAGCGCCGGCCGCTGAGCTCACTAGCAAAGTGTTCTGTCTTACACTTCCACCCCTGGCCCCCGACTCTGTGGGTTGGCAAGCGCCCAACATTTTGGGATGAATTAAGGTCTGTTGTGGGATCCATTTACAAGGCTTTGAACATATCTAATCACCTGCTTGAACTGCAGCCAAGTGTACCATGGTCTGTTCCTCGCTGCCTCTTCCCCTGTCCTCTGCCAGTGATGGACACAGAGGCCGAATCATTTGCCCTGAAAGGCTAGCGTGAGAATGTCCTTGGCTGCCTGCCAGGAGGCACAGTCAATGGCCCCATCAAAGGATTTGTGTATGGCCGCCTTAAATGGTTCTTGGACCCTAGCTCTGGTCAGCCTGCCTTCCCACAGCTTTCAACTGAGGCAGTCAGGCCTGGCTGGTCCCAGACCGTCAGCAAGGTCCCTTGTTCTCCCTCCTGACACACACCGTTAAGTCCTTTGAGGATGGTGAGCAGCACCTAGGGCTCTATGGCCAGGAAGTGGCAGATTCTGAAGGCACCCATTAGCACAGACGCTGCCCTCCCCTGTAGGCTTGGTTGCTAGGATGAGAACAAAGAGAGGTCATCAGCTCTGGCCAGTCTTTCCCTGTCCAGGTGCTGGAGCCGAGGAAGCCAGAGCAGGTCAGAGACCCGTCTTCCCTGCCCACTTCACAGCCGGGGTTTCTGAAGCCAGAAAAGCCCAGTTCGGGGACATTCGGTTACTGAACAGAGCCGGGGCCAAGAATGGGGCTACCTGCTCCAAGCATCTTCCACAAGGGGCGTGCTACTGTAGGCACGGGGTGGGAGAAAGCGACCTAAGGGCTCTATGTCTGATAGGTGGGCTGCTCCACGCCTATGGGACTTCCCAGGGGCCTCTTTTCCCCAAAGCAGTTAAGGCCAGCACAGGCCTAACCAAATGGGACTTTGCAATGACACAGGCTTCTGGGATCTCTGTGCTGGGCTGAGTTTCGTTGCTGATAGAACTTTTGGCTGTTATTTAGTTTTACTCGGGGACTTGTGTACTGAAGGCTGGCCTTGAATGTGCTGTGTAGCCAAGGATGATGGAATTTCGGGTCCTCCCAACAGTTGCAGACAGTGCAGATCTGCCCCACAACATCCAGTGTATGTGGTGCTGGGGGACTGAAGAGCCAGGACTTGAAGTATGCTACGGAAAACATCTAACAGTGGTGCTACAGGTTTTTAGGTAGAATGTATTGAGGGCTTGCTAATTTATGATCTATAGGAATTATTAACTTTTTTTTTTTTGAGACAGAGTTTCTCTGTGTAACAGTCCTAGCTGTTCTGGAACTCACTTTGTAGACCAAGCTGGCCTCAAATTCAGAGAGATCAGCCTGCCTCCTGAGTGCTGGGATTAAAGGCCTGTACTACCATGCCTGGCTTAAAAAACATTCTCAGCTGCCGAACTATCTCCCCAGGGCTCCCCATTCCCCAGTACCATGATTAGCGTGACCCTCCATGTAAGACAAAGTTCAGAGAGGTTAAAAGATTCGTGAAGGGGAGTAATAATAATAAATAACTAAGTAATAAAGCAGGGGCTGTATGATGGCGGGCTGGCTGGCTACTGGCCCTGTGTCCTTTCTGCCATTTCCCAGGCAGCTTTATAACCTGGCTGTGCCGCCTTCTCAGCTGGGCGAGGGTTCTCAGGGGAGAGCAACAACACAGGCTGCCAAGTCTTGAGGTGGAAGGGGGTTAGAAAAGGGACGTTCATCCACTCAGATGTCAGGGTGATGGGCCACTCAGCTCCCTGAGGGAGAGCTGCGTATTCTTAGGTCAGGGCCCCATTCAGGGTTCTAGTAAGTAGTTTGCAGTGGAACCCAGCAAGAAGACGGCCTACAAGACACACGTTGGAGTATCGCCACCTGCCTGGTATAAGTAGGAAGTAAGTACTGCAGACGAAAGGACAGGGTGATCCCTAACAGACTAGGAGAGGTCAGAGTCTGAGGTAAGTACTCTGTCCCAAACTGCGGTAAACCATGAGGCACGCACATAATTAAGGAATCCTGACGAGGCTTATCTTATTCTAGTCCTTCAAAGGGGTCTCATGAATGAATTATTCATCACTGATGTGGACCAATATGGTATTGGCAAGATGATGGGCTCCCAGTTGAGAATGCCTAAATTTTGGAGGAGCGTGCCCAGGGGGTCGTCTGTCCTGCCAGCCTTTGCTGCTCCTGGAATCCAAGGTAGGACAGTGACTCATCTCTGTGTTGTCATAGAGCGCACACAAGCTTGTGTGTCGGACTTGGCAGGCATTCCTAAGTGATTAACAAGCCAGTGAGGCAGAAGTAAGAGTCAAGGAGACAGACACAGATACAGGCAGAGATGTCAGGCTTTTGTCTTGCTTTGAGTGACCTGTAAGTCCAAGTGGGATGTCAATCCATTTAGCAAAAGCTGATTCTATGTCACACAGGAGCTTGGCAGCTTATCTAAGAGGGCCAAGCAGAAAGATACTTCTAGAAACTGATGGCTGAGGCCCTGTTCTAAAAGGTCCTCACAATAATCCTGTCTTAGTCAGGGTTTTATTGCTGTGAAGAGACACCATGACCCAGGCAACTCTAATAAAGAGAAACATTTCGTTAGGGCTGGCTTACGGTCTCAGAGGTTTAGTCCATCATCACACTGGGAAGCATGGTAGAGTCCAGGCGGGTATGGTGCTGGAGAGGGGGCTGAGAGTTCTACATCTTGAGCCACAGAAACAGAAGAGACACTGGGTCTCTAACTTGAGCATCTGGAACCTCAGTGTCTGTCCCCAGCAACACACTTCCTCCAACATGGCTACTGGGAGCCATTTTCATTCAAACCACCATAGATCCACTTCACAGATAAAGAGATTGAGCCTCAAACTCTTGCTGACCAAGGTCATCAAGTCAGGGTGTCAAACAGGAATGACAGACTCCGATCCTACCTGGGGGCGGGGGGGGGGGGCGGGGCGGGACAGGGTCAAACTGAGACACTAATCGGCTTTCTCTATTCCTGAAGATAATTGTGCCGGGCAGATTGCTCAGGTCTTGTAACCTTGACTGTCACAGTGCTCCCATTTTGGAGATGAGGCTCAGACCTGCTAAACGATCCTACCTCTCTTCCTGACACTGGAGACCAAAGCTTTTGCTTCAGTTTCTCTAGTGTGGATTGAACTGGTGTGTTGCTAAGGACCTTTGTCTCCATGGTGGACTTCGTGACTCCTTTGTCCCTCTGTCTGGGACTTGAGGGGTCTGCACAGTCGCCGGTGTCCCTGAAGAGGGTCTCCCTGTAATACACTGCCACAGCTTGCTGGGTGCTGCAGCCCAGCCTTGGAGGACAGCCAGGGACTCCAGGCCCAGCGAGAGCCTGGCTACTTTGGTCCCTGCTTCTTCCACACCTACCTGCACGCCTAAGCCTTTCTTTGGATCCTCTTGAAGCACAGAGAAGCTGATTCACTCTCCAGCGACTGTTAGAGTGACAAGCAGCTCAGAGATAAGAGCTGTGGAGCTGCAGACCGTGTCAACGCTGGCACAACTGACAAGCCAGAGCTATCTCGCTACAGATGACAAGCCCGAGGTGCCGGCCAGGAGCTCCGGGATGAAGCTTATGAAAGATCATTTAGACTCCCCTGCATCTGAACGAGAGGCAGAGGAAGACAGAGGATGGAGAGGAGATGAAGTGGTCTGTGTTTTAGGATGTGTCCGTGTCAAATGTGGCTCCCAGAGCATGTCACTCTATCACTAATAATGGGAAAGGCCTTGTCACTCTGTCCTGAGCTTCCTCTCAGAGCTGGTGACCTTCCCTGCATGCTGCTGCTCCTGATTCTAGCTCAAAGGCCACCTCCTGCCATGTTCCTCGGTGCCCCCTCCACCTCCTGCCATGTCCCTCTGTGCCCCCTCCACCTCCTGCCATGTTCCTCAGTGCCCCCCTCCACCTCCTGCCATGTTCCTCGGTGCCCCCCTCTAAACTCTTATATAACATTTTTGTTGCTGTCTTAAAGGCTTTTTTTTTAAAGTGTGTGTGTGTGTGTGTGTATGTGCATGCGTGTACACACCCTTGTGGAGGCTAAAAGATGGAATCCGATTCCCCTGGGGCTGGGATTACTGGCAATTATGAGCAATATATAGGTGCTGGGACCCAAACTCAGGTCTCCTGGAAAGGCTTCAGGTGCTCTTAACCACCGGGTCATCTTTCCAGCTTCCTGTTTTCATTTTGCAGCAAGGTCTCAGGTAGTTTAGACTAGCCCCAAACTCATGTAGCCAAGGCTGACCTGATTCCTGATCGCCTCACTGTTCCAAGTTTTGGGATGACAGGCACGTGCCACAGTACCCTGATCCTTTTTACTAAAATAAGAATAAAATATGAATAATAACAATAATAATAGTAATAATTTTGTGTGTAGATATTTTGGATACATGCATATTTGTGCACTATGTATGTACCCAGTGCCTGCAGAGACCAGAGAACAGTACCAGGTACCCTGGAATTGGAATTACAGCTGGTTGGTAGTCATCATGTGGGTGCTGGGAATTGAACCTGAGTCCTCTGCAAGAGCAGCCAGTGCCCTTAACCGCTGAGCCATCTCTTCAGACCGCCCCCCCCTTCACGTTTTGAAATAAGGCTTCAGCATAGGGATGCACAACCCCTCTTGCTCTTGCTTCTGCTAGAAGCTTCTGCTCCATCTCATGGCACATAAGATGCTATGGGCTTAACGGGGCATCCTGGGGCAGCTTCTGTCTCCTTCAGCTATAGGATGTTTGAGATGAGGGTCTAGAATCTGCTCATGAACCCAAAGCAAAATTCTCCAAGGATTCAGGTGTGGTGGGCCATGTGAATATGTTGAATAACCCCAGCAGTTGTGAGGCTCTGGTGGGAGCTAGGGGTGTAGTTTAGCTGATAGAGTGCCCACCTGGCATGTAGGAAAACCCTTAGGTTATCCCTAGCACTGCATAACTAACTCGGGGGGGGGGGTATACATCTGTAACTTTAGCATTTGGGAGGCAGAGGCAGGAGGATCAGAGTTTAAGGTCACTCTTGCTAAGTCCACTGGAGGCCACATGGGACCCTATCTGTCACAAAAGAAGGGAATGTCTGAGGCAGGAGGACTAGGAGTTTGAGGCCAGCCTGGGGTACATACTGAACACAAACCTGAGAGAGACATTTAAATTTCTCTTGGTCCACTAGTGTATGGAGGGGGTTGCCGAGCCTCATGTCCTAGGTGGGGGCTGTAGCCAAAGACTGGCCAATCCTTGCTGAGAAAGACTGCAACCAGGATAAATGCCCTGCCCTCCTGGATGCTCCTTCCCAGGCATGGGTAAGCTTGGGTAATCAATCATGGCTGTACCCAAGTGAGCAGAATTTACAGACATCACTGCCCTGAAGCCAGCTTGACTTCCTCTTGCTGGTCATTAGCACTATTGACCGATGGTCATTAGCACTATTGACCGAGTTGTGTGAATCCAGAGGGACCAGCTGAGAGGCAAAGCGACAAATGCCATCTCTCTGAGTAATGTTCTTCATCTGTGTGACCCCATGGCCCAAAAGGAGGAGGAAGAGGAGGAGAATGGGTGCAGGTAAGTGTAGAGGGGTGGTGAGTTCCCAGCACGGAGCTAATTAGCAGAGGTTAGCGTATCTGGAATGATTTTTAGATTCTTGGGAATCCAGGCTGGCCGGAAGCAGGGCCTGGCTTCATATCTAAGCCTCATAGCAACTCTTGGTGCCTAGAAACTAAACCAAGTAAGATGAAGGATGCTACTCAGAGCACAGCTTCACATCCCACTCAAAATGCCACAGACAAGCAGGTAAAATCAGGTGACCCAGCTGGGGGGGGGGGAGGGGGCGACGGTGACGCCTACAACAGGGCTGCATCTGGGACACACTCAGTTCCTCAGGCTGTGCTAGTGGCTGGCTGGAAGCCAGATGGGGGAGCGACCAGGCCTCTTCCATCTCCCCAACACCAACAGGAAGGCGGGAAGCCAACAGAAACAGAACAGCTCCCTGCCTTCATGGAGAAGAGGCACAAAGCTGGTTTTAGACAATTCCTCATGTTGGGATCCAGCCTTTGGGGAGGCTATGTATGATGGAGAGTCCTAAACCCACCACTGAAGGCATGGGACCCAGATCCCAGTCTCCCAATCAGCGTCACACAAGGCTACATAGTGAATTTGACCAACACAGGCTTCACAAACTGGCCTTAAAAACAAGATTGTCTTGCTTCCACCTTCCCCGGGGAGATGTGTACCACCAGGCCTGTGGTGTGTACATCTTCATACACATGATGAGTGCATGCACATGGATGTAGAGGTCAGAGGTCAACATCAAGTGTCTTATTCTACGGCTCTTTCTCTCTGAACCTGAAGGTCACCCATTTAGCTAGCCGGGCTGGCCAGTGACCCTCAGGGTGTCCGTGTCTACTTCCTTAGAGCTCAGATTACAGGTGTGCAACGCCTATCTGTCGGCTAACGTTGGCAGTCAACTTGACACGCCTGGAAAGGAGGAACCTCACTTGTAGACTCGGCTCCATTAGACTGGCCTGTGGCCGTGTCTGTGGAGGATCTTCTTGATTGACAATTGATGAAGGAGGGCCCAGTCCACTGTGGGAGGTACCATTCCTTAGGCAGGAGAGTCTGGGCTGCTTTCTCCTTGGTTTGGGCTTCAGGCTCCTCCCTTGAGCCCTGCCTTGGCTTGCCTTCATGATGGAATATAACCTGTAAGCTAAAACAAACCCTTTTCTCCCCAGATTGCATTTGGTCATGGTGTTTTATCACAACGAAAAGCAAACTAGGATGACCACACCTGGCCCTTTTTAATGGGTGCCGGGGATCTTAACTCCGGTTTCTCATGCTTGCAAGGAAAGCACTTTCCTGACTCAGCCGTTTCCCCAACCCCTGCGTGTACTTAGGGTCTCAGATAGCTCACGACTGCCTCAGGCTTACTAGGTAGCTGAGGATGACCTTAAACTCCCTAACACTTCTATCTCTCAAAGGCTGGGATTCCGGAATATACCACATGCCACAGTGCCTGGTTTTTAACCTCTCTGAGATGGCTTTGTGCCTCACTGCCTGTTGGATGCAGCCACAGACACATCAAGATGACTATGAAACACTTTCTAGGGAGGCGGGAGTTACTGAGGAGCATGTGGGAGGCCAACCCTTTGGAGAGGATGGGAAGGAAATCTGCATTTTCTTTTCTTTTTTTCTTTTCCTTTTTCTCTTGAGACAGGGTTTCTCTGTGTAGCCCTGACTGTCCTGGAACTCACTTCACCCACCTGCCCTTGCCTCCCCAGTGCTGGGATTAAAGGCGTGCGCCACCATGCTCAGCTGCCTGCAGTTTTTTTTTTTTTTTTTTGGTTTTTCGAGACAGGGTTTCTCTGTGTAGCCCTGGCTGTCCTGGAACTCACGCTGTAGACCAGGCTGGCCTCGAACTCAGAAATCCACCTGCCTCTGCCTCCCAAGTGCTGGGATTAAAGGCGTGCGCCACCACCGCCCGGCATGCCTGCAGTTTCTTAAGGATCAAGAAGAAACCTAGAACGATCTCCTCCTTACACACAGAAGCAACCTGCTTCTGTGAAGGGTGAGCTACAAGAGAAGGAAACAAAGAAAAGCCCTGGCTTCTTTGACCCCCTCCTCCCACAAGGTGACATGGAAGGTGGCCAAGTGGGCAGAAAGGAGGCCACTCACTAGTCACACAGACTTTCCTTGAAGTCTCTGTACCTAGATCTGACATGCAATGAAGTCTGACTGTAACAGTTCTCCTTAGAAATAACAGTCTGCCTCTGGAGACAGAGGAATGATGAACTCAGAGCCCTGGCCCACGGCTAGCAGCTCATTACCATTCCTGCCCTGGCCTGTTCTTCCTCCTCCGGTCAGCCCCAACCTACCAGGGCTCCAGCTTGGCAACTCAGAGAGCAATTTCTCTGTCTCTCAAGTGTCTGCCCCTCCCTCCCACAGAGCTCTAACTGGAGGCCTGGAACCATGTAATGAGCTATCAGAAGCTCAATGCCTAGGAGGGTGGGGTGACAGGCTGCAAGAGAGAAAAGTAACCAAGGCAGTGAGTTTGGGGTGTCGGGGGGTGGGGGTGGGGGAGCACAGCACCATACCTGGGGTCCAGGAGATGGTTCAGTTGTGTAAGATGCATGTCACAGAGCTCAACTCAGCTATCCCCCTGCAGAATATCACCTCCTATGACCAGGCATAGTGTTTTTTTGTCCGGAACTACAGGTTTGGAGTGGGGGGTTAGTTATAGCTTTTCTGGGGACTGAAATGGGATTTGGTCTGGGTTTAATGTGTTGCCAGGTAGAAGAGACCCTATTCCTGAGTCAGAAGTGTGCTTATTTGATAGAAGGTCTGGCCTAGCTCAGCTCCAGTCTTACCCACACACTGGAATCATCTGGAGCACTGTTTATTTTCTGCTGTGTATGATGTGTGGGTGGGGGATGGGGGTGGGTGCTCGTGAAGAAGCTTCTGTGATTCTCCTGCCTCCGCCTCCCATCCCTTTGTAGATATGCTGGGATTGCAGATGTGCCACGCACTGCATCTGGCTTTATGTGGGTTCTCCGGCTTGGGATTCAGGTCCTCACATTAGCTCAGCAAATGCTTTATCCTCTAAGCCACCTCCTGAACGTCATCTGAAGAGTTAAAAAAACGTCCCGAATCATGATTCCACCACAAGAAAGTATAGTTTAACGGGTGTAGGATGTGGTCCCGATTTGATGTGTTTAAAATGGACGACTCGAATGTACAGTCAGTGTGGGCACCATCTCCTCTCTCTATGAGGATTCATTAGAAGGTGGTGGGAATGCTCATGGGGTATTTCCATCCTGGGATGCTGCCCTGCTGACTGGGCTCCACACAGAGGAAGCCAGGAGCTGGCAGGATGTGCCTCCAGAGTCTGCCTTACATATTCCCTCCACCTCACTGGGGTTTCCTTTCAGCCATGGTTCTGCGCTTGGACCACAGCTTTCCAGAGGGTCTCTGTTCTTTTTTTTTTTAAATCCCCCTTTCCTGTGCAAAGTACTGGTGGGAGTGTCCAGAGGGAGCTGGGGTCAGAACCCTTGCTTTCTTTGTCCAGATGGTATGGTCATTGCTTTGTTCTGTAAGGCTACAGAGGGCACTCTTGAAAAAGCCCTCTCAGAAAACATTTTGGTATGAAGTGGACAATAGGTAAATACCAGCTACCTAGGAAGCCGTGATGCCAGTAGCCCCACACGAGCAACGGGATTTGTTTTTTCTTTGTGTCTCAGCTCAGTTCCTGGCGCAGAATTAAATGTACCCCGGTTAGACCCCTATGTCTGTGACTCTAACAAGCTGCTTCTGCCCTGGATAGACACTCTTGCAAGCTGGACTTCCAGACCTAGACCATTGCACAGTCCCATCCAGCACTCTAAGCAGAGCTAAGAGTGGGAGGTGTTGGGAGACCAGTTTGAAAGTGGAGCCTAAGGAATCCACTATATGACTAAAGATAACCTTGACATCCTGACCCTTCTGCCACAATTTCCCCAGTGCTGGAACTACAGGTAGATGTCACAATACCTAGATAGCAGGGTGCTTAGGATCAAACCCAGGGTCTGCACATGACAACTCTACCAACTGAGCTACTACACTCCTAGCCCCTGCAAACCTTCAGTTACATTTTAAACAAGTGTCAAAGAACTTCTTGCAATAGGCCCATGTAGTGCCAGCAAAGTGCCCACAGTATCCTAGATAAATGGAGGTTCTTATTCATCAAGGTTTCTCCACACAATGGTCTGCACAGAGAATGCCATTTGAGCAGAGAATAAGAGTATGAAAGGTATTTTGCCTAGACACGACCTTATGGTTACACCCATGCAGGGTCAGGGCTGCAAAAACAATCTTCCCTCCACTTGGGCTTTAGGGTCAGTGCATCTTTGGATTAACTGTTGTTGAATTGCATTTGTTGATGTCACAGCTGGGGCCAGAGGGTGCTTTCTTGTACTGTCTATCCAGTGATAGCTTGCTGGCAAAACAGACACCAGTATCAACCACTGACAAAGTACATAGCTCTGTAGGTACCAGGCAAATGAGTAAGGAGTAGTTGGCGTTTGCTTCTTTATGGGTTCTTCTTTCTCTCACCCTTCTCCACCCTTTCAACCCCTAACACTAGATAGGAGAGAAAAAAGATAGAGAGGAAAGGGGGAGACATTATATTAGACTACTTCCTGCTGATTAGGAGCATTGAGTTCCTTGGGACAAGTTTGATCTTTGCTGCCAGGATACCTAATTTCTTCTTCTTGTTTCTTCTTTGCACACGACAACTACTTAACAAACCACAGGCAACAACAACCAACAACCCACCATGCCTCTCAAGGCTCTAGTATTTATATAGCCTCTAAAAAGTTCCCAGAATTCCAAAAGTCACACAACTGCACAAACTATCTGCTGCAGGCAAAAATCATGCCCCTGCTAGAGCACAAGGCAAATCATATTCATCTGCTGTGGCCAGTATGAAGCAGTCCCGTATCCCACACCTGGGATTAAAACAAAAACATATTCTTATACTATTTCTGTGGTTTTTAAAGAAACCAAAATTCCAAAATTGTCACTACATGCAGGCAAATACCATCTGAGAGGGCACGCTGTCCTTCTGGGGTCCTGGGATGTTTTTGCATAGCCATCAGGCAGTGCTGAGCCTGGAAAATCAGGGAAAATTCCAAATTCCAAGGCCAGGAAGATAGCTCCATTTTTCCCATGAGGCAAGTTTGGAGAAGCAGGGGTAAGAGGGAGGAGCAGTCTGGCTTTGTACTTTCAGATGTGCTAGACCAAGGGTCCCTGACTGGCTAACTCTTGTGGGGACTGAGAGCTGGGCACCATCCCCTCCCCTCAAGTGCTAAGAGACTGTCTCCAAACTCACCTTTTTCAGTTGTATGTGTGCTTGGGTTCACATGCGTGCAGGTACACATGTGTACATATGGAGGCCATAGGACCATCTTTTGTGTCATTCTATAGTTGCTGTTCACCTTGGTTTTCCAAATGAGGTTTCTTACTGGCCTGGAGCTCACCTAGTATGCTAGGCTGGTTAGTGCCAGCGATCTGCCTGTCTCTCTCTCTCTCTCTCTCATGCTGAGATTATAAGCACATCAACATGCCCGTGTGTGTGTGTGTGTGTGTGGTGTCAGAGGACAATTTGTGGAAGTTGGTTCGCTCTCCTTTCACTTTGCTGACAGAAGTGATCTGGTGATCAACTCAGGGCGTCAGGCCTATCATCAAGTGCCTTTTACCCATGAGCCATCTCACCTGCCCATGCCCAATTTTTTTTTCTGTTGTTTCTGGGGATTGAACTCAAGTCCTCATGCTTGACCGAGCCATCTCCCTGGCTTTCAATCCCTTCTGTATGTGTGCTAAGGATAAGGGAGTGAGGGACAGAGAAGGGACCTTCATGCCAACAGACTGTTGGGTATCTACAGCTGACTGCAATTCTGCACTGCCTTCTATTGGCTCTAATCTTTACATGCTAGAACAAAATCATTGTGTGACCTTGGACAACTCTCCCGTTGGCAAAACAGGCCCCTAGAGGGAGGTAGAAAGTGTAGTTGATGAGGAAGTATGCTACACTACTAAGGAGCTTAATGAGTTTGCTAATTCATTCAAACAGAAGTCTGGGGAATATGTGTGGGAATGGATTTTAAGGGTGTTGGATAATAGTGCAAGGAACGTAAAACTAGAGCAGGCTGAGTTTATTACATGGGTCCTCTGAGCGGAGATTCTAGGTTTAATATGGAAGCTGGCATAGTTAAAAGAGATGTTAGAAGTTTGTTTGAAAGGCTGGCTGAAGGG
The DNA here is from genome assembly GCA_036184795.1 of Tokudaia tokunoshimensis. Lineage (NCBI taxonomy): Eukaryota > Metazoa > Chordata > Mammalia > Rodentia > Muridae > Tokudaia > Tokudaia tokunoshimensis. The sequence continues at coordinate 25,681,505 of BTHU01000021.1, forward strand.
TCTGTCAAAAGATGGCCTACTGAAAAGGAGTTGGAGATGCTTGATATTCCTTGGCTTAGTGTTAACAAAGGGATTTTAAGGCTCAGGGAAATTGCATTGCTAGAGTGGATATGTTGTGTAAAACCTAATCCTCCACAATGGGAAGGCCCAGAAGATATGCCCTTCACTAGTCCTATAAGACACAAACTGATGCCGGGCGGTGGTGGCGCACGCCTTTAATCCCAGCACTTGGGAGGCAGAGGCAGGAGGATTTCTGAGTTCGAGGCCAGCCTGGTCTACAAAGTGAGTTCCAGGACAGCCAGGGCTACACAGAGAAACCCTGTCTCGAAAAACAAACAAACAAACAAACAAACAAAAAAAAAAAAGACACAAACTGGTGAGAGGGGCACCAGCACATTTAAAGAGTTTTGTTCTTGCTCTTTTCCTTGTGCCAGATCTTGGGGTTGGAGATGCTGCTGCTCAATTAGATGAATTAAATTCAACGGGTTTAATTGGGCCCCGAGGTAACAAGGGCCAGGTGGCAGCATTGAATCACCAGAGACAAAGTGATTGTAGTTATTATAATGGACAGCGTAGACAAAACAATGTTTATAATGACATACCCCGTAATGATCAGCACAGGAGAGGTGAAATTTATAATGGCATGACTCATTTGGATCTTTGGTACTGGCTAATCAATCATGGTGTCTCCAGGCATGAAATAGATAGGAAACCTACTGCATATCTGTTTCATCTGTAAAAGCAGAAAAATTCTCAAACAAATGAAAGAAAGGCTACATTGGATCGTGGCAAAAGGCAATCTCGGCCAGTGAATCAATTTCCAGGCTTGAGTCAGTTTGCAGATCCAGAACCCCTTTGAATGAAGGGGTGGCCAGGTTCCCCTGAGGAAGGATCTTGATAAGACACCTAAAAGTTTTGTTATTAGCCTTTCTTCAATTCTTTCCCAGAGGGAACTATGGCCTTTTACAAGGGTAACTGTACACTGGGGAAAAGGAAATAATCAGACTTTCCAGGGTCTATTGGATACTGGTTCTGAATTGACACTGATCCCAGGAGATCCCAAGAAACATTGTGGCCCTCCAGTTAGAGTAGGAGCTTATGGAGGACAGGTGATTAATGGAGTTTTGACTGATGTCTAACTCACAGTAGGTCCAGTAGGTCCCCCAACACATCCTATGATCATTTCCCCAGTTCCAGAATGTATAATTGGAATAGATATACTCAGAAATTGGCAGAATTCTCACATTGGTTCTTTGACCTGTGGAGTAAGGGCTATTATGGTTAGAAAGGTTAAATGGAAGTCTTTAGAGTTGCCTCTGCCAATGAAAACAGTGAATCATTGAGTTCGAGACCAGCCTGGTCTACAGAGTGAGTTCCAGGACAGTTAGGGCTACACAGAGAAACCCTGTCTCAATTCCCCGCTCCTCCAAAAAAAAAAAAAAAAAGTGAATCAAAAACAGTATCATATTCCTGGAGGAATTGCAGAAATTACTGCCACTATCAAAGACTTGAAAGATACAGGGGTGGTGGTTCCCACCACATCTCCCTTTAACTCTCCTATTTGGCCAGTGCCGAAGACAGATGGATCATGGAGAATAACAGTTGACTATTGAAAACTAAATCAGGTAGTAACTCTGATTGCAGCTGCTGTACCAGATGTAGTTTTGTTACTTGAGCAAATTGACACATCTCCTGGTACCTGGCATACAGCTATTGATCTGGAAAATGCCTTCTTCTCAGTATCTGTCCATAAGGATCATCAGTTGGTCCTTTTTCAGTTGGCAAGGCCAGCAGTATACTTTTACAATTTTGCCTCAAGGATATATTAACTCTCCTGCCCTGTGTCATAACTTAGAAGTGATTTTGATCATTTGTCTCTTCCACAAAATATCACATTGGTGCATTATATTGATGACATTATGATGACTGGACCAAGTGAGCAGGAAGCAGCCACTACTTTGAACTCATGGGTAACACATAGGCGTATAAGAGGATGGAAAATAAATCCAACCAAAATTCAAGGACCTCAGTGAAATTCTTAGGAGTACAGTGGTGTGGGGCATGCAGAGATATTCCTTCTAAGGTGAAAGATAAGTTATTGTACCTGGCCCCTCCCACACCAAGAAAGAAGCACAATGTTTAGTGGGTCTATTTGTATTCTGGAGCTGGCACATTCCCCACTTGAGTGTGTTACTCAGGCCTATTTACCAAGTGACTCAGAAAACTGTTAGCTTTGTGTGGGGCCTGGAACAGGCGAAGGCTCTTCAACAGGTCCAGGCTGCTGTGTAGGCTGCTCTACCACTTGGACCATATGATCCAGCAGACCCGATGGTACTTGAGGTGTCAGTGGCAGATAGAGATGCTGTTTGGAGCCTCTGGCAGGCCCCTGTAGGTGAATCACAGAAGAGACCTTGGGGATTTTGGAGCAAAGCTCTACCATCATCTGTGGACAATCTATTCTCCCTTTGAAAAACAGCTCTTGGCCTGCGATTGGGCCTTAGTGGAAACTGAACGTTTGACAATAGGACATCAAGTTACTATGCAAACTGAACTACCTATCATGAATGGGTGTTATCAGACCCTCCAAGTCATAAAGTAGGATGTGCATAGCAGCAGTCTATTATCAAATGGAAGTTGTATGTATGTGATCAAACCAGAGCAGGTCCTGAAGGCACAAGCAAGTTACATGAAGAAGTTTCTACTCCTGTTACAATGCCATCTGCTACCAAGCATGCGCCTATAGTCTCATGGGTATTCCTTATGATCAGCTGACTGAAGAAAAGAAGACTAGAACCTGGTTTACTGATGGCTCTGCACATTATGCAGGCACCACCCAGAAGTGGACAGCTGCAGCATTATAACCCCTTTCTTGGACAACTCTGAAAGATACAGGTGAAGGAAAATCTTCACGGTGGGCAGAACTTTGGGCAGTACACAGGGTATTACAGTTTGTTTAGAAGAAGAAATGGACAGACGTACGATAGTTCACTGACTCATGGGCTGTAGTCAATGGATTGGCTGGATGGTCAGGGACTTTTAAAGATCAAAATTTGAAAGTTGGTGAGAAAGACCTCTGGGGAAGAAGTATGTGGATAGATCTCTCCAAATGGACAAAGGATGTGAAGATATTTGTGTCCCATGTAAATGTTCACCAAAAGGTGACCAGCTGAGGAGGAGTTCAATCATCAAGTGGATAAGATGACTTGTTCTGTGGATAGTCAGCCTCTTTCCCCAGCCATACCTGTCATTGCCCAATGGGCACATGAACAAAGTGGCCATGGTGGCCAAGATAGAGGTTATGTTTGGGCTCAACAACTCGGACTTCCATTCACAAAGGCTGACTTGGCTACAGCTGCTGCTGAATGCCAGATCTGCCAACAGCAAAAACCAACACTGAGCCCCAGATATGGCACCATTCCTCAAGCTGACCAGCCAGCAACCTGGAGGCAGGTTGACTACATTGGACCACTTCCTCTGTGGAAAGGACAACAATTTGTTCTTACTGGAGTAGATACTTATTCTGGTTATGGATTTGCCTTTCCTGCAAGTAATGCTTCTGCCAAAACCACCATCCATGGACTCACAGAATGCCTTATCTATCGTCATGGTATTCCACACAGTATTGCTTCTGATCAAGGAACTCATTTCACAGCCAGAGAGGTGGGACAGTGGGCCCACGATCATGGAATCCACTGGTCTTACCATGTTCCCCATCATCCTGAAGCAGCTAGTCTGATAGAAAGATGGAATGACCTTTTGAAGACACAGTTACAGGGCCAATTAGGTGGCAGCAGCATGGAGGGCTAGGGGAGAGTTCTTCAGAAGGCAGTATATGCTTTGAATCAGCATCTGATATATGGTACAGTTTCTCTTATAGCCAGGATCCATGAGTCTAGGAATCAAGGGGTGGAAAAGGTAATAGTTCCACTCACTATCACTCCTAGTGACCCTCTAGGAAAGTTTTTGCTTCCTGTTCCACAACTTTAGGTTCTGCTGGCCTAAACGTTTTGGTTCCAGAGTGGGGAGTGCTCCTACCAGGAGCCACAACAAACATTCCATTGAACTGGTCATTTTGGGCTTCTAATGCCCTTAAACATAAGAAAGAAATAAAAGTGTTAGGAGGGGTGATAGATTCAGATTACCATGGGAAATTGGATTGCCTCTCCACAATGTAGGTAAACAGGATTATGTCTGGAGTGCAAGAGATCCCTTGGGGCGTTTCTTAGTACTACCTTGTCCTGTGATTAAAGTCAATGGGAAACTACAACAGTCTAATCCAATCAGGATGACAAAGGATGCAGCCCCATCAGGAATGAAGGTGTGGGTCAAGACCTGCTGAGGTGCTTGCCAAGGGTGAAGGAAATACAGAATGGGTAGCAGAGGAAGGTAGTTATAAATACCAGCTAAGGCCATGCAACCAGCTGCAGAAACAAGGATTATAAAGTAATATGAATGCTTCTGTTTTATTTTGTTAAGAATACATTTGTCTTTCTTCCAGTTTCTTTAACATCAATTCGTATTTAAGTTGAGACAGTAAAAGAATGTTCCCAAGGGACACTGCCCCACTGTAAATTTACAAATGTGTTTGTGATTGTATGAGGAGCAGTTTTTATCATGTTAGGTGTATTCACGGCCTTGCTATTGTTTCACGTGGCTATGAGATATTATGTGTGTCAAGTTGACAAGGGGTGGATTATAGTGGCTATTTCTGGTTGTCAACTTGACTATATCTGGAATGAATTGGAAGGCTCACCTGTGATCCTAATCTGGAGGCTGGGAGATACAAGTTTCTGACCTGGATGTTGGCATGGACATCTTGAGGCATAGTGGTTATGAATCCCAGAAGATTAAGGCAGGGAGATCTCTGAGTTCAAGGTCATCTGGGATGAGGCATGTCCCAGATCCAGGCATGGTGACACACACCTTTAATCTGGGTCACATCTTCTGCTGGAGACCCACATAAGGACATTGGAAGAAGGAAAATTTGCTCTTTCTTCTTCACCTGCTTGCCTCGTGGGACTGAGCAACTGCTAGATCCTTGGACTTCCATTCACCATTGTTATTGACCATTGTTGGGGGGTTGGACTACAGACTGTAAGTCACCAACAAATTCCCTTACTATATAGAGACTGCCCATAAGTTCTGTGACTCTAGAGAGCCTAATACAGACAAATGGTGAAGGTGTAATTGAACAAAGGGGTCGTGTTCTAGTCTCAGCAAGCAGCAGAACTTAGCAGTTTTGGCCACATGGCTCTGGCCTTAGAATAGAAGAAGGGTTTATGGACTCTCCCCCATAGCTAAGGAAAATCACAGAGGCCAGGTGAGTGGCAGGGGTGTTCCTACGTAGAGGCTCAGAGAGGATGCTGAATGAAGCTGTGAAGTTGTCTTGGAGACCCCAAGATGTTAGAGTTGCCAGAGGTGTGTGATAGCTGCTGAGGAAGTAGAACCAGTCCAAGAGAAGGGAGTGTGTCACAGTCAACGATGCTGAAAGGGGCTGGATGCAGAGTTTGGAGTTTGTCCAGCTGATTTTCGGTCTTGCTTTGGCCCAATTATTTCCATACATAGTTCCCTTTCCTCCATTTTGGAATGGTAAAGCATATGTTGGAAGGATGTGATTTAATTTGAGTTTGATTTTTTAGGGAGTTACAGTTAAGTGACTGGATGAATCTCAGAAGAGGCTTTGAAATCTGGAGTTTTAAGCAAGTTGGAGACTGTTATAATATGCGGACTTTTGAGGTTGGACTGAATACATTTTTGCATTATGTTATGGTGACTAGTCTCGTGGTTTGACTAGGAACGGCCCCCACAGATTCATGTGTTTGAATTCTTGAGCATAAGGAGTGGCACCATTAGGAGGTGTGGCCTTGTTGGAGGAAGTGTGTCACTGAGGAGACGAGCTTTGAGGTCTCCTATGCTCAAACTGTCCAGTGTGGCACAGTCTTCTGCTGCCTGTGGATCAAGATGTAGAACTCTGAGCTCCTTCTCCAGCACCATGTCTGCCTAAACACTGCCATGCTTCCCACTATGATGATAATGGACTACACCTCTGAGACTGTAAGCCAGCCCCAATTAAATGCTTTCCTTTATAAGGATTGCCATAGTCAGGGTGCCTCCTCACAGCAAGAAAACCCTAAGACACCTTTCCAGCATGAAGACCTGAGTTCAGTCCTAGAGCTGGGCATGGTGAGACATGCCTGTTTTTGTTATTGTTGTTTTTTGATATTTACTTTCATTGCATATGTCTGGGTACTCTGTCTGAATACATGTCTGTGCAACATTTACATGCATTGTCTGTGGAGGTCAGAAAAAAAATGATTCCCCTGGAACTGGACTTAAGGGTTTGTGAGCTGTCATGTGGGTGCTGAGAATCAAACCTGGGTCCTCTGGGAGAACAACTAATGCTCCTGACCACTGAGCCTTCTCTCTAGGCCAACCCATCCACAGACTTGTAATCCCAGTGCTGGCGAGAGAGGGACAGCCAGTCCCACCTACTCTCAGAGTACTGAGAGACCTTGCTTCAAACAGAGGGTAGTGTTAGGGTGGGAATGATGAGTGACTCAGCAGTAGTCAGGGTCACTACTGCTGGGATGAAACACCATGACCAAAGCAACGTGGGGAGGAAACGTGTGGCCTATACTTCCACAGCACTGTTCATTGAAAGAAGTCAAGACAGGAACTCAAACAGGGCAGGAACCTGGAGGCAGGAGCTGATGCAGAGGCCATGGAAGGGTGATGCTTACTGGCTTGTTCCCAATGGTATGCTCAGCCTTCTTTGTTATAGAACCCAGGACTATAGCCCAGGGATGGCGATACCCACAATGGGCAGGGCCCTCCCCCACTGAGCACTAATTAAGAAAATGCCCACAGTCCAATCATATGAAGGCATTTTCTCAATTGAGGTTCCCACCTCTCAGCTAACTCTAGCTTGTGTGAGGTTGACATAAAAAGCAGCCCACACAACAAGTAAAGGTACTGAATTCTGACTCCAGGTCCCGCACATCAGGCAAGAATTCTGCCACTAAGCTACAGCCACAGCCCTTGTTTGTTACATTCTGTAGTTTAGGCTGGCCTGGAATTCGATATGTAGCTGAGGCTGACATTGAACTCCTGATCTTAGATACCTTCTAAGTGCTGGAATAACAGGCATGCTATCATGCCTGGCTTTTTATCAAGTCTTTAACAAGAATGGGTTTTCCCGTGATCCATTGCTCCCTGGAACGGTGTGGGTGCAAAACAACAGCAGAGTTGAGGGTCATGGCAAGCCAAATTCTCACTTAGCCGGGTGTCTCCTGTTTAGCAAAATGAAGTCCTTGAAAGATGTGATTTTTCTCCTCACCCCCACATGTTCCAGCCCTGAACTACCAGGCAGCAGCGAGTGCTGGCAAGTGAGAGTAATATTACTGTTGTGCCCCCTCTGAGCCACAGCTGTGCTCCTTCTGAACTGTTGAATCCTAAGGTGGGAAGAGGATGACTTCATGGGACTGGCACCCTGTCATGAACCCACATCGCTATACACAGTCAGTCTAGGACACTTCGCCCCTCAGAAGCCTTCTCTGGAGCATTCTGGGAGTCCTTTCTCTAAAAGTACACGAATAGCCATCTGCCTCTCTATGCCCAGGGCCCAGCATATCTGCCCTCCCCTAGTGGCTATGTCCTTTCAAGAAGTTGATTGGTGTGTGTCCACACTGGCACCTCCAAGCTGAGAGGTCAGGATACGAAGCCTCTGCTTCTCCAGAGTCTGTGTCTCCCCTAAGCCACTTTGTTTATAAATACTAACAAGCCTCCACTGCGAGTCAGTCCTCCTTACCTGTACAGAGTCAGTCCTCCCTACCTGTACAGAGTCAGTCCTCCCTACCTGTACAGAGTCAGTCCTCCCTACCTGTACATACTTCACTCAACACTTCAACCAGCCACAGGCCAAAACTAGTCAGGGAAAAACCCATGTCAGTACTGAGCACATACAGACTTCTCTTGGTGTTATTCCCAATCCTGCCACCCACCTACTCAGCATCTTTCCTCACTGGATGTTACACTGGGTACACTGGAGCCCGTGTGTAAGCTGTATTAAGGCTTTCCACTTTGTGCAAAGGACTTGGTCGTCTAGGCAGGTTGGTAACCTCCAGTGTCCTGGCACCCATCCCCTATGGGTTTTGAGAGATGACTGTACCACTCTCTGGTTAGGAACCATCTCAGACCCCGGAAATTTTTAGGTGACTGTTATTTGGACAAATAGTCTTTGTTCGTTTGGTTGGTTTTGTTTTTTGAGACAGGGTTTCTCTTTGTAACAGCCTTGCCTGTCCTGAATCTCACTTTGTAGACCAGGCTAGCCTTGAACTCATAGAAATCCACTTCCCTCTGCCTCCTGAGTGCTAGGGTTAAAGGCATGCACTACCACACCTGGCATTGAACAAATACATACATACATCTATGCATCATCATCATCATCATAAAAAGGTGTGTGCTACCATGCCTGACATTGAGCAAATACATTATATACATACATACATACATACATCAGCAGCAGCCTTAAAGCACTAGAGCTGGGCACATATCAACCCTCTATGCTAGTGTGTTTACTTCCCTGTCAATGACCCCGGGCTATCACTTGCTGTGTCCCCCTGGGATGCTCCAACCCCAACAGGGCCAGCTCTCATGATCATGCTCTCATGATCCAGCCACCCTTCTTCCTCCTCTTTCTTGGTGGTCCCTGTCTCAGACCCCAAGCCCAGGAACCGAAGCTCCACCTACCTCTCTTTTGCTCAGCTACAGGCTGTAGATATCTTTATTCAACCAATATTTTTTAAATTAAGGAGCTACGTTTGCACAACAAAAACTGACATACGTGAGAATTCACTCGTCTTGAAGCAACTAGACCTTGGGATACAGACTTTGGCATTATAATACAAAGCAACAGATCAAACTTCTACAATTCCCCTTTTTTATCTAAATAAAAAGCCTTTCTCTTACAATAATAAGCAGCACACAATAGAAACAAAAATAAAACAATTATGAGAATTACTAGGTAGGAGTTATATTCATAATGTTCAGTCCATTTATATTTGGCAACTTAGATAAGTATTCTATCATCTACCTTGGGGATGAACAAATTATTCTTAAGTCACAAACACAGACCCTGTCCCCAGAACAACCAACCATGTTTCCCGAAATCCAGATGGCTTCCCATGCACCAGTGACAGCTAGGGAAGGGGACAGGCAAATGTCACCTGTCTGCTTCCTGTCCACCTGAACCAGGCATTCAGGCTGGAGAACCTAGCCATGGGCAGAGAGGGTACTAAGACACGGAGACGTCTAGACTAAGCACACAGACCACAGAGGGGTTAGAGAATGCCAGAGGGTAAGACTGAACAATATAGCTGTGACCACAAGCTGGAGTGTGGGGACTGGTGGCCAGGCTGACAAGAACAGAAGTCCAGCTCTCTGGAGGACATCTTAGTATCTTTAGGTAGTTTTTATAGTTTTTTTTTTCTTAAGATTTAATTCTACTAGTATTATGTGTATGGGTGCTAAGAGGCCAAAGAACAAGTTTTTGGGGTTGGTTGGTTGGTTGGTTTGAGACAGGGTCTCTCTACATAGCCCTGGCTGTCCTGGAACTCACTATGTAGAACAAACTGGCTCTGAACCTCCTGCCTCTGTCTCCCAAATACTGAGATTAAAGGCGTATACCCAATATGTTCAGCTTCAAAGAACACTTCTGTGAAGTTAGTTTTCTCCTTCAAATTTTATGTGAGCCCCCAAGATTAAACTCAGGTGGTCAGGTTCTCACCAGCCTGGGTAGCAAGCACATTACACCTTGACAGCCCTGGTAGTTTTTATCACAACCACGGTAAGTCACACAATTTTTCACGACTCCAAATACACACCTGAGTGTACGCACAGTGAAACTGAAACCAAGAGACACAAAAGTAACAATGTATCATGCTTCTTGTGATGTACCCTGATATTTTCTACTCTATTAAAAAACAATTGCTGGTCTCAACCCACTAATTTACCATTTACAGTTCCCCAGGGGATCACAGCCTGCAGCTGAAAGACTCAGCCTGACTAGGTCTTGAGGATATTAGAAGCACTGTGAAGCATTCAGATCCTTGCTCTGTGGTGTTGAGCTTTCCAGCCAGTGACCTGCAGACACCATGTGCAGTGCACATGGGTAGCAAGCACGCTACAGAGGGGAGAGTCACAGACGGACCAGAGACCTATCTACACAGCCAGCACAGCCATGACACCCAAGGACGTTCAGCACTGGAAAACACTGAGGACAGGGGAAGGGGTACCCCATCCTGAACCTCAGAAAGCTGACAAAAGCATCCCTACTCCTCTCAGTTGGCATGCGCCACCACAGAGGGCCCAGGATGTCCCTTTTCCATGCCCTTATTCATCCTCCCAGCCCGGAACAGCGTCAAGTACAGAGCAGAATCAGATGGTGGTACTCACCGGAAAAACAGGGTGGTGCAGATTAAAGGTTGCACCACTGTGCCAGGCATGAGAGAATCAACTTCTGCAAGTTGTTCCCTGACCTCCTCATGTGCACTGGGGCGCAGGCCCCAACCCCCGTATAATAATAAAGTAAATAAATGTAATAAAAATCCAATGGCAAAATTTTGTTTTGTTGTTTTGTTTTTTTCTTTTGTGTTTTTCAACACAGGGTTTCTGTGTGTAACAGCCCTGGCTGTCCAGGAACTCACTTTGTAGACCAGGCTGGCCTCAAACTCACAGAGATCCACCTGCTCCTCAGTGCTAAAATTAAAGGCATGGGCCACCAATGTCTAGCAGGTGAAAGGTTTTGTTTAATAAAAGACATTTCTCATAAAAATTTGGCTTTATTTCTTCCAACTCCCTTATAAAGTTCTAAGGGGGAAGTAAGTCACTTTGGAGACATCCCAAGCTCTGACTACAACAACTGCTCCCACGAGGTCCTGCGGGAGAGGAGCTGAAATTGGCAAAACCACACACAACTCTTTCCCCCTGCAGAACTCCTGGTCCTTGCATTCACTTGCCACCCTCTCCCCCAATCCCCCTCCCCCCCTCCCCCATGGCTCTGACCTGCCCTGGGGCTTGCCTGGCTCCAGGAGGGCTATGAAGGCTGCAGTATGGCCTTCCCATAGATTTGGGAAGCAGAAAAACCACTGGGTAACAAGAATGGGTCAGAAAGACACAGAACTGAGTGACTCGGGTGACTCAGCAGGGTGTGATGGCTGCCTCTCTCTGGTCCCTCTCTTTAGATGAGAAGAGTCAACTCTCCTGCAGTCTGATGGCTACCTGAGGTTAACTGGGCACCTATAGGGCAGTTGCTGCTTGGGGACGATTGGTGGTCTTTGCTGGAAAGAGACAGCTCCCCCTCCACCCTGGCATCTCTGCATCCCCAGCACAGGCCTCTGACCGGGGCTTAAACTGATTGGGAAGCAGCCTCAGCTCGGAGCTCTCTTTAACCGGGTCAAGTGTGCAGTAGGGACTTGGCTACAAAGGCTAAAAGGACCTCTTAAGAGCTTCGGCTTTGAGGAAATACATCATGGACTTGCTAAGCAGTAAGCACAGATGACATTATTACTGTCATTCCATAGTAAGGCAGAGATGTATGTGACAGTGAGCCAAAGTGGCTTGTCCTTGCTGTGGGGCTGCTCTGCGGAGGGACATTGTCAACCCTGAGGGAGCAGAAGCATTAAAGAATCTAGACTCCCGGGGCTGCCTTAGTGAGTCACTTCATGAGCTATAGGCAACATAAATATTCAGTGTGTACCCCAGTCTGGAAGAGAGACTTTTCTTCTCATCTCAGATCACCTTCTGGGGTAGCCAGAGATGACCAGAGAACTGGCTGGCCATTGACCGCACAGCACTTTCCACTCAGGGCACCCGGCGCTTGTCCTGACCCACCTGCTGAGCTCTGGACTTGCCACTGACCACAGGAGCCCTTGCCCGACGGCCAGCTCACTTGGGTCAGCTGCAGGAGCAAGCAGAGGTTCGAGTGAGCAAGGAAGTGAAAGGGCGGAGGAGGGAGAACAGCCAATGCGACAGAGAGCTGGGCACAGCTTGGGTGACTGTGGTGGTGCGGAAGGAAGACCTCGCAGTGAGCCGGTACCCTAGGGACACTCTGCTTAGAGACCGTATAGAGGACCAAGTGACTAGCGAGCCAACTCAGGCCAGCCTGCTCAGGTACCCCAGGCCTTAGGGGTGCCCATGGCCAAAGGCTTCACTGAGGCAGGGGGGAAGAGGGATGGTGATGGTAATGGGGACGGGGATAGGGGAATGGGAGGGGGATGGGGGTGGGCATAGGGGGATGAGGATGCGGGGATGAACCCTCACTATAGACACAGGGCTAAAGTTCCTAATCATGCATTTATCTTCCGCAGTCTTTCCATGCATCCTGATGCCCTTTATAATGCTCTGAAGCTCATGTCACTCGTTGCTTAGAGAACAGGTCCAGGGGCCAGTGAGATGGTTCAGGCAGTAAAGGCAGTTGCTGTCAAGCCTGACTATGCGTGTGGAAAGAGAGGACTGGAGAACTGATTCCCACACACCGTCCTGTGACCTCCACATATGCTCTGGAGACGGCATGCCTGCACGCGTGCGCGCGCACACACCCACACACACACATTAAATAAAGGGAATTTAAATATTAACAGTAACTAACCAAACAATAGACCTAGAACTGAAAAGGCCAAGGTGCGCTCACCTCCTCCTTACCCTGTCAGGTCAGGAGTCTCTCGCACGGCATCCTGGGTATTCAGGCACTCACTACCACACCAGGCAAGCACTGAGCACGAGGCGGTCCCCAGTGACAGCCCAAACCACTCAAAAGCCTTTAATCAGGTGGCATAAAGGGCTGTGAAAACACTAAGGGAAACATAAGCAGAACTGGAGGGGACCACAGGTGACACTGGTGTTGTGAGAGGCAGAGTGAGGGGCGAAGAGCCCAGGAGATGAGGATACAGGGACCCGTGGGGGAGCACCTGACCCCTCTGGGGACATCAGGCTCTAAGCTGGAGAGGACGCTAGGTTCTGAGAGGCCCTGGTGTGACAGAGTTGAGAAGAGGGAAGGCAAACTCCAAACCCTGGTAAAGCCTAACCTGGGGGCCCCTCCGCTGTTTCTAGGAGGTGCCGGTCTGGTGCTTCCTCGTGGAGGGGGCTTTGAGCGGGCTGTTCTGAGCATGCCTGTCTTGTGGGCCTTGCTCAGCACTGGGAAGTTACTTACTGTGAAGATAGAAGACTCGAGCCCAGGCTGCTGATGGAAGGCTAGCACCTGGCAGGGGGCAGGGCTGTGCAGTGGTTATCTACTCAGGCCGCTGCCTGCTCAGGTGTCTTGGCCCAGCAAACTTGAGCCTCCCTTGTGCCCACAAAACAAACAAACAAACAAACTAAACTCCAGCTGTCTACACTCTTCAGAGTCATGGGTGATGGTAGTCATGCACACTTACCCACTATCTCGTTCTCCTCCAGATTGATAGTCTCCAGTGCAGGCAAGGTGGTCAGCTGCTCTGGGAAGTCTTGAAACTGGTTCCTGGACAGGTCGATGGCCCTGAGGTGCTGCAGGCTGCTGACCTCGTTGGGGAGGTGATAGAGGTAGTTGCCCTCCAGGCGTAGCTCTGACACAGGATTAAAGAAAGGAACAGTTAGGAGAGAAGGAAGGCCTGCCCAGAGGCCACAAGAGGCCACCAGGCCTGTTCCTGGTATTCCGCCAGGAGGACGCTGAGAAAGACCCTGCCTCACGGAAGGCCCCAAGAGGATGTCTCCTAGCCTGTCTGCACCCACCACTGCCAAGGGCCTCTTCTGCCATTATTCCAGCAGAGGTACCCCACTTTGGCTGTGTGGGAGGATCTTTTGACAGAAGCTTGAGCCCAAGGATACAAGCGTGATGGCGTCCTCAGATGGGCCTTGTGAATGTGTCAGGATATGCCCAAGTGTCACGAGGACTGCTGGTGGAAGTTGGGTACTGTCATGTGTCCTTATTCCCTCACAGCTATCAACCAGATGTGGACAGGTTCTTTCCCTGAAGTCACTGCAAAGCTGATCAGTGGCCTGTGTGAGGGACCCTCGTGAAGAGGCCCAGACAGCACTGAGAGATGGACCAGGCCAGAGGCTGAGAGAGATGGGCCAGGCCAGAGGCTGAGAGAGATGGGCCAGGCCAGAGGCTGAGAGAGATGGGCCAGGCCAAAGTCTAAGAGAGATGGACCAGGCCAGAGGCTGAGAGAGATGGGCCAGGCCAGAGGCTGAGAGAGATGGGCCAGGCCAGAGGCTGAGACAGATGGGCCAGGCCAGAGGCTGAGAGAGATGGACCAAGCCAGAGGCTGAGAGAGATGGACCAGGCCTGAGGCTGAGAGAGAAGGACCAGGCTAGAGGATGAGAGAGATGGGCCAGTCCAGAGGCTGAGACAGATGGACCAGTCCAAAGTCTAAGAGAGATGAACCAGGCCAGAGGCTGAGAGAGATGGGCCAGGCCAGAGGCTGAGAGAGATGGGCCAGGCCAGAGGCTGAGAGAGATGGACCAAGCCAAAGTCTAAGAGAGATGGACCAGGTCAGAGGTTGAGAGAGATGGACCAGGCCGAAGTCTGAGAGAGATGGACCAGGCCAGAGGCTGAGATACATGGGCCAGAGCAGAAACTGAAACTGAAAAGCTTCACAAAAAAGTCTCCTGGGCCAGGCATCGTGGCTCACCTTTAATCCCAACACTCAGGAGGCAGAGGCAAGTGGATCTCTGTGAGTTCAAGGCCAGCCTGGTGTACAGAGTGAGTTCCAGGACAGCCAGAACGGCTTAGAGACCCAACAATCAACAACAACAACAACAACAACAACAACAACAACCTAAAAGAAAAAGAAAAGGGCTGGAGAGATGGCTCAGTGGTTAAGAGCACTGACTGCTCTTCCAGAGGTCCTGAGTTCAAATCCCAGCAACCACATGGTGGCTCACAACCATCTGTAATGAGATCTGATGCCACCCTCTTCTGGTGTGTCTAAAGACAGCTACAGTGTACAGTAAATATAATAATAAATAAATGTTTAAGCCGAGCGGTGGTGGTACACGTCTTTAATCCCAGCACTTGGGAGGCAGAGGCAGGAGTATTTCTGAGTTCAAAGCCAGCCTGGTCTACAAAGTGAGTTCCAGGACATCCAGAGAAACCCTGTCTCAAAAAACCAAAAAGAAAAAGAAAAGAAGCAAGCTCTCACTGCCATCTGTTTTCAAGAATCCCCTGCTGCTCCACAGCACACTTGAGATTTTTCCTGCTTTTTAGTTCTTTAACTCACAGAAAAACAAGGAAATAAATACCACAGACAGCAGGAGGCAGCTTCAAGCAAGGGGAGGCAGGGAGACTAATGAATTACAGGAGATGCTTTGCAAAACGCCTCGGATGTTCTACAACTTGACTAACCCGAAAGGTTTCTCTTTTGAGATGACTCACCTATTAGCTCTGATGTCATATGGGTCGCTCTGTCTTTTTTCTATTCCATGAAAACCAATAAAAGTGTAAGGCGGGTGTGTAACTATGTGGCCATAGCATTACCGTCGGAAATACAGTTAAATAAAATAATGTGGTACAGAAGGAAGGATGAGGCTCTCATAGGGACCCTCATAGAGGAAGAGGCAAAAAACAAACAAACAAACACCCACCAAGCTAGGAGGAACAGGGCAGGGAGCACACTGTAGGACTACGGTGGGAAATCATGAAGCCCTGCTCACGTGCAAACCCCATCCTGGCTACTACAGCTAACTTAGGCATTATGTCCACTTAGATCCCAGTTTCCTTATCTGACAGAGCGGCTGGTAGGTGCCTGACTTGTGGGGATGTGGAGAGCGATGGATAGTTTACACAGAGAAAACACCAGGAGAGGAAGGGAATAGTCTCTGTTTCTGGGGTGGGAACAGGCCACTCTAGGAGCAAGACCTCGAGGCCATCCACACGTGATCTTATAGTAGGCTATTTTTCTATGATACGACTGTTCCAACTCTTGTCTGGCCGAAAGGAAAGGGAGACCCTGAAATGCCACACCATGTCCCTCAGTTCTTCTACCCAGAGCCAAAGTTTGTGGACGTGTGACCGACGCAGTCGGATAGGGCCCCATTCCTTTGGAGTAGAATGCCGATATGCTACGTTTTGTCTCTTTTGAGCCTCGGCCTCATTACTTCAGCTGGCCTCAAACTCAAGGTCTTCCTGCCTCGGCCTTGCAGGCTCTGGGATTACAGGGCTGTCCCAGCATGGCTGGCTCCCACGTGTCATCTGGAAAGCTTTCATCATCACAACTCCGTTTTATAGGCAGCTCTGAGTCGTGATAGCTGAGTTCGCAAGTTGGTCTGCCTTCATCTCTGGGCTGCCTGGGCTCCCTTCCCTCTCCTTTGGGCCCCATGATCTGCCAGGCCTGTGCTAGGCTCTGCTCTGGGCTTCTGCAGCTCGCTGCCTCCAGTAGGAAGTATTAGGCAGGCTTGTGTGCCCCGTGTTGTCTCAGGCTGGGACACAATGGTTGTCTCTTATCCTACCCCTGCCTAAGGACTGCAGTACTATAGTACCTGGTGTGGATGGCCAGTTGGAGACTGAACCTTGGCAGAAGTGACCCTGAGCCATCAAACAGGTCTTGATGCTCAGAGTTAAAAATGGAGGGACGGCGTTGTCTGTCTGCTCAAAGTTGGGCGTGGGAGCGGGGAGCACTACTCTATTAAGGGTGACACCTTGCCAGTGTGAACCATGGTAGTCTAGCATCTGCTAAGAGCAGAACATGAGCTATGAGGCCTGACCATGCATATACTGGCACCTGGCATTGTGGGTGGTCCAGGGCAGGGAATGGTCCACTTCCGTCTTTCCTTTTTACCTGCCCGAGCCTGGCTGGAGTGGGGTCTCTCTGGCCCGCTCCCAGCACCTCTGGAAGCCAGTGATAAATAAAGTACAAGTGGTCTAATTCCAGGCTTTTGCGTGTGAGCCAACTGCCGTAATTGCACTTCACACAGGTTCTGTGTGACACGAGGAAGAAGGGTGTGACTCACCCTACGTCCTTATTTTTCCTCACTTTAATGTTAACCAGCAAATGAAAGGCAGCACGGCAAGCAGCCAGAGAAGGCTCTCTGCTTATTTTACAGCACTTCCCCGAGAAGCAGAGTCTGGCACTCCATCTCTGCAGCCGGCCCAGCCCTCTCTGCTCCCTGCTCTCATAGGGCTCCTGTGATGCGGGGCTTAAGTTGATGGCCTGGCCTAAGATGCATACAGCTCACCTTAAGGTCTGCCACAGTGAGGGCTCAGAATCTTGTTCTCCTCTGCAGGGCCTCTATACATACAGATGCCTGTAGGCACACACACATACATATATCACACATACATGTACACATGCACACACACAGAGGAACCACCCACCTACAGATACACACACATATGCATGCACAGGTGTGTGCGTGTGTGTACACGTGCACAGTACTCGCACACACACACCCACGTGTGCATGCATGCACACAGAGGCACCACACACCCACAGATACACACACGTGCACGCGCACATACGCACATGCCACACCCACTAGCCACACTGTAAGTCCTCTGCTCTGTTATGCTAAGGCAAGAACTTCACGTGATTCTTTTTTTGTTTCTATGTCCAGCCTCCTTCAGGACTTACAAGATCACTCAGTAAGTATCCAATGAGTGATGGGCGAGGATGTCACCTGGTGTCTCCCAGTGTCCTCTCTTTGGTGACATCTTGAACCCAAGGTCCAATTAGTAGTGCCCAAGGGTCCATTATCAGTCATCCAGTAGCCAGGAGGCACAGGAAGGAAGAGCACTGAATTCAGGCATCTGGAACCTCATGTCTCCCAAATTCTGCTGCTCGCTAATGGTTACCGATTACAGTGTGGGGGCAATGTTAGACATCTAGCCCACTGTGCCCTGCCAAGCAGCATTACCTCACACTGAGCAGGCTGCTGCCTTGGGGCTCTCACACTTATAGTTTGATTGACTGACTGATGCTTTCTTTCCCTCCCTTTCTCTCCCCCCACCCCGCCCACTTCCCTTTCTTTTGAGGTGATGGGATCTCCTGCAGCTAGGGCTAGCCTCAAACGCATCGGGTATCTGAGGATGCCCTTCATCTCCTGATTCTCCTGCCTCCACCTCCCAAGTGCTAGAATCACAGGTGTGTACCACCACACCTCACATCTATCTGGAGTCAGGGATCAAACTCGGAGCTTTGTGCACGCTAGGCAAACGCTTCACAACGGGGTTACCTAGCAGCCCGTTCCACACACGTGGAGGCAGGATCTCACTTTGTAGTCCTGCCCGTCCGGAGCGTGCTAGCAACACAGACTGGTCTCAAACTGGGTGTGGTCCTCTCACCTCAGCTTCCAAAGTGCTGGAGATACAGGAGGCCTTCAGTTCCTGCTTTCTACAGCGTTCTCTGCTGTGTGTGTGTGTCAGGCCTACTGCCTCATTTGATCCTGTCTTCACTCAGGCACCACCCCATCTAAAGCGGGACCACCCCCCTCCCCGCCCCTCGGTCAGCACCCACCTCTGGAGAGCCCCCCATTTCCTATGAAGGCCTGACAGCATTCTGTCTGCCTCCTGCTCTGAGGTCATAAGCTGCCCTAGGAAAGTGTCCCAAACCCTCCAGTCCACAGTGAGCACCGGATAACACTGGGCAGGTAAACAAACAGGCAGGGAATGGATTTCAGCATCGCACACTGCACAATCCTGCAGTATCCCAGCTCCGAGCTCATCATTGCTCTTCCTTACACTGATTTGTTCTTCTCATCAAAGAGAACAAAAGAATAACTATTATTCTTGCTATAAAAAGTACAGTTGTTCAAGTCTCACTGAATACTGCCAGAGAAAGATTCCAGGCCCCCAGGCAGACGACAGCAGAGGAAGGTGATGAGGTCATCACCCAGGGGTGGATCCCTGGGGCATCTCAGCAGCTGGTCATTCCGCGGAGGGTGAGTCCACCTTCTCCGGTTGCTCAGACTCTGTGCAGTGTGACCCTCTAAGCTCCCACGTTCCTGAAACATGCTGCCCAGCTGCCTCTCTTCAGCCAGTGAAGCCAGACAGGCCATGTAGGAGCTGGCCCTGTGTAGCAGTACACATATTACAGGGGTAATGTGACACCAGGCCATTGAAGATATGGTTATTATCAGTGTGTGTGCACTATACATGTGTATGAGGGTGTGGGCACATGTGTGTAAGAGTGCTCCCACAGAGGCTAGTGGACTACTTTCTGGGGGCTGGTTCTCTCCTTCTGCTGTGGGTTCTAGTGATCAAACTCAGGCTCCCAAGCTTGTCTAAGTAAATCATTTTGCTGCCCCAGTGTTTTTTATTTTAAAATTTCAAAAATTTTGATGTACTGTTACTATGTAGGGGTATGGTGTGTGTGTGTGTGTGTGTGTGTGTGTGTGTGTGTGTGTGTGTATTGGGCCTGTATATTAGTAAATTACAGTGTCACCATGCCCAGTTTATGCAGGGCTGGAGATCCAACCCAGGGCCTCATGCTATGCCCTCACAGAGCACTTTTGTTTTCTGAGACAAGGCTTACCATGTAACTCTGGCTGTCCTGGAACCAATTCCATAGACCAGGCTGGCCTCAAACTCACCAAGATCTGCTTTCCTTTGCCTCCAGAGTGCTAGGATTAAAGGTGTATGCCACTATACCCAAACTGACTTTGATCGATTGATTGGTTGGTTGGGTTTTTATTTTTTAAGATTTATTTATTTTATGTATATGAGTACACTGTAGCTGCCTTCAGACACACCAGAAGAGGGCATCAGATCCTATTACAGATGGTTGTGAGCCATGATGTGGTTGCTGGGATTTGAACTCAGGACCTCTGGAAAAGCAGTCAGTGCTCTTAACCACTGAGCCATATCTCCAGATTGGTTTGGTTTCTTGAGACAGGGATTCTCCATGTAGCCCTGGCTATCCTGGAACTTAAACTGTAGACCAGGCTAGCCTAGAACTCAGAGATCCTCCTGCCTCTGACTCCCAAGTTCTGGGACTAAAGGCATTTACTACCATGCAGTCTGACTTTGAACCTCAGAATACCCAGCTCTAGAGCGGTGGTTCTCAACCTGTGGGTCAATGACTCTTTCACAGGGTCACAGGTCAGATCTCCTACATATAAGGTATTTACAGTTCATAACAGTAGCAAAATAACAGTTATGAAGTAGCAACACATGTAACTTTATGGTTGGGGGTCACTACAGCATGAGGAACTGTATTAAAGGCTTCAACGTTAGGAAGGGTGAGAGCCACTGCCGGAGAGCCTGTGTTTGCGAACCCCATGGTGTCCTGCCACTCGCTGCATGATGAGGAAGAAGTGCAGAGGAGCCCCTCTCCCCTGGCATGGGGCCTCCCTTCACACAGACATCCATAAAACCTGCAGGAAAGATCGATGAGTGGCGGCTGGGAGGAGGAAATCCTGGGGAGGATGAAGAGTTATATGGCGGTGCAGGCATGCTTCTATTCCCAGTCACAGAACAAAAAACAGTCTCAGATGCTGGGGCCACCGGCCACCTTCTTTTCTGTACCTCTACAATGGCATCTGAGAAGAGAGCTGAATCCCAACATGTCCCAAGTAACATAGGAGCAAGTGTTTGCGACAGTTAATAAAACAGCCATGATATCACCTGCATGGTAAGTAACTGGTGCGCATGCTGCAGAGGCTGGGAGAAACTGTCCTCTTTGTTACTTGTAATTTCCTGACAAGATCACAACTGTTATTACGGGGGAAAATGATGGACTTTATCAAACCAATTCAGGCCTGAGTCTAATCAGAGCGCCAGCTCAGACATATAAGACGTGTGCATCCCTGAAGGCGGATTATAAGAAAGCCTTCTGGGAGTTCTCCCTGGAGCTGGAGCATGTATCTACACATCTCTTTCTGTATGTGTGTATCTATCTATATGTAAGAGCATGCACGTGTGTGTGTGTACACGCACACATGTGTGTAATTACCTAGGTTAGTTTATGTCTTTATGTATCTACATAGCTATCTATGTTCCTATGTCTATGACTATATCTGTGTCTATATCGCTGATGGTTTGAATATACCTGGGCCACGGAGTGGCACTATTAGAAGGTGTGGCCCTGTTGGAGTAGGTGTGGCATTGTTGGAGTAGGTGTGTCACTGTTAGTGTGGGCTTTAAGACCCTCATCCTAGCTGCCTGTAGAAGCCAGTATTCTGCTAGCAGCCCTCAGATGAAGATGGAGAACTCTCAGCTCCTCCTGCACCATGCCTGCCTGCATGCTGCCATGCTGTCTGGCCTTGATGACAATGAACTGAACCTCTGAACCTGTAAGCCAGTCCCAATTAAATGTTGTCCTTATAAGAGTTGCCTTGGTCATGGTGTCTGTTCACAGCAGTAAAATCCTAACTAAGACAATATCCCTCTATGTCTACATGTATATCTACACATGTATGTATGTGCATGCATGCATGCATCTATCTATCTATCTATCTATCTATCTATCTATCTATCTATCTATCTATCTATCACATGTCCATCCTTCCGTCCATCTATCCATCCATCTCCTCTTGCCTCTGTTCTCTTGTCTCTGAACACTATGGGTGTTCTCTGAAGGCCTTAGTGGCCTCACCCCACAGCCTATCTGCACGACAGTGACAGATTCCACCAAGGCACCATTCCTGTTCATCAGGGACCTCACTCTCCTCACAACTCAACAGCTCAGCCATCAATCAATGCAGGCATGGCAGAGGCAGGGTCATCTAACCGAGGTGGCTCTGCCTAGTGCCTAGGAGATGACAATGAAGCCTGTGGCAGCAGCCTTCCCTCAATTTGCTCAGGGAAGCAATCCCAGGTCATACTGGGCAGGGAATCCATTCATCAAAGAATTGCTAAATACCTGGGCTACGCGGCATAGGATTATCCCATAAGATTGGAAGGGATTGGTGTCAGCTGTACTAAAAGCTGGACAACCATGACAATGGTTGTCTTGGTGGAGGCACGAAGCCACAAAAATAGAACCATGTAATTTAGCAAGGGGGATAAATGTTACCAAAGGCCAGCTGTTGGGTGAAGGGCGTTATACTGACTTACAAGAACGAATCTGATTTGAACGAATCTGATTTGATGATGTCATTATTGAACAGTGTTGTCTTGCAGCTTTAAGAGCTTGGGATATGATTAAGGAACTTGGGGCAAATCCACCTCATTAACTAAGATAATACAGGGTTCTGCAGAAGTCTTTACATACTTCTTACAGGGGTGGCTTCAACTGCAGATAGAGCCATATGAGGCTCTGAAATCAGTCACTGGTAAGAATACTGGCATTTGAAAACGCAAATACTAAATATAAGAGAGCATCAGACCACTGAAGGCACGAGGAGCCCCAACAGAGGAATGGATAAGAGAGACAACTGGTATTGGTTTACAGGGGCATCATGCTAATATCATAGGGCAAGCCATAGCTAGAAGTCTCAGAGATCAAAATGCCCAATGCTTTCACTGTGGCAAATTTGGCCATTTCCAAAAATATTGTAAGGCTAAAAAGATTCAGAGCTCAAAATAGCAGGTATATTGATTCTTGAGAACATAGTATTTGTCGTCAAGAACAAGAAGGTCTGGTTTCTCTGAGCTACAAAGACTCCTGGGGAATTGCAGCTGCTGTGCAAAGGGGAAACACTGGTGTAAGGGTTGTTGGCCCAAGAGAGACGGAGGAAGTAACCTCTTGCCATTGGGAAATGAACCAAAGGGCCTGTCAGCTCAAGGCCCTATAGCAAACAATATGGGCCATCCTCCTTTGCATACCCAGGTGGTACCAAGCAGGCAAGAACATTTAAACTGAGTATTTCTGGTCTTATATAAGCTACAGAAGGAAATGCAGCCTTGAAGATGGCCACTGAAACTATTACATTATCTCCCAAAGTTGAATGTTACAAGTTAACTGGTGAGGTTTATGGTCCCTTACCCTCAGGGACAACGGGAATAATCTTGGGAAGGAGTGGGTTAATTTCTCAAGGATTTATTGTGCATCCTGGTGTAGTAAATGGGGAGAGCAAGGCAGAGATTTGAATCATGGCACATGTGAGAAAGGAGATGCAAATAGATGCAGGGAACAGAATACTTCAACTGTTGTTTCCTTACATCAAGGGCAAGGCCACTCCAGTAGAAAGGACAGGGGCTTATGGGAGTACTCGAAAAACGCATGTTCCAGCAAACCGTGGTCAATGATCAGAGACCCAAATTAATGGTGCAAATAAATGGTGTTGACATAGAAGGTTTGGTGGATACAGGAGTTGATCTTAGTATACTTTCCCAAGTGTCTTGGATTCCAGGTTGGTCACTTCAGAAGGTTTACACACAGTTTATAGGAAGTGGTAAATTATCTTGTGAAAGACAAAGTGAGGATGGATTACTTGTGTGGGGCCAGAAGGGCAAACGGGGAAGTTGAGACCTTATGTGGCTGACACACCCATAAGCTTACAGGGAAGGGATCTTTTACAACAATGGGATACTCAAACTAATATTCCTGCCATTCCAGGGACAGAAGATGAGGAAATCAGGGGTGACATGCTAATTGATACAGGTGATTGAGAACAACCATAGCTGTGCCTTCTGTCCAAACACAGGGCATCACAGTGATGGCGTTTCCACGTTTATAAAAGGGGCCACTGCTGACATACTGACAGCCTTGCCCCTAAAATGGTTAGCAATCAGACCTGTGTGGCAAGAGCAGCGGCTCCTAACAAAAGAAATAGCACAGTTAGTTAAGCAGCTGGTCCAAGGGCAGCTGGAGGCTCGGGATAGAGAAGCGTCTGCCAGCCCGTGGAATTCCTCTGTGCCTCGCTGTAAAAAAACAAATCAGGCAAATTGAGGATGCTATGGATTTCAAAGCGGTTGATAAGGCAATTCATCCAATGGGTCCTTTACAGCCTGGACCCCCTTTACCATCTTTGTTACTGAGATCTCATGTCTACAATAACTGACTTGAAAGACTGCTTTTATCACAATAGGGAAAGGTTTGCTTTCTCAGTATCTATTGGGAACAACAGCGTCCAATGAAAAAGATACCGCTGGAAGGCACTTCCATAGGGAAGGTTAAATAGTCCAACATTATGTCAATATTTTGTGCAACAACCATTAGAAATAATTCATAATTCATAAGCAGTCTATCACTTATCATTATATGAATGACATTTTGTTGGCCGATTCTGACAAAGATGTTTTAGAGAATATATTTAAAGCGACACAAAGCATTTTGCCATGACGGGAGTTACAGATTGCTCCAGAAAAAAAATACAAAGAGGAGATTCACTTAGTTATTTGGGTTACAGAATCAGTTAACAAAAAAATTCAAGCACAAAAAGTACAGATCCAGCCGGGCAGTGGTGGCGCATGCCTGTAATCCCAGCACTTGGGAGGCAGAGGCAGGTGGATTTCTTGAGTTCGAGCCCAACCTGGTCTACAGAGTGAGTTCCAGGACAAGCCAGGGCTACACAGAGAAACCCTGTCTCGAAAAAAATAACAACAACAACAAAAAAGTACAAAATCTGTAGGGACCAATTGCAAACTCTTAACAATTTTCAAAAAATAATGGGAAATGCTAGCTGGTTTGAGGTCTACACAATTTTCAAAAAATAATGGGAAATGCTAGCTGGTTTGAGGTCTACAATTAGATTAAGTATATATTAATTAAGTTGTCTCAAACATTACTAGGAAATTCAAATTTCAACAGTCCAACATGTCTAACAGCTGAAGCAGAAAAAGAGTTAACTTGTAGAAGAAAGACTACAAGAAGCGTATGTGGATCAAATCGATCCTAAACGTTATTGTATTTTGGTCATTTTGCTTTCAACTCATTCTCCCAGTGGACTCATTACGCAAAGGGAAGATGGTATCATGGAATGGATTTTTTTTAGCTCATAAACAGAGTAAAAAATTGAAGGCATATATAGAAAATGTTTCTGAATTAATAAGAAAAAGTAGAGAAAGACTACATCAATGTCAGGAACAGATCTGGCCCATATTGTGGCACCTCTCACAAATGCTGAGACTATGTCATCCTGGTGATCAATGAAGATTGGCAAAGAGCTTATAATAACTACTTGGGTGAAATTAATAACAAATATCCAAAAAGCAAACGTATACAGTTTTTAAAAAAGGGATGAATTGGATTCTTCCACATATATATAGTAAACAGAACACCAATCCCAGAGGCACCAACATTTTACACTAATGCAAACAAGATTGGGATGGTATGCTATAAATCAGATAAAATAAACAAGGTGGTCAAAAGTCCAGTTCAAAAATCAGAATTGTATACAATCCTTATGGTATTATTAGATTATCCTGAATCTCTTAACATAATTACTGATTCTTTATATGCAGAAAGAGTTGTTTTGCATATAGAGACTGCTGAATTTGTATCTGATAACTCAGAATTAACATTGTTATTTATATACAATTGCAACAGGCCATCAGAAGTAGAAGCCATCCATTATATATTACTCATATTCAATCTCACACAGGTTTGCACGGTCTATTAGCTGAAGAAAATGGGAAAATTGTCCAATTACTAATAGGAAATGTCTTAGAAGCCTCAAAATTTCATGAGAAACATCATGTTAATGGGAAAAGTTTAAAGAAAAAATTTTCCATCACTTGGCAACAAACAAAAGAAATAATAATAAAAAAAACGTCCTATGTGTTCTCTATGCAACTAAACTCTGTTACCTGCTGGTAGTAACCTTTGGGATGCCAGAAGAAATGACATGTGGCAGAGGGATGTTTTCTGCTTTGCAGATTTTGCAAAACAAAGGTATATACACCATACCATTGACATGGGCTCAGTGTATCAACGGGCAATTGCTTTAAATTCTGCAAAGGCTGATTGTGTAATTACATACTTATTGGAAACAATAGCAACTATGGGGATACCTGCACAAATTAAAACTGACAGTGTTCCCACATATGTATCCAATAAGATAAAACAATTCTTTGTATATTACAATATAAAGCTTGTTACTGGTTTACCACACAATCCCACAGAACAAGTAATTATAGAAAGAGCCATTTGAACCTTAAAAGAGATGCTTATTAAACAAAAAGGGAGAGTAAAAAGCCTGAAGGACAGACTAAACAATGCTTTGTTAACTCTCAGTTTTCTTAACATTGGTGAAAAGGAACCACAGCGGCTGAGAGACACCAGGTGATCAAAAAAACTTGAGCAACTAAGCCAACCAATATACTATAAGGCTGTGCTGACATTAGAATGGAAACCTGCAATATTTTAAGATGGGGATGTGGTTATGCTTATGTATCCATAGGAAATGAAAAAAAATATGGCTACCAACAAAACTTATAAAGATTAGTTCTGACCAGGGAAAACCTCTTAACAGCTGAGATATGAATGTCCTCACAAAGCAAATAAGCTTGGGTGATTCACTCTCAACTTCAAAAGGGCTAGACAAATGATCGATCATACACCACAGAGACTGGACGGACCACACACAGACTAGATGGACCATACAGAGACCAGAGACTGGATGGACCACCCAGAGACTGGATGGATCACACAGAAACTGCATGGACCACACAGAGACTGCATGGACCACACAGAGACTGGATGGACCACACAGAGACTGGATGGAGCACACAGAGACTGGATGGACCACACAGAGACTGGATGGACCACACAGAGAATAGATGGACCACACAGAGAATAGATGGACCACACAGAGACTGGATGGACCACACAGAGACTGGATGGACCACACAGAGACTGGATGGACCACACAGAGACTGGATGGACCACACAGAGGCTGAGCAACAAATGCTACAGCTACCAGGATAGTTTATGTTTAAATAAAACTCAATACATCTGATTAAGACCAAATCTCAGATAAACAATAAATGATTTTTTTAAAAGTGTGAGTTCACACCATATGTCTCACGGGCCACATATATCTAGAAAGCTCGGTCACTGCTAATCTGAAATTCATACTTAACTGCAGATCTTATGCTTTGTCAAATCGAGGAACTAGTGTTATGTAAGACAGACCATCTGCAGACACACACACACACATCTGGCTTCTGTCTGGAGTTTTCCATGCCCAAAGCCCTTAAAATGCTCTAAACTCCGAAGGATTACCACCCAGCACCTCTGCAGACCCTGGATCATGCTAACTGACTTCCCTGCAAGGCCTCTGCTTAACTCTGGAGATTACAGCAAGCTCAATACCAGCATCGTGAGCCTAGTTTGCAAGGAAGGTGAGTGAGCCACTTCATTGGCTGAAGGCAAATCTTGTCACTAGTATTTGACCAAAGCGCCTGTTTCCGTGGCAGAGATCTTGACCACGGATCCAGGGACCCCGAGCTTCCACCCGTGGTGACTCAGACAGGCCACCTGAGCTTCCGTCTCATCTCCTCATCTCTAAAGGCTTAAATCTCTTTTTTTTATAAAAGACTTATGTATATGAGTGTTCAGTTTTCATCCACACAAGGAGAGATAATTGGATCCCATTACAGATGGTCGTGAGCCACCATGTGGATGCTGGGAATTGAACCCAGGACCTCTAGAAGAGCAGCCAGTCCTCTTAACCGCTGAGCCATCTCTCCAGCCCCAAAAGGCTTAAATCTTTTCAGTTCAAGTGCTGCTGAGGTTTCTCCTGTAGGAGCCTATTTCTGTGACTGAGCAAAATGCTTCCCAAGGTAACTTGTCATTCTATCTGGAACCACAGCTCATCAAAACGGTCCCTGTGCCCACACAGGTGTACTGGCTGCTTTTCTGTCACTGTGACAGAACACCCCAGAAAAACAACTTAAGGAAGGGTGTTTCGTGGGTCACAGTTTGAGGGAGTAGTACACCATGGCAGAGAAGGCATGGTAACAGGAGGTGAGGTGAAAGGTCACACTGTGTTCAGGGTCAGGAACCAGAAAGGGATTAACACTGGCTGGTCTTAGGATAAATTCTATCTGGAATCGGGGATGGTGCGCCCATATTCAGGGTGGGTCTTCGGTCCTCCATTAAATCTCTCTGAGAAGACCTTCCCAGATATTCCCAGAGGTGTTTCCATGGTGATTCTGAATCCTGTCACACCGATGATGGCTACTAAGCACCAAACAAACTGTCTTTAACCTCAGAGCATCACCGTGGAATGAAGGCTTCCCCACGCCCACGGCTCAGATTGGGTTTGAGTGTCCCCCAATGAGCTTGTGCTGTAAGCCCGACCCCTGGGAAAGGAGGGTGCAGGGGTAGGGAACTTTAAGATGTAGAGCCAGTGTTCCGGGTGTGCCGACACTTGCTTTTAACCCCAGCACTTGGGGAGGCAAAGGCAGGCAGATCTCTATGAGTTTGAGTCTACAGAGTGAGTCTCGGGCCAGGCAAGGCTATGGAGAGAGCCCGTCTCAAAAAGTGTGTGTGGGGGGGGGGAACACCAAGTACAAGGTGTTTATCATGGGGATGGGTGTTCAGGGGGTGGGCTGTGAATCAAGGGACCTGTCTGTGCCTTTCTTGCAGGGTGGAATAGTTCTCAAGAGTGTGAGCCACTTTACATTGAAGTCACCCAATGCAGCGACTCCCTCTCTGCACATGGCCACTTCCCTTTCTGCCTCTTAGCTACACTGTGATGCTGCCGGGCACCCTAACCAGGACACCAGATTTTGTTATGGGACATGAAAGGCTGGCCTTGTATGTATGCCGCTGCTCTGCAAGGGCATGTGCCAGTCCCACACACCTAGGTTTCTATATGCTTGTCCCAGGGAGTGACACTATTAGAAGGTGTGGCCTTGTTGAAAGAAGTGTGTCACTGTGGATATGGGCTTTAAGACCCTCATCCTAGCTGCCTGGTAGTGAGTCTTCTGCTAGCAGCCTTCAGATGAAGAGGTAGAACTCTCAGCTCCTCCTGTACCATGTCTTCCTAGATGCTGCGATGCTCTCACCTTGATGATAATGGACTGAACCTCTGAACCTTAAATGTTGTCCTTTGTAAGACTTACCTTGGTTATGGTGTCTGTTCACAGCAGTAAAACCCTAACTAAGGCGCCTCATAAGGTAGTTTTGTTAGTGCTGTTCCCATGTCATATGGCCCAGGAGAGATGCATAGGCCCTAGGCAGGAGAGGGTGGCCTTGAACTCTTGGTTCTTGAGCCTGTATTTTCCAAGTGCTACCACTACAGATATACACCACCAGGCCAGGTTTAGGCGGTGCTAGAGAACAAACTCCGGGCTTTGTGCACACCACAGGGACATTCCACCAAAGGAGCTACACCCCTCACTAGACCAGAATCAACTCCTGAGTTAAAGAAATAACTATATGTGTATCCTTTTCTAGTGAATGGTCTCAGGCCCACCCTCTTGTTGTGTGACCTTGGGCAAGTTCCTTGTGCTCTCTGAGAGAAGGGAAGAATGACAAGAGAGCTAGAGACACGGGGAGGGGGAGAAGCGGAGACAGAGGAAGGGAAGAGGGGAGAGGGCTGTAAAGATTTGAAGCAATTTATACTTGGAAGGGGTTCACAACAGTGTCTGCTCTGGACTAAGACTAGATGAATTTCTATTTCATGGGCCAGCAACATCTCCAAGCTGGCAGAGACAGCTGCTGCTGGGCAGGGAATTAGATTTCTGGGGGAGGAGAGAGACTTATTTCCCCCTATTATTCCCTTTGACTGGACCACTGCATTGTGTGTCTATTGCTTATTCAAAAATAAACAGGCGGACAGGCCCCGTTCTTTCAAAGGATATGGTGGAGCGGTGCAGGTGTGGTAGGGCTTTGAGCGACCAGAGGGAAATGGAAGGGGGTGGGGGAGGGCGCAGAACAGAAGGGCCTGGAGCACAGCAGCAAAGGAAATCTGTGCAGAGAGCTTGGGGAAACGGGGGTGGGGATAAATGCAAAGTCCTTTGTCACTCAGCGATTGGAAAATGCGAACTTGGGAACTGAGCTGGAAGACAGATAATTCAGTCACACTGTCCCTGTGTCCCGGGTGTGCCCCACCCCCTGTGTACCAGCACACTGTCCCTGTGTCCCGGGTGTGCCCTACCCCCTGTGTACCAGCACACTGGCCCTGTGTCCCGGGTGTGCCCCACCCCCTGTGTACCAGCACACTGTCCCTGTGTCCCGGGTGTGCCCCACCCCCTGTGTACCAGCACACTGTCCCGGTGTCCCGGGTGTGCCCCACCCCCTGTGTACCAGCACACTGTCCCTGTGTCCCGGGTGTGCCCCACCCCCTGTGTACCAGCACACTGGCCCTGTGTCCCGGGTGTGCCCCACCCCCTGTGTACCAGCACACTGGCCCTGTGTCCCGGGTGTGCCCCACCCCCTGTGTACCAGCACACTGGCCCTGTGTCCCGGGTGTGCCCCACCCCCTGTGTACCAGCACACTGGCCCTGTGTCCCGGGTGTGCCCCACCCCCTGTGTACCAGCACACTGGCCCTGGCTAGAGAGCAGGATGGAGGTGCATGAGTGGCAGATGGCATCAGCTCCCTTGTGAGGGGAACTGAACTGATTTCTTTCAGCTCTGCGGGTCTGGTTTTTCTGTCTTATAGCAATTATTACAAGCATTTAAACTTGTATTCTGTTGCATTACCAAGGACCAGACACCCGAGAATCTGAAGCCCAAGACCACCACACCTCTGTCACCTCCTCTGTTCCCGATGGAATCCTTAGGGACAGCAAGGATGGCTGCCCCATGGAGATGGGTCTTTCTGGGCTCCATAACCCTAATCGGAATCTATGCTGAAGAAGTGGGAAATGTGTGCCCCGGCAGTAGCTCTGACTAATCCCCGGAGACAGCTAAGATGTGGACACCCCACTTCAGCGGTGCTTCTGTGTCTGCTCGGCTGGCCCCGCCCCTTTCTCTATCCTTGCCTCTTTCCTTTGCAAAAGAACATGAGTTGAGGAAAAGTTAGTTCAAGGGGTCATGGAGAGCATGAAGGGACTGTGACTTTGGCCACCCTTGGTCCTGCCATCTGACAGTCTGCGTGAGGATGGCTCAATCCATCCCCGGCTGGAGAGATTTACCATGCTACGGAGAACCCGCCCCCGCCCCCAGCCTCCTATTTCTAGAACACCAGGAAATAAGTCATACTAGGACACTTTCCACATTGTCCCAGTCCCCTCAAACCCTTAAGCCTCCTGCTCACTCCATCATGTGCAGGACAGTGCAGCTCTCATACCCGGCGGCTTGCCAGAGAGAAAGGACGGAGCTCCCCATGCACCTATCGGCTTGGCTGAGGCAGTGAAGGAAAATGTAATTTTCTCTGGCAATAATCAAAGGAGTTGCCTGTGGTGAGAACAACGGCAGCCTGGTGAGCAGAGAAGCCCTTAACAGATAGGCTCGGAGGGGTGCCTGCAGCCCGAGCAGGAGTGCACACAGTAGCCCAGCTTCATAGGGTGCCGGCTACCTTCCTGTCAGCTGGAGGGCTCAGAGAACACCCGCTTAAGGAAGGACACAGAAAGAGACAAAGAACAAAGTCATTCATTACAGCTGGGTGCAGTGGTGCATACCTGCGAGCCAGCACAGAGGAAGTGGGGGCAGGGGGATCGGGAGTCAAAAGTCATCCTTGGATACATACAGAGTTGGAGGTCAGCCTGGGTTATCTGAGAGGATCTTGGGCAAGCAAACACGCTCATCACCTTTGAAATCATAAAAACATCCCAATGTCACACTATAAGAATCAGGTGTCACACTACCCTTCACCCCATGATACTTAATCCAGACAGAGCCTTGTCCCTGAGCCCAGCTCTGTCAAGCCTATTTTCCCTACAATAGAGACTTTGAGTCAGCTTAGCCTGTACAGAGGCTCCCAAGCTGGTTGACCAGATAGCCCAAGCCTCCTGGCCCAACTTTGTCCATAACGATATATTCTTAGCTGGCCCCAGCCCTACTGCCCCTGCCTGAGGGGAGGAGACCCATCGCCTCAGAGGCTCCTTAGGACTTGGCTGAAGGTCAGCTTATTCAAGGCCAGTCTCACCACCTGCATCTGCGGGCTTCATGCTTTGTCCCATGATGCTTCTCCTGTCCTCAATGTCCCTTCCTGGGTTTTCCACCCCGATTCATCCTGCTGGCACCCTTCTGGAATGTTCCTGCTTAAGCAGCTAGTTCCTTCAGGCCAGTCCCTGAGGACATGCTTCCTCCTTCTGCTCTGCACAATTTGGTCTTGTATCATTTTTAACAGTCATTGGCCAAACATACCTTTCATCTACTAAAGGCTGCTACAGAAACTCCACCTTATCTATCAGGCAAACACCTCCTCATCTATCAATTCCCACTTTAAATTACTTCTCTAGAGCTTCTTGAGATCCCACCCACGCCTCGGAGTCTTTCAGCGGCAACCCATCAGCAGACAACTCCATAAGTTTTGATGTTGCTGGCTAGTACATCGGCTTCTCCTTGTCAAACAGTGTAATGGTTTGCATATGCTCGTCCCAGGGAGAGGCACTTAGAAGGTGTGGCCTTGTTAGAGGAAATGTGTCACTGTGGGGGTGGGCCTAGAGATCTTCCTCCTAGCTTCCTGAGGATGCCCAGTCTGTTCTGGCTTCCTTCAGAAGAAGATGGAGAACTCGGAGCTCCTCCTGCACCATGCCTGCCTGGATACTACCATACTTCTGCCTTGATGACAATGGACTGGAACCTCTGAACCTGTAAGCCAGCCCCGATTAAATGTTATCATTATAAGACTTGCCTTGGTCATGGTGTCTGTTCACAGCAGTAAAACCCTATCTAAGACAGACAGTGAGGTCCTTGGGGGCTATCTCTATGCAGTTCTAAGTCTTGTCATTCCCTAATAATGCAGGCCTTACAATGATGACAAATCACGGGCGGGGAGGGCAGAGCTGGAGAGGTGACTCAGAGGTGCCCTTAAGCACTGTTGTCTATAGCACTGTCTTCTCTTCCAGGGAACCTACTACCCTTATGGATGCTCACAAGTGTCTGTAACTATAGTTCCAGAGGATCCAGAACCCTCTTCTGGCCTCTTTGGGCACCAGGTATATATACAAGTGCTGCACAGACATATATGCTGACTAAACACCCATACACACAAAACAATAAAATGAAATTTAAAAAAGAAAAACAAATCCATATGCCCAAGGCCAGGAGATTTGAGTGTCCAGTGAGTGTGGGTTCCTGTACTATCTATTATTCGCTTGGACACACAGACAGAGACTTGCAAGCATCTACTGGATTGGGTGAAGACAAAGGTAAGAGAGATTGAATTTTTTTTTTGTTCTTTAACAAAATAGCCCAGGCTAGCCTCCAGCTTTGTATGCAGTTGAGAAGGATCCGGAACTCAAATTTCTCCTGCTTCTACCTCCCAAGTGGGGTTACAGGTGTTTGCTACCACTCCTGCCTCACGAAAGACTGAATTTACTGACAGCAGTGAAAGCCAGTATCAAATAGAATAGCAATCCACAACCTGTAGTACAAGAAGCCAATTCCCTGGACCTACCAGCCCATGACACTTGGTGTGTCGCCTTGACACACAAACTAGAGTTATCTGAAAAGAGGGAATCTTAATTAAGAAAAGGTCTCCATAAGATCCAGCTATAAGGCATTTTCTTAAATTAGTGACTGATGAAGAAGGAGGACCCAGCCCATTGTGCCATTCTTGGGATGGTGGTCCTGGGTTCTGTAAGAAAGCAGGCTCCCTTCAGTGATAGACAACAATGTGGACGTGTAAGACCGATAAACCCTTTCTTCCCCAACTGGCTTCTTGGTCATGGTGTTTTGCTGCAGCAATAGAAACCCTGGCAAAGACAGTTGCTCACTTAAGTCAGACATCACAGGAACTGTTGTCTATAACAACTGTCCAATAGGCAAAACAATAACTCCTGTAACAGGCATTGAAAGGCCAGGCCTCAGTAATGCACAGCTTCTGAAATTGGGATAGGGGGGCAGGATAAATAATGAGTTAAGACAGGATCCCATTTAGCCCAAGCTAGCCTCACACTCATAATGTAGCTGAGGCTGGCTTCTTCAGAAGAACCCCTGGGTTCTTCTGCCTCTACCTCCCAAGTATTGGGATTACAGGCTTGAGCTATCAGGCCTGGGTAAGCTTCCCTGATTTTTGTCTCCATATCCAACTATGGATCATGAGGAGAAAGCTCAACTTACCTCTATCCAACTCTAGAGCATCACCAAGGATGCCTGCTTTTAGCAAGCCATTGGCAGTTGCCCAAGCAGTCGCTCAGACCAAAACTCTTGCTTTTGTTCCACTATGAAGCATTCCTAGTCCCCTGCCCACTCTAGAGCTTCTGCCAAGTGCACATGATGAGGTTGGCTTCCTGCTCTATGGCAGATTAGAAGGAGAGGGATCTCCAAGTGTCTCATGCTGGGGGGGGGGTAACACATATGTATCTTTTAGGTGTGTCTTAGGGATGCCTCACACTCCTCCTACCTAGCAGGTTCAGGACACAATCAATCAAGAGAGTTGTGAGACCAGAGAGCAAGCAAGCAGACAGACATATAGACGAGCCACACCCAGACACTGAGATCCTTTCCCTGGGCCCACCTGCCATTCACATTGGCTTTATCTGACCCCTTCCCTCGCGCAGGTCATGCTATTCTGTTTTTAAGACATGCTATCACATCTCAAGCTGGCCTTCAATGGGCCAGGTGGAAGAAGATGACTTTGAACTCCTGATCTTCTTGCCTCTAGCCCCGGGAGCTCTAGAATCCCAGGTATACATCACCACAACTGATGAATGTACTTCTAGGGACTGAACCTAAGGTGTCCTAGATGTTAGACACCCAGCCAACCAGTTGAGCCTCAGACATTGCAGACAAGATCCTGCCTTTTCATTTCATACAAGATGACTGAGGGACACGGGAAGGTAGGCTCAAAGATGCCCCGACCCTGGGAAGCCAAGAGCCTCATGGAGAGAGTTCTCCCCCTGGGGTACCCTTGGGAGCCTGTGAGGCAGGCAAGGTGTCAAGTGACATGGAAGCTGCTCTGTCAAGAGCCCAGAAGATGGCACAGGAGTCTTGTCAACAACGCTGCTACCTCCTCCTTCTCCACACACACAAAGCAAGCTGTGAGTGTGTGCGTTGCTGAAAGAGAAATCACAACAAAGACTTGGGCTCCGAGCTATCTCTCTAAGAGCCGAATGCACCTTGACTCAAGCACTCGCTCTCCCCCTCCTTCCCCCCCAGCTCCTGGCCACTACAGCCTACAATCCACTGTATGAAATCCAATTAGCAGAGCTGGCTTTCCCTTTGAAACTCCAAGCTGAGGAATAGAGTTGTCAGGAGCTGATGAGGGCAGAGACGAGAGTTCAAAAGGCATCCTTCAACAGGCAGCTGATCCAATGGTATGGGAGAGAGCCCTGAGCAGCATTTCTCCCAAGCTGCTGCTGAGTGC
This sequence comes from Tokudaia tokunoshimensis, assembly GCA_036184795.1. Taxonomy (NCBI): domain Eukaryota; kingdom Metazoa; phylum Chordata; class Mammalia; order Rodentia; family Muridae; genus Tokudaia; species Tokudaia tokunoshimensis. The sequence goes on from BTHU01000021.1 coordinate 25,716,786, forward strand.
TCCCTAAAATCTCTTCCTCCAGCCCCCACTGCTCTCGGGAAGAAGTATCAGTTCCTCTGCCCAGCAGTCTACCCTCCTGTAGTCTGCCCTTGCGATGGGGGGGGGGGGGGGGTTGCAGGGCGGTGGTAAGGATGACCCAGGGCTCCTTTAAGGAGACACGTGGCTTACCAGCCACCTTTGTTTTCCCACCTCTAGACCCAGGTCTGGAAGACTGCAGGTGCCTAAGTGTTAGACTAACGATAAGAAAAGCACACAGCATCTCCCTCTGCCCAAGTGTTCTTTCTGGGACCCTGACATCTCCACCAACCCCCTCTCTAGAAAGCAAACATCCAGGACTGAGGGTGTGGCTTACCCAGTATGATAAAGCCCTGGGGTTTGACCTCCAGCACCACAGAAGGTGAATGGATATAATCTCAACACTTAGAAGACAGAGGCAGAAGGATCGTAAACCTAAATAAAGGTCTTCTTCAACCAAATAGAGAGTTGGGTCAGCTTGGGCTATATGAGACTTTGTTGGGGTGTGGTAGGGGTTACTGTTGGGCATAACATTACAAGACCATACTGTGGGGCGGCCCACTTGGGTCTACACCCCGAAGACTCTGCTCTAGAACCTTAGCCAAGTCCTTCTGTGGTGCTCTGAATGCCTGGCCCACACTATTAAGTGGCACTATTAGGAGGTGTGGCCTTGATAGGATAGGTGTGGCCTTGTTGGAGGAAGTGTGTCAGTGTGTAGGCAGGTTTTAAAGACTCCTAGTACTGAAGCTCCACCCACTGCAGAATAGAGAACCTCCTCCCGGCTGCTGCCTTTGAATCAAGAGGTAGAACTCCCGGACCTTCCAGCACCATGTCTGCCTGCATGCTGCCATGCTTCCCACCAAGATGATAATGGACTGAACCACTGAACTGTAAGCCAGCCCCAATGAAATGTTGTCCTTTATAAGAGCTGCTTTGATCACCGTGTCTCTTCACAGCAATGAAACCAAAACTAAGACACCTTCGTTCCTTGATTCTTCATCCTCTTCCATGAGATAGGATGCTAGAGATCATGCCAATATTTTATGAGCTAAATCTACATTGCAAATACATCCCTCCTGGCTTTCAAGTAACATGACGCTTGGGGAAACTCTTGCAAACTGCTTATTTAATAATCGTTTATTAAGTAATCCCAAGGAGCCAGCCAGGGAAGGGTATGGCTATAATCCCAGTGCCTGGAGGAACAGAGAGGAAGACGGAAAGTTCAACATCATCTCTGTCTCCATGGTGAGTTTGACAACAGTTTTGGCTACAAGAGAACCTGTCTCAGGAAAACCAAACCGGATAAAAATCAGAAGAACGGATGCCACCAGCCCATCATCTCTCGTGGCAACCCAGCTGACAGACGTACTAGTGGTCAGTGGGTGAATCCCCATTACTCTCTACTGCCACATCACCTACTCTATACAAGCTACTCCTTACTCTCGAGCTAGTCTCTTAGACATTTGTGCTGATAAGTCCTGAACTGTGTGGGTCTTAACTCCAGCTGTCAACACTGCAGAATGGTCTGTATTGATGCCAAGGCCTAGATTCACACTCAGATGGCCCAATTCATCTCTCGTCTTGGGGTGATTTTGTGTACAGAGACATTCCTAGGATGGTTCTGATTTCAGCTAGGGACGTGAGCTAACAGCCTGAGAAACCTGCTGGCTGTGAGGTCCCACCTCACCTATGGAAAGAAGCAGACACCAGAAAGGATGGAAAAGAGAAACTAGCTAGGTCAAAATACACACACACACACACACACACACACACACACACACACACACACACACACACGCTTCTGGGGAAACAAGCCCTGCCCTAGGTCCCTCCCACTCTCCAGTCACAAGCACTGGGGCTTTTCAGATACAGCTCACTGACCTCTGTAACCTCCACTCAGAAGGATCCAGCCAGACTACTCCAGCCTCCTTGCTCATCCATGTGCACCGTGAAGCTCTTGTCTGCCTCCCCCTGAGCCACCACGCCAGTCTTTCCTGCTTGCTGGACCAAGCTTTGCCCATTCATATCTGCCTCTGCTTCCTGGTCTCCATCCAGCACCCACGGCTCCCCGAGGAAGCCTGCCCTGCTGAGATCAGGGGTCTGAGATTTGCCTGCTCATTCCTTGTACAGGAGCAGTGTTTTATGGCTGTTTCTCTAATCAGAATCATGGACTCTTTTCACACCCCCAACAGACAGAGAGACTTGGAGGCAGAACCCGCCTTATTTGGGTATCCTGGGCCTTCTGCCCTCTCCTACCTAGCATCCTACTGTTACACAAGTGTCTAGACTACAGTCCTGCTCCATGGGCCAGAAGGACAAGGGGGGAGGGAGTACCAGGGTACCACAGTTTCAGAACATCATGTTCAGCCACCAAAGACATCACTGCAAATGGTCTACAAGGGCCATCTGCTGGCCTCCTGCCTAACACCCTCCATGAACCATTTCCACCCTCTGTGTGTGCCAGAGGGATAAGCCAACACTGCTGGAACCTATCACAAACTGCACTGAGAAAGGAACAAGAGAGAGAGAGAGAGAGACAGAGAGACAGAGAGAGACAGACAGACAGACACGCTAGGGATGAGAAGGGCTTCTATCAGTCATTCATGTCCTTGGGGCCTGCTGGTCTCGTCAGAGCAGAGTCCAGCCAGGATCATACATTCAGCCAGCTGCAAACAGAATTTGACCCAGAGACTTCCAGGCACAAGTCTATCTTCAAAAGCTACCCCTGGGAATGACTTTATAGGTCTGCTTGAACCAAGGCTAGCTCTGGGGACATTCCCCAGCTGGGGTGAGACCCAGAAGGTCGGTCAGGGGCTGGTTGGTGATACTCTCCTTGCCTGAGCTAACCCGTGGCCTACCTCGAAGCTGATGGAAGGTGGTCATGAACTTGCTGGTGAGGGACTTGAGTTCATTGTTAGCCAGCGTGATGAGGTGGATCTGGTCAGAGACGTTCCTCAGGACCTTGTAGATGCAGATGGGGAAAGAAACAAGCTTGCAGTCGGCCAGGTCTGCAGCAAAAAAGGACAAAGACAGATCAGAGCCATGAGACACAGCTGCCCAAGAACCTGCCCCAGACCCGTGTGGATCCAACCCGTCCCCTTCTCCAGCTTCCGTGTTTTCCTGCCTGGGCCATACCCCTATCAGTGTTACGGCTCCCTTGTCCCTTTTCCATACTCTGAACCTTGGGTTTGTCTCCATCTCTATTACCACAGCCTCCTAGCTGGACTCTAAGAGGTAAAAGAAAACTTCAAGTCACAATAATGATGTCTTTCAGGGTGGCACTGTTTCTGAATTTTCCCTGACAGAAGCGATTCCTTTGGAATCAAACACTTGACAATGAGGCAGCCTCTTAACAGTACTTGACAGTCGCTTGCACTGGATGCACACAATGCTCAGGCTCTGCGGTTTGGACCACCTTCCCAGGCCTGGATCAAGCAAGCAACAGCAGAGAGCCCGCTGAGCGGAGCAGGCTAGCACTCCGCTAATGATTAACCACAGTCACGACATGACCAAAGGGTGCCACCCTGTCCTAGATAGGGTGTCTACTGCTGCGACGAGACAGTATGACCAAAAAGAAAGTTGGGGAGGGACAAGGTTTGTTCGGCCTCACACTTCCACATCACCAAAGGAAGTCAGGTCAGGAACTCACACAGGGCAGGAACCTGGAGGCAGGAGCTGGTGTAGAGGCCACGAACGGGTGCTGCTTACTGACTTCTTGTTCCCTGTGGCTTGCTCAGCCTGCTTTCTTTTTTTTCTTTCTTTTTTCTATTGGTTTAGAACTCAGGACCACCAGCCCAGGAATAGCTCCAATTGAGAAACTGCCTTCTGGCTGTATCTCATGGAGGAATTTCCTCACCTGAGGCTCCTCCCTCTCTGATGACTCTAGCTTGCATCAAGTTGACATAAAACCAGCCAGTACACACCCTTCCTACACATACACCCAGGAGCCACAAAGACAAGTGTACCCATGCAAAAAGAGAAAGAATGAAAGAAAGAGAGGAGAAGGAGAGGGAGAGAGAGAAGAGAGAGAGATAGGTAGGAAAGAAAGAAAGAAAGGAAGGAAGGAAGGAAGGAAGGAAGAAAGGAAAGACACACAGATGTCCTTAGTAGCTTTGCTCACAAGGCCTGAAAACAAAATGGTACAACTGGCCACAGACTGAGAAGTGGGTGAAATGCCCGTAAAAAGGAATATTACTTGAAAAAACAGAAAAGAAAAAGAAAAGAAAAAAGGAAAAAAGAAAGAAAGAAAGAAGGAAAGAAAAAAAGAAAGGCAGGCAGGCTATAGGGGTTGGGGAGGTGGTGTGGTTGGAAGAACTGTTTGCCTGGCAACTGCAAGGGCCTATGTGTGATCCCCAAAGCCTATGGGGTGTGGGGAGGGCAGTTAGGTGGTGGTGCATGTGGTGTGTGTGTGTGTGTGTGTGTGTGTGTGTGTGTGTGTGTGTATGATCCCTGTGCTAGGGAGGCAGAGACAGGTCTAGCCCTGGGGCTCACAGGCTTAGCCTAGCCTACTTCCTGAGTTAAAGGCCAGGGAGAGACCCCAACTCAAAAAAAAAAAAAGGAAATATCAACGGATGGTAACTGAGAAATGACAGTAGGGGTTGTCCTCTGACCTCCACACATACGCACATGCATGTGTACCTAAGAACATGCCCCTGCCCACAGAGAAACACCGTAACATGGAAGAATCATGAAAACACCATCCCAAGCCAAAGAAGTCAGCCATAAACACCACACATACTCGACTCCGCATACATGAAACGTTCAGAAGCGCCAGACCCACTCAGACAGCAAGTAGACTGATGAGAGAGTCTCCACAGCAAGGGCTGCTGGGGAGAGTCTGTGAGGTGTGGGGGAGGGGAGTGGGGGAGAGGGTCTGCGCAATGCTCTGAAATTGAACTGCGGCAGTGACGTCATACCGCGGAAAGGATTTCTTTCTTTTCCTCTCCTTCCTTCTTCCATTTTCTTCACTCTCTCATTCACGCAGCACACCATAGCCTAGCCTCAAACTCCCTACGTGGCCAAGGGTGACTTCCAACTTCTGATCCTCCAGTGTCCACGTCCTAAGGGGCTGGGGGGCACAGATGGAGCCTAACCACAACCCAGTCTCACAAAATATTGGGGATCAAATTCAGAGCTCTGCATAGGCTGGGGAAGTGCTCCACCCACGAAGCCCCGTGGCCAAGCTCGGGTGGTTTCCTACACATGGATCAACTATACGGCCCATGGATTACGGCACGCTCCATAAAGCTCTGCACTCACACAGAGAAACGCATAAAGCACAGAGACTATGCTATTGGGCCCTCTAGCTCTCCCAAGCCACTTAAAGCTCCCTGTGCCTCAGTTTCCACATCTGTATAAAATGATAGCAGTGGTGTTTGACTGGCAGCTGCCAAGACATGAACTGTGATAAAATCGTAAGTCACAAAGACAGACAGAATTACAGTGACGTCCCCGCCCCCTTCTACCCCCCCCCAACCCCTTATTTGCCTCAAGGCTGGCTCCCTGTACACCTCTTCTGGGAATCTTTCTGGAGCTTCCCCATTGCTGGTGACTGCCTTCTGAGCCCTTGGAGCTCTCAGGGACTGTGGCAGCAACACCCTATTTCTTCTCTGTAGAAGAGATGGCTCTCTTGGGTTGCTGGGTATTTGCAGATGGTTCCAGAATAAATATACAACAGGCAACAGTAATCCCAAGTGCCAGCGATAAAGCATGAGCTTTCATACACTGCTGTTTGTCTGCGTGCAGCCCTGGGAGTTGACCCTGCAGCCTTGGGCTTGCCAGGCAAACGGCTCTACCACTGGGCTGTATTCCCAGTAGGTAAATGTGACTTCTAAAGGTCCTATTTCTAGAAGCAACAATAATACAAAGCATATGGAAATCATCATATAATAGTTATGATCATTTATCATTCAACTAAGCCCTTCTCAAGCAACTGCCCACGGGATTGCTCCTCTTGTTCCAACTCTTAAGTCCAACAGCACCTGCTCCATGAAGCCTTCTCGCTGCCCTGAGCAGATGTTTGAACAGCTGGAGTCTCAGGCAGTGTCACCGAGACCACTTAATCCTAGGTTTTGTTAGCACCTTTCTGTGTCTGTGCTCAGATATATTTAGAATAGGTTTCTATGTGAAGACAGACAATATGTTCACTGATGACAAGATAAAATAAAGTGGTGCTGCTTTTTAAAAAGGAATTTTATTTCTTTTTTTTTTTTTTTTTTTTTTTTTGGTTTTTCGAGACAGGGTTTCTCTGTGTAGCCCTGGCTGGCCTGGAGCTCACTCTGTAGACCAGGTTGACCTCGAACTCAGAAATCCAACTACCTCTGCCTCCCAAGTGCTGGGATTAAAGGCTTGCCCCATTACTGTCCGGCTTATTTCACTTCTAAGATAGTATGTGTGTCTTTGTGTATATACATGCATGGATGTGCAGGGGTCTGAGACGATCAGAAGGGGTTGGATCCCTGGAAGTTGGAGTTAAGGGCGGATGTGACCCACCCAACCTGGCTGTGGGTAACTGAACTTGGGTCCTCTGCAAGAGCACTGAGGGTGCTTAATCATTCATTGAGGCATCTTTCCAGCCCATGTTGCCTCTTTTGTCTGTTTGGTTTGGGGACAGGGTCTCTCTGTGAAGCCCTGGCTGTCCTGGAACTCATTCTGTAGACCAGGCTGGCCTTGAACTCACAGAGATCGGCCTGCCTCTGCCTCCCAAGTGCTGGGATTAAAAGTGTCGGTCACCACTGCTCAGAACTACGTTGCCGATTATAAAAGAATGTCTGCTGTGCTTTCTACACAAATCCCATCTCTCAGTGAGTAAACAGAATGATCTCAAAGTCACACTAATTAAGAGAAGGCAAAAGGACAAGTATCGTACAAAGAAAATATTGAGCCCAGATGTTTAACCCAGAAGAAAACATGTCATAATTTAATAATGCCAATGGAAGCCTCACAAATGAATCATGGGAAGAGAGTGCTCCTCAGCTCGCGTGCTTAAAAGCTTGGAGGAAAACAAAAGAGACTCAACCTAAGACTCAAAATCTTTTTATCTCCAACAGAAAATCAGAAGAATTAATATCTATGTAAGCGCTTAGGCGAAGGTATCTTTCCAAACCTACAAAGAATATAAGGCAAAAACGCTGTAAAAGACTGACCGTTGAGCATTAAAACTAGAGAAAAAGGGGCTGGCGAAGCGGCAAAGCGGCTACCGGAGCTTGCTGCTCTTCCGGAGGCCCCACGGTTGACTTCCAGCACCTACTTGGCAGCTCCCGTCCACCTGTAACTCCAACTCCAAGAGACACAATACCCTCACTGGCCTCCAAGAACACTGCACACTCGTAGCACATGCAAAGACACACACACACACACACACACACACACACGCATATAAATGCTTAGATAATAGTCTAAAGAAAAGTGATAGGTCAGACAGTGGTGGCACACGCCTTTAATCCTAGCACTTGGGAGGCAGAAGCAGGCAGATTTCTGAGTTCGAGGCCAGCCTGGTCTACAGAGTGAGTTCCAGGACAGCCAGGGCTACACAGAGAAACCCTGTCTCAAAACAACAAACAAACAAGCAAACAAAACCAACCAAACAAAAAAAGACCAAACCCCCCCCAAAAAAAAGAAAAAGGAAAATGAAGATTAATCTATAAATAGAACACAAGATAGTTTCAAAGGGAAAATATAAGTCAGAAACAAATACACAGCCCTCCCATGGATTGCAAGCTGCTCTCTAGAACTTTATGTTAGTTTATAAATCTACTCAACAGTGGGTTTGAGTTTTAAAAACACATTTTAGTAATATGACCAGGAGAAGTAGTACCCCTTGGTCTAATCTGCAGTACTTCGGGTAGTGAGACTAATTCTATTTCATGCTCAATTAGCAGTGGGACCTTCTGCTCACTTCTTATGTTATTTTGTATGCCACTCTTGAGGTCTTTCTCTGAAAGCCGAGGAAAGCCCCTTCACCAGTGACTCTCAGCCCTCAGCTGTCAGTCACGTTCGCAGTTAACAGTTCACACTTTCCAAATGTCATAGTTTACGTTATAGCGGTTATCTATTTGTTTCTGCTCTTTCTGTACAGGGCTGGGCCTCTACCACACTGTATAGCAGCTGAGCACATCCTTGAATTTTTGATCCTCCTATGTATGGACTGCTGGGACAGGTGGATGCCATGCTATGCGAGGGATGGAACCCAGGGTTTCATACCTGCTGGGCAGGATTCTCCACCTCTAGCCCCAGGGTCAGCAATTTTTTTTTTTTTTGGAAACAAAACATTAATATAAAGCTGGGTGTGAAGGTGTGCGCCTGGAGTTTTAGCTACTTGAAAGACTGATGTAGGAAGACTGTTTGAGCCCAGCAGTTCAAGGCCAGCAGGATAACACAGCCAGACAGTGTCTCAAAAAAAAAAATTCTATGTACACAGTAGTTCCAACTAGATACAAAGTATTCAGGCTTTGGGAAGACAATGAGAAGAAAAATAACCAGAACTCTACTAGCAATTATTTGAAGGCCTTTAATGGTTTGTGACCATCAACAGTCACAATGTTTGTTTTACAGAAGCAAAACGTTACTGCATATTTATATAGGAAGATTTGTCAAAGACAGGTGTATATGGTGATACTTTCACGACAGAAACATACATGTCAGGTGATACTTTCATGACAGAAAAATACATGTATCACAAAATGAAATGTCATGGGGGAGAAAGTCTGGCAAATCTGAAGATAAACTAGGCAGTCACTTTCTTCTTGGTAAGATTAAGCTAAGTGGAGGAGGGCTGGCACAGTGGGAGATGGACGTATGCAGCTGATAGGCCAGAACAATCAGTCCTGTCTCCAAAGCACACTGGTAATCACTCCTCCAGTGTCTGTAACTGCTGCTGTGTTTAGCCTTGTCCCTGCCCTTTGGGTGGCTTTCTCAATTGGCACAAACTTGAAATCCTATTTAAGAAAACTTGAGTGATTTGAAAAAAATCCATCTAGGGAGATGTCAATGCTAAGACAGACAGAATGGCATATAATGAGGCACTTTCCGGATAAATGTCACGGAGGAGTTCCAGGGCCAGCCCATTACCGTATCCAAAACCACACACTGGTATGCGCCACCAGAAAGCACAGTGTCATTTAATATGATTACAAAAATGCACCATTCACAGAGGAGTATGTTGAGGGTGGAAACCATGAGTGCAATTGGTCAACTTTGGATCTATAGCACAGGAACCTAGGCTTGGGAACTGGGTGCTCGTGGCAAGCAGAATTGTTGGGCATCAGAAATAGGGCACCGGGGTCAGCAAGACGGCTCAATGGGTAAAGGTGATTGCTGTACAAGTCTGCCTGTCTGAATTCGAACCTGGAACCTAGGCAAAGGTAGGACTCATATCAAGCTCTCCTCAGATTTCCACCTGTATTCAATGGCATAGTCTTTTATTTGAGACATATTTTTATTAATATGTCTATGGTGGTGGTTTGAAAGAAAAATGACTCCTGTGGTGGTTTGAACAGGGATAGATAGCCCCATACACTTGTGTTTGAATGCTTGGCCCATAGGGAGTGGTACTATTAGGAAGTCTGGCTTTGTTGGAGTAGGCGTGGCCTTGTTGGAGGAAGTATGTCACTGTGGGGACAGGCTTTGAAGTCTCCTATGCTCAAGCTAAGCCCAGTGTGGCACACAGTCTCCTTTCTCTACCCAAGGATCAAGATACAAAACTCTCAGCTCCTTCTCCAGAGCCACCTCTGCCTGCATGATGCCATATCCTGCCACAATGGTAATGCACTAAACCTCTGAACCTGTAAGCCAGCCACAATCAAATGCTTTCCTTTGTAAGAGCTGCTGTGGTCACGGTGTCTTTGCTCAGCAACAGAAACCCTAATTAAGACATCTATAAACCTAACCCCACACTCCACCGCTGTTTCAGTCCATCCTGATTGTCAACTTGATTAGCTTGCTAGGTGCCTAAGATTAGTAAAGCATTCTGAGCGTGTGGGTGGAAATCCAGAGAGGATCTACTAGGGAAAAGTCATGCTCTGCCGTGGACGGCTCTGGTCGATGCTGGATGCCTAGATGGAATAAAAGCAAGGGGAGGAGAAAGCCTCCTAGCACAGCTTGCAGTCCCCTGCTCCCCCGTCCCAGAACCAGCGGCTCGGCCATGCTCTCCCACCAGGATGGTCAGAAACCATAAGCCACAATAAGTATTTCCTCCATGTATTTATGTATGCTAGGTAATTTTCTCACTAAAAATGGTAGGAGGGCCCCAGCTGTGATCAGAGCTGGCAGTCAGGCACAAAATTGGAAAGGGGTGGGGGTTTGCACATGTGTGCTGGGGCAGAATGGAGGGGGGAGCTAACCCACTTTCCTCTATTCATTTTGTCTACTTCTGCTACCACAGCCAGAGCCCTAAGGGGTCTGAGTGGCAGCCGTAATTGAGAATTTCCCCCAGGTTGGGCCAGCTTCCCACTGACCCAATGATTGCTCCTTATTTTTTTTCCTCTAATTTGAAGACACTCAGCCAGTGAGAACCCACCTGAGCCTATATCAATGCTTGGGTACAGCTTTGGGGGAGAGATGCTTCTGTTTTCAAACAACTGACTCACTCTGGCGGTCCGCCAGGAGGCTCACTCCAGCTCCCTGATGGCAACCTGTTGGTGACTCACTCCCAGCTGGCAGCCCAAGGCCAGTGGCTGTCTCTTTCACTTTTCTTCCCCGTCAGTCAGCCGGTGAGAGCTCAAAGCTGTCACTGGTGAGAGCTCAAAGCTGTCACCGTTGGCTGGCAATACAGTTCTGTCAGCCCCACCACAGCGCCCCACCCACCCCCCACCTTCAAGCTGTCACTCCCACACAAATAAAACTTCTTTTTATTTTATTCACCCTTTGTAGAAGGTCCATTAACTCTCTAGGGCGAGACAATTACCCTATAGGAAGGGGAGGGAATTCTCTCTCTCTCTACTCTTCAGACTAGTGTGAAGAAGACACACAGTCTCTGAAGCTTCCTGGTGCTCCCTGTGGCTAACTGGTGGAAGTCACTGGATCACCCACCCTGACCCTGCAAGGATGCCAGGGACTAGGAATGTCACCCTAACACCTGCCTCCCTAATCTTCCCTCCGCTAACTAGTGGGGCTCCTCTAAGTGGCTTCATAACTTGTCCCCTTCCTGTGATTTTGTCACACCTGTTCCCAGCATCCTGTAACCCCAAACTTGTCTACCAGAGGCACAGGTACTCTGGCTGCTACTGAAGGCAGAGGTCACAAAGGATTCCTTCAACAAGTCCACCCACCGGATGCAAACATGAATCATTCTGACTGTGTCACCAGTCACTCAGCACAGAGCATCATCTCCCGAGGGAGGAAGTCATGTTCTCAGGACAAGAACATGAACATCCTGATACCCGGCCATCCTGGAACAAACCTCTCCCTTGTCCAGTCATCTTCCTGTCAGTACACAGGAAGCAATATTCTTTGAGTTTATGCACTTAGGGACAGAGACCATACAGTCATCTATCATTTATTACTTCACATACACCAATACCCCCATACACACCCACACAAGGAAACTACTATTGAGTGACTTTTAAATATCTTTTTTAAAGATTTATTTATTTATTATATGTAAGTACACTGTAGCTGTCTTCAGACACACCAGAAGAGTGCGTCAGCTCTCATTACAGATGGTTGTGAGCCACCATGTGGTTGCTGGGATTTGAACTCAGGACCTTCGGAAGAGCTGTTAGTGCTCTTAACCGCTGAGTCATCTCTCCAGCCCAAGTGACTTTTAAAAGGCTGGAAAACAGCTTGGTGGGAATGTGCATGCCTAACATGGTTCGATCCCCAGGACACACATTCTCTTCTCCTCTTCTTCTTCTTCTTCTTCTTCTTCTTCTTCTTCTTCTCTCTCTCTCTCTCTCTCTCTCTCTCTCTCTCTCTCTCTCTCTCTCTCTTTTTCTCTGTCTATCTGTCTGTCTCCCCTCCACCCCCAATTCCTTAGCTTGGGGTATAGAGCTGGGAGTTGGGGGTAGGGGATTTGGACCCAGATTAGGCAGATAGAGTCTCTATTCTTCTTCTCTTCCCCCTCACCCTCCTCTTCTTCCTCCTCCTTTCTTAAGATTTTACTATATTTTATTTTGGTTTGATTTGGCTTTTTGAGACAGGGTCTCTCTATGTAGCCCTGGGTGGCAACTCCCTATATAGACAAGGCTGGCCTTAAACTCACAAAGAGCTACCTGCTCCTGCCTCTTCCCCCCACCCCCCCACCGCCGCCAAGCGCTGGGATTAAAGGCAAGTGCCACTATGCCTGGTGGTTACATTTATATTTGAGGGGAGGTGGGAACCTGTGTGGAGGTCAGAGGACAATTTGTAGGAGTTGGTTCTCTTGTTCCACTTTGGGGGTTCTGGGGATCAAACTTAGATCCATCGGTTTGATGACTTTACCAGCTATGTCGGCTTGCTGGTCTAGTAAATCTTCGTCTCAAGCCCTCTACTAGACCACCTGCTTGGGTCAAGGCTATGCCTAGGTATCTACCTCTAGGTCAGGCAGATAAAAGGGAAATCAATGTTGCACTTCAGTGAGAAACCATAGCTGTGGCTATGACTACCAACAAACCTGGAGGCTTTTCCAGTTCAAAGCCTGTGATCCCAAGACCCCCTCAGCACGTTTCAGGACTGACCGACCGACTGACAGACCGACTGACCAACCAGCAGGCTTCCCCTGCTTTCTGCTCTGAGTACCTCTGAAGTCTTAATTCAGAACCTGAACACACTCTCTGCCCACCACGGTTTCGTGTAGAATTAAAGGTCCCATAGCCTAAGTCCAATTCAACATTGGGTCTTCGGTTTTGCAAACGCGGGGCATTGCTTCCAGAAGAGATGGCCAGGATATAGGAGGTGATCTGGGTCACCTAAGAACAAAGTAAAGGGTCCTCAACCAGGGAAGGGACAATCTAGGCTGCAGATAGGATGGCGCCCTCAGGAGGGGGTTCCAATGCTGGGGAGTGTAGCTCAGACATAGAGGACTTGACCAGCATGCATGAGACACTAGTTAATCTCCAGGTAGCAGAAACAAAGAAAAGACCCTGCAAACACAAAGTTAACAGTGCACAGTGGCTCAGGAGATGGCTCACCTGATAACGGCACCTGCCACCAGACCCGATGACCTAAGTCCAGTCCCTAGGACCCATGTGTTGGAAAGGGAAATTCAAAGGGAGAGCTGCCCACTGGCTTTCATGTGCACATTGTAACGTGTGCAATCCCCTCCCCAACACAAAATAAATAAGTAAATGATATAATTTAAATCTTTTTAAAAAAAGGAAGAGGATCTCTTTCTTTGGGGGGAGGGGAAGGAAAGGGCAGTCTCAAATCAGACAGATTGGGTTAAGAGGTCACCAAGTAATGAAGAAATTGAGGAAGGGTGTACCACATAATACGAGACCTGGGTCACGGTCAGCAGAGATGTCTATAGCAGATAGAGGCTGAGCTCAAAAGTCCCATGCAACCCAGTACCCAGTATCCACTGGGACATATGCTGCCAATAGCAATGAGCCCATGCACTGGGATCCATGAACTCTGTATTGGCTGGTTTTGTGTGTCAACTTGACACAGGCTGGAGTTATCACAGAGAAAGGAGCTTCAGTTGGGGAAGTGCATCCATGAGATCCAGCTGTGGGGCATTTTCTCAATTAGAGATCAAGTGTGGAGGGCCCCTTGTGGGTGGTGCCATCTCTGGGCTGGTAGTCTTGGGTTCTATAAGAGAGCAAACTGAGCAAGCCAGGGGAAGCAAGCCAGTAAGAAACATCCCTCCATGGCCTCTGCATCAGCTCCTGCTTCCTGATCTACTTGAGTTCCAGTCCTGACTTCCTTGGTGATCAACAGCAATGTTTCCACAGTGTAAGCTGAATAAACCCTTTCCTCCCCAACTTGCTTCTTGATCATTGATGTTTGTGCAGGAATAGAAACCCTGACTAAGCCGGGTAGTGGTGGCGCACGCCTTTAATCCCAGCACTTGGGAGGCAGAGGCAGGCGGATTTCTGAGTTCGAGGCCAGCCTGGTCTACAAAGTGAGTTCCAGGACAGCCAGGGCTACACAGAGAAACCCTGTCTCAAAAAAAAAAAAAAAAAAAAGAAACCCTGACTAAGAGGTTTCCCTCAATGGGAAGATCAAGGCTGCGCTGGCAGAAGTCATCCACTATCACTCTGGTAAGACAACGGGCTAATCAATCAGCATGGAGATTACAGACCAGAGACTCAAGCAGGGCAACCAACGAAGCCATTTGCAGCTGTTTTTTTTTGGGGGGGGGTGGCTCAAGACTTCCCCAATTTTAGTATGGAGAGTCCTGTGTTCCCTCAAACTGGGATGCTTAGAGTCACCCTAAATTCAGGCTAATCAGAGGAGGCTGACACAGACGGACAGGGAAAGGCAACTTAGAGGAGAAAAGGCGTGCGCAAAGGCCCTGAGGGCTCTCTCCGTGAGGTCTCCATCTTCCTGGTCTGCCTTCTCTGGTGTCCCAGACTTCACCTTGATCCGGAGATGAAGGCTCCTGCCAGTCAAATCCTGTTCTACATGCTGGCATTTATCCCCAGAGGGCTACCAGGAGCTGTGGAGGCTGGTGGGTAACGAACCAGCAGGGCAACCCTGAGCTCCTGCATCCATACTGTAGCACCCCTGGGCTCCACTGTCCTTCCCCGGCACGCCCTGCTGCACCTAGCTGAGCCTCAGGAGAGAAGTTCCCTTGGAAGGCAGTACCGGTGAACACCAGGCATAATTATCCTTGTAATTACGTATACTGCAAGAAGGCTGAGCTGCACCTCCCCCCACCCAAATTCTAATTAAAACAGTACTTAGCGTTAATAAAGAGACCTTCTATTCCAAAAGCCCTGGTACTTTATGAAAGGCTATTCAACATATTCATTCCAGTAAGTACTTGGTGACACATAACTTCGGGCAGAAATGGGTCCCAATGAACAAAACCCAAGAAGCAGACAGGGTGGCTAGCTGGAAGTCAGGTGTGCTGGGGAAGTGTGCCCTGGGGTACAGGAGGGCAGCTGATTGGTACACTACTTGCTAAGATGCAAGTAGGAATGCATGACTGCATTCCTCAGCATGCATAAACTGAGAACGGTGGTGCTGGATTCCAGCCCTCAGTCAGTAGAGGCAGGAAGATCAGGGCCATCCTCGGGTACATAGCGAATATGAATCCTGCCTGGGCGACATGAGACTATTTCAAAAACAAACAGAAACAGAAAATAGAAAGCAGTTCAACAAGGATGAAGAAGAGGCCCTGAGGGCTCCTGAAAGTTGTCCTCTCTGACCCGCACACACCAAACAGCGCCACGTTTCCCCAAGATTGCACGTGTGTGCATGCATGCACGCTTGTGTGCACATGTGCACACACACACACACACACACATCTGCAAGTTTAAATTTCTTTTAAGCCGGGCGGTGGTGGCGCACGCCTTTAATCCCAGCACTTGGGAGGCAGAGGCAGGAGGATTTCTGAGTTCGAGGCCAGCCTGGTCTACAAAGTGAGTTCCAGGACAGCCAGGACTACACAGAGAAACCCTGTCTCAAAAAACCAAAAAAAAAATTTCTTTTAGCTAAAACTAAAATAAAAATAATTTAAAAGAACCAATGATCAGAGCTGCCGAGGGCTGGGGTAGGGGTAGCTACGCAGAGCGCAGAGGGTGTTCAAAGCGGGGAACGCACTGCCTGGTACTGCAGTGGTGGAGACATGCCATGACTCAACCTCACAAAGCTAGAGCATGCACAGGACCTCGAGTGAACCGTGTGTGGGACGTGGAGATGGTGCGGGGACGCAGGGTCAGCATTTAACTCGACAACAGTTGTGACAGGTAACGCTACCCACTTGACAGGCTTCCTATCCACCTAGGAGACAAACTTCCGGCCATGTCTCGGGGAGCTGCTTGTAGGCTGGGTTAAGGGAGGTGGGAAGGCCTACCCTTAACCATGGGCCAGGGCATGGGCTGAATAAGAAGCAAGCTTCAGACCAGCGTTTATCTTCTTCTGCTTCTTGTCTGTGGATACAATGGGATCAGTGGCCTCGGGTAAGTAAACCCTCTCTTCCGGTTGGGTATGTCTCTCAGCAATCAGAAAGGCAGTTTAACAGCAGACCACTCTGGTGATGTGGACCAGGGAAGAGGTTTGGGGGGGAAGGTTTGTGGGAATTCTACTTCCCTCTCCATTTTGCTAAAAACTTAAAACTGCACGAAAAATAAATAAATCCCCCCCTTTTTTTTGGCCACTATAACCTTGTTTGAGCTTGCTGTTCCGTGGCCCTGAGTGAGGTCATGTGCTGTGTAATCAATCTCTAGATTGCCTGAACCCAGCAAAACTGAAGCTATGTGCTTATTAGATTCCTGCCCCCTACCTTCCACCAGCTGCTGGCTCCCGGGAAAATGAGAAAATCAGAAACTTTTGTCTAGGCAGAAGCATTGCCAGGGTCCCCGCCACCGCTGCTCCTCTCAGACCGGCGGGAGCCACACTCTGACTTCGGCTCCTCCCTGGCAGGGTTCTGTTCAAGGTTAACTAATGCCGGGGCTCACTGACACTAAGCACCACGCAGGCCTCTTGTCACCTCAGTCACCAGCTCCCTGCTGTCAGAGCAGCTGTGTGCTTACTTCTCCTCAAACAGAAGAGGAACTGGTTTGCTCAGATCACGTGACCTATTAAACGGTTTTTTTAAAAGGTCATGCAGGTGGCTCACCGAGTTAGAGGGCCTGCTGCCAAGGCTGAGGACCCAAGTTCAATCCCCAGGACAGACAGACAGACACACACACGTTTGTCAGAAGAAAAAAGAAAAGAACGAACTTGTCCTCTGACTGGCACACTTATCCTCTGACTGGCACACACACACACACACACACACACAGACACACACACACGCACACACGCACGTACGCTCGCTGCTATTTAAAAAGTAAAATAAGGAGACCAGCTCACCTTGTAAACATGAGAATGATGGCAGTGTTTAGGGAATGACACTAAGCTTTTCCTCTTACCTACACATGCGCACACACCTCGACAGACACATAAACAGAGGCACACTAAATAAATAACTAAATAAATCACAGAGAGAGAGAGAGAGAGAGAGAGAGAGAGAGAGAATCAATCAATCAAGCCAGATGCACACCGTTAATTCCAATCCTCAGGAAGCAGAGGCAGGTGGATCGCTCTGAGTTCAAGCCCAACCTGGTCTACATAGGGAGTTCCAGGCCAGCCAAGGCTATCCAGAGAAACCACATGGCCAGAACGAAGGTAGTGACATCATCACACACAGCGCGCAGACCCGGAAGCTACAGGGCAGCCATGAGTCTGTGTTTCTACTGAGCAGGCGCCAGGACTATAGCGTGAGAACCGAGTACCAAAGCGGGGATCCCAGATCCATGATATCTCCCAGGACTTGTTAGCAAAGCAAATTCCCAGGCCCCGCTCCAGACCTAAAGGGGCTGGAGCCCAGGCCCCTCTCTGCCTTCAGGGGCCTCGAGGGGTGTCTGGTGCCCAATTTGAGAATCGCAGAGAACAGGTCTCCCTCCAGTTGCGGTGACTTTACCCTGGTGGATGCTAACAGGGTAATAAATAATTACCTTTATAATTATTTATAAATAATAAACTGAAACCTTTTTCCCCCCTGAGACCGGGTCTAGCTGAGGCTGACCTTGAACTTCTGATCTCCCTGCTTCTGGTGGTAGGGATTTGGAGTACATAAGCCAACACACTCAGCTCTGTGCAGTGGCGGGGATCAAACTCAGAGCCTCGCACATGCTAGGCACTTGCTCTCCTACCTGAGCTGTGTCCCCTGGGAAGAACTTCTGAGTGTTGGTGCTTCCATGCCAGTGGATGGACTTTGGAATCATTCATGTTAATTTCTGGTCTCATGTTGAACCCCTAAACTAGACCATTTCAAGAGGGAGACACCATCTCCTTCTTCTTTTCCGTCTCTCAAAGAGCCCATGCATGGCCCTTGGCACGGAAGCAGCCCTGGGCTGACACTCAGGAGGCCTGGTGACACCTAAGTTTTCCTGTTGGCGTCTCTAAGGTCAGCCTCGGAGATCTTGAGCCTCAGAGCTCTTTCTCAGCCCCCACCTATGAAAGGGCCTGGGCATGCGCATGCGCTCATGAGCACATACCTCGGCGCATGTGTGGCTGGCAGAGACCAACCTTCGGAGTCAGTTTCTTCCTTCCACCGTGGTGGGTTTCAGTGTCTGAACTCAGGTTGTCAGCCTGGCAGCAAACAAGGGCTACTGAGCTATCTCTCCAGCCCCAAATGGGGTTTGGATCACGTGACTCGTGGGTGTCACCCAGGCCAAACATTCTGTAATCCATGATTCTTCTATGCAAAGGCTGTCTTGTCTATGCTTAGTTCATGCTAGAACATGGATCTTGTTAGAGATGTGGCAAGCAGCCTCCACGTCTCACTGATGGAAAGCACAGAACTGGGACCTGAGCGGAGTCTAAGATCTTTCCATAAAGCCCACTAGTCTACACAATACTGTCATGGTCAGAAGTCAGTCCTGAAAGGGTTTTAAAAAGTAAGAAAATAGCTGGAGAGATGGCTGAGACGGTTAAGAGCACTGACTACTCTTCCAGAGGTCCTGAGTTCAAATCCCAGCAACCACATGGTGGCTCACAACCATCTGTAATGAGATCAGAAGCCCTTTTCTGAAGACAGCTACAGTGTACTTACACCTAATAAATAAATAAAACTTTTTTTAAAAAAGTAAGAAAATAATAGCTCTCTCTTACATGGCCTGAGTCTTTGAGGGGATGAGGTGGACCAGAGTCTCATGTAGCTCAGGCTAGCCTCAGATTCCATATATAGTCAAGGATGACTTATACTCTCCATCCTTGGTTGATACATACACTCCAGGGTCTGGGGAGATGGCTCAGCTATTGTTTTTGTAGAGGGCCCAGATTTGGTTTCTAGCATCCACATGGCGGATCACAACCTTTTGTAATTCCAGTTCCAATGGATCCAACTCTCTTAGGACCTCCAAGGGTACCAGATAAGCATGTGGTACACATACATGCATATAAGCAAACCACTCATATTCATAAAATAAAAGTAATAAATGTAACCCCAATGTAGGGGCATACACCTTTAATCCTAGCACACAGAGGCAGAGGCAGGTGGATCTCTGTGAATTTGAGGCCAGCCTGGTCTACATAGTGAGTTCCAGGACAGCCAAGGCTACATAGTGAGACCCTATCTCAAAGCTAAATCAATAAATCTAAACTTATAAAATAGCATTTTAATTACTTAATTAGGAAAGAAAGAAAGCCCTAACAGTATTTCCCAAGGGGAAGACGTTCCCTCCGGGGCCAAGGAGACTGGATCAGCAGGAAATGCTGTCAAAGGAGATATGGGAGAGCTCCACTCCAGCCAGGCAAAGCTCAGAGCATCACTGTGGAGCACTACCGCCAGCCCAGAGTTGTGCTGATGCCCCTTCATAGCACAAGCACTGGGCACATGCTTCCTGAGCCTCGTGAGCGCCTTCTCAGCAACCAATGCAAAGTTCCCTCCTCGCCAGGGGGCAAGGTGACTGTAGGTGTCTTTCCCCAAGGCTTGGCTGTGGATCCAGGCCAAGGGCCTTCATACCTGTCAGGATGCTCTCCAGACAGCAGGGTGTCATGGCAAAGGTCAAAGAAGGGTGATCTCCTCAGGTCTAAACCAAACCTTTTCTGAGGCCAGCAACTCTTTCTGGCTGTGGAACCTGGGTCGGATTCTTAACTCAGACACAGATTCTAGTAAAGACACTTCTGCGATACAGTGAGGACAAGGGCCACACAGAACCTGTTTGGGAAAGTCCACAGCTGAACCATTTACTACTGCTGAGAGTGGAAAGCAGCCAAATGCCCATCCATGGAGGAACAGGGAAACAAGTTACAGTGTATAAATGCAGTGGAATAACATTCATCCATAAACATGGACAGAATTCTTGCTACAATGTGGCTCAACTGTGAAAACATTCTAAGAGGTGATAGAAGCCAGTCACAAAAGGATAAACAATATATGATGTCCCATATACATGAGAATGTCCAGAAAAATCCAGTCTACGGAGACAGAGCAGATTAGTGGTGACCAGGGGACAGGGACAAATAGGGAGGGACATGAAGGCTTGCAGCTAATGGCAAAAAGCTCATATAGAGGGTGATGGAAATGTTTTAGAATTAGACAGTGGTAATGGCTTTACAATCTTGTAATTATACTAAAAACCATCAATTTATGGCCATGGAATGAAATGTGCCTGATGCAAGGTGCTTGGGACAGTGCCTACCAGGCAGTCTGCATACAAGAAGCAGAATTCACTGCTATGGAATGAAAAGATATAGGCACGAATGTGTGTGTGTGTGTCTGTGTGTTTGTATGTCTATGTGTCTGTGTGTTTATGTCTATGTGTACATATATCTGTGTGTGTGTCTGTGTGTATGTTTGTGTATGTCTGTATATATCTCTGTGTGCCTGTGTTTATGCATGTCTGTGTCTGTCTTGTGTGTGTGTGTACGTCTTGTCTATGTCCCTCTGTGTGTGCATGCATGTGTTTCTCTGTGTATCTGTCTGTGTGTATGTCTGTGTGTGTCCTATGTATGTGTGTATCTCTGTGTGTGCATACATGTGTTTCTCTGTGTATCTGTCTGTATGTGTATGTCTGTGTGTCTTGTGCATGTGTGTATCTCTGTGTGTGCATGCACGTGTGTCTGTGTATGTATGTGTATGTTGGGGGTGATCTTCATTGGCTTGGTTTCCTTTTTTTATTTTTCCTTTGATTTCCTTTTCTTGTCTGTGTGTGCAGGTATGGACACACACTCATATGTGTAAGGAGATATGCGTGTGTGAGTAAAAGTGCAAGTTGATATTAGGTATGGTTAACCAGGAGTTCACCAACCTTGGCTAATCTAAGATAGCTAACTTGCCCCAGAGAACAACCATACACACACACACACACACACACACACACACACACACACCTGCCTCGTGCCCCGCCCCATACACAGTCTCTGTCTCGTGAGTGTTAGCACTACAAGAAAGAAGCCACACCTACTCAACATTAAATGGGTTCTGGGGATCTGAGCAAGAGCTTGTCCACTAGCCATCTTCCCAGCTCCTTGTGCTTTTCACACTGGGTCTCTGGTGGCATGGCTCAGGTGGGCCTCGGTCTTGAACCTCCTGTGTGCACTTCCTGCGTGCTAAGAGCAGAGGTTCGGGGGGCATGTCTTCTTCAGCTGTTCTCCTGCTATCTTGAGCCAGGGCCCCTCCTGAACTTGGAACTGAACACTACTCCAGCTAGGCTGGCTGGCCGTTTGCTCCGGCATACACCTGTCTCTGCCTCTGACACTAGGATATACAAGCAAACTGCCACCACAGCCGGCGTTGTACTAGAGTTCTGGGCATTGAACCTGGGTCTTCATGCTTGCCCAGCAGACTCTGCCCACTGAGCTACCTCCCCCAGGGCCCTGGATATAGGACTTTTAGGAAAAAACGGAACAAAACAAAACCCTATTCCTGACTGGAAATAATCATCCTGGTGAAGTAGCCCAGGCCTAGAAAGATGAACACTACAAGTTTTCTCTCATGTGTGATGTTAGCATTTTAGATATGGGGCTGGAGAGATGGCTCAGCTGTTAAAGAGCACTAGCTATTTTTCCAGAGGTCCTAAGTTCAATTCCCAGCATCCATATGGCAGCTCATAACGATCTATAACTGTAGCTCTATGGGATAGGATGCCCTCTTCTGGTGCACAGACGTATATGCAGATAAACAACCTATCTACATAAAATATATACATACATATATACCTAAACCTTTTAAAAAATAAAAATAAGCGGGCAGTGGTGGCGCATGCCTTTAATCCCAGTCCTCGGGAGGCAGAGGCAGACAGATTTCTAAGTTCAAGGCCAGCCTGGTCTACAGAGTGAGTTCCAGGACAGCTAGGGCTATACAGAAAAACCCTGTCTCGAAAAACCTAAATAAATAAATAAAAGTTTTAGACATATGTGGTTCATTTGGAACCCACAGAAGTCAAGTAAGAGTAAGGGGCCATAGGGGAGAGGGTATTTCCAAAAAGGAAAAGGGAACAAAGTGATGTAAGAGATAAAGGAGAACTGGAAAGATGAAATGGGGGAGGGGGAGAATGGGAGGGCGGAGGGGGGGAGAGAGTGGAAGAGCGGGGTGGAGGAAGGAAAGTGGGGAGGGGTAATGAACACTGAAGATCTTTTGAAAAAGCCATTCCAAGGGCTCAGTGCTTTAGAGCACTTGTTCTTGTAGGAGACTCAGGTTCAAATCCCAGCACCCAGATGATAGCTCCCCACCTTCCTACTTCCAGGTCCAAGGGATCCATTGCTGACTTCTGACCTCCAGGGGCACCAGGCACTCATGTGATGGACATATATACATGCAGGCAAAACACTCGTACACATAAAAGCAAACATGTCTTAAAATCTTTAAAAAGAAAAAAAATCCAGAGGAACCTACTATGAAAATAGACACGTATATAAAGACTTTAAATGGAGTCGCCCTGCAATGGGGACAACATCCCAACTGGACGCTATACACTACCGAACAAAAACCATATCGCCAGGAATGGATTATTCCTTTCTGAGCTGTTGGCCAACTGGATCCACATACAACCTCTCCAAACAATAGAAGCTATTGCCAATACTCGATGACCCTCTGGAACTTGACGGTGAGAAGGTCCTACTGCTGAGGAGATCGCATACTTGAGTCATACATAGAACATGGAGTATCTAGCTGGCATTGACAGGGGACGTCACCTCTACTTGCTAGTTCTCACAGGGCTGGAGAGTGCTGTGTACACCACCAGAGAAGAAAAGTTACCATGAACATCACCTTCTATGAACCTCACCTACTATGACCCTCACCCCCCTATGAACCCCCTAAGTAAGATACCCCAACCAGTGCAAGAATGGCACAATTGTTCTCTGAAGCAATCAACCACTTTGTGGCCCAACTCCACAAGACAAAATTCATACCTGACACTGGCTGACCAGGCCAAGAGCCTCTGGCTAGACAGATCATGGCTCTAGGGGAAACCCTACTGCCACTATTCTGCTAAATGGACATAATACTAAAAACTACTCTGAATAACATCCCTGCTCTATCCATAGATTGGAGCATCTCTCCTTTTTGCCATAAATGGCAGTTAACATAGAAAACTAACAACAGGGCCAACATGTAGAGAATAAGAGCCTTTGGGGTGGGCAGCCCTAGACGGAACGTCTGTATTATACCCTTCCACAAGGTTCAGGGATCTATTCAAGGAAAACAGCCTTTTCTGGACACAGTAGGGCAGATGTATGCATGCGCTCACAGCTACTGTGACAGCATACATAAGATGTTATATACGCCCAAGTCAGGCAAAATCCCAGCATAAAGGGAAGTGGTCATGGAGCTGCACTCCTAGCTGAGGAGATGCTGGCACCTGACTCCGGCTGGAGAAGAGTCATTTTTCTTTAATGATGTGACACCTGGCTTATTGCTCATACTTCAGAGCAGACCCCACACTCAGGAGCAGTCAGTCAACACAGACAGGACTTGATGGGTTTGTGAGAGAAATCTGAACAGAGTATGAAGTTGGGTGGGTAGAAAGGTGCAGGATCTGGGAGGCAGCAACGTAGAGGAATAAATATAATCCAAACACACTGGATAAGAGCCTCAAAGAATTAATAAAAACACCATATTATTTTTTAAAAGAAAGAAGGAAAAAAAAAACCCATGCTCCTTGCTGACAAGCCCGCTTGCTATTTTAAGAAAAAAAAAAAAAAAAAAAAAAAAAACAAACCCACCAATATTCAATTAATTAAAAATAAAGTTTCCTTTTGAAAACACAGAATAAATACATAAATGACACATCAGTTATGACTTGAGACACTCGTTTTAATTTAGTCAGTGACTCATCCCAGCCTCAGTTAGGAATGAGAACAGCAGCCATGATGATCCTTACAGCAGAGACATAAACAGCTCTGCAGGGGCCCTCGGCTGCTCTGGGCAGAAACCACTTGGTCTTGGCATGAAATGCACAGGCCCGGGGGGGGGGGGCAGTGGTTTTCAACCTGTGGGTCCACAACCTCTTTGGGAGTCAAACAATTCTTTCATAAGAGTCCCACGGCAGATATCCTGCACATCGGATATTACAATGCATAACGGTAGCAAAATTACAGTTATGAAGTAGCAACAAAATAATTTCATAGTTGGGGGGTCACCACAACATGAGGAACTGTATTAAAGGGTAGCAGCCTTAGGAAGGTTGAAAGCGGGGCTGGAGAGACGGCTCAGTGGTTAAGAGCACCAACTATTCTTCCAGAGGTGCTGAGTTCAATTCCCAACAACCACAACCATTTGTAATGGGATCTGATGCCCTCTTCTGGTGTGTCTGAAGACAGCTACAGTGTTCTCATAAACATAAAATAAATAGCTCTTTAATTAAAAAAAAAAGGAAGGTTGAGACCTACCGCGCTAGGGTCTTCTATAAGGGTACAGCAGTCTGAACATCATTGGACTAAGCCTGCCAGCCATGTCCAAGACGGAAAATACTGACATCCTCTTTTGCAGATAAGGCTAAGGCCAGAGGAGTTAATTTTTTTCTCAAAATCATACTTTAAATAGGGAACAGGTGGAGCTTACCTTCTCTTGAGGTCATTGCCCTACAGGATCTGGGGACCCAAATCCAGATCTGCTGCTACTCTTCACAAGTGAATGTGGGCAGGTCACTCTTCAGTTCTCGTCTCAAGCCCTGTGTATAAATGCTCATGCCCCTCCCCTCTGAGACTCTTACATTGTGTGTGTGTGTGTGTGTGTGTGTGTGTGTGTGTGTGTGTGCATGCGCACGCGTGCGTGCATGCATGTGTGCTCGAGTTTGCACGTGGGTGTGCATATGTGTGTGTACTTACCTGGCACACATATGCTCCCATATCCTCTATCACACGTCACCTTATTTTACAGACATCATTGTCTATAAAACTAAGTAGACACCACTGAACTCAGTAAACACAGAGTTCCGTTTACCAGACTGACTGGGCAGTGAACCCCGCAATTCACCTGTCTCCCCACAACCCGCCAGCACTGGGACTGCACATGTATTCTCCTAAAGCAGACTCTTTTCAAGGGTTTGATTTGTATTTGTATGCACATATGCCCGTCTGCGTATGGGTATGTGCACGGGAGTCAAAGTGTCCTGGGAAGGCAGTGTGTGCTCTGAACCGCTGAGCCATCTCTCCACCCTGGTACCCAGCTGCCCAGCATGTGCCAGGCTCTGGGTTTAAATTTTTGCACTGCAAAAAGGAATAGAGGAAGTAGGGGAGACTATAGTAGTGTGAGCTGCAGGGGTTGCTTTTGTGTGCGTTGGTGATGTGGAAACAAGTCTTCATGCTCATACAGCAAGCACTTTACTCGGGGGGCCAACTCCCCATGTCCCATAGTACCTTATGTAAGCATTTCTTTTTCTTTTCTAGCCAGGCGGTGGTGGCGCACGCCTTTAATACTAGCACTTGGGAGGCAGAAGCAGGCGGATTTCTGAGTTCGAGGCCAGCCTGGTCTACATTATGGGTTCCAGGACAGCCAGGACTATGCAGAGAAACCCTATCTTGAAAAGTCAAAAAAATTATAATAAATAAATAAATAAATAAATCTTTCTTCTCTAACTTTTCCCTAAAAATGATCAAAAGTACATTATTAATGTACCTGTTTCTTCCTGGTCAGACAGAGAAATCCTTGAGGGTAGGGATTGGGTTCCACTGAGGCAGATAGCATGTTATAACAGTGCATCAGAGACCAACAGATTCAAGTTCAAATTCCAGCTCCAGATGTGTCGCCCACGAGAGTCGAACCCAACCCCTACTTCCATTTCCTTTTTGCAGTGCTAGAATTTGAACCCAGAGCCTGGCAAATGCCGGGCAACTATCTGATAAACTGCATTCCCAACTTTTGGGGGCTTTCAGAGGGGTTGTTTTTGATATAGTTCTCTCTATATAACCCAGGATGGCCTTGAACTGGCAACCTTCATGCCCCAGTCTCCCGAATGCTGGACTTAGAGAGATACACCACCATATCTGGCCCTCTTTCCTTGGGAGATGCAAAAGTACCACCCGTTGAAAGGCATCATTAATGCGTTTGACTCATTCATTTATTTGAGAAGTCTCTCCTGGGTACTCACTATGTCAATATTGTCTAAGGACAGACACAAGGGGAAGCTAAGACCCAACATGAGGGGTCTAGCTTATGCTTCAACAAACACAGACCCGAGGGGTGACCAATTGTACCTATCTGCAGGAAACAGAAGGGTATGGGAGACAGCAGGCCCTAGAGGCAGGGGTTAGGCAAGTCTCAGGGGCAGGAACAAGAAAGTAGTGCAACAGCCCAATGGGACACCTGCAGGGCTCCTTAATTAGCTCCTCCCTTCAGCACCTTCACAGGTCCATCCTCATCAGGGCCATGCACACACACACCGTACAAGGTCAGACACTGTTTGGAAGCAAGAACTTGACAAAAGAAGATTCCTCCCAGATAAACCAGAGCATGACAGAAACGTGCATCTTGGCAATCCACGGTCAACCGAGGCAGGACAATTGCAATGGTCCTAATCTCATCCTCGCCTTCCAGGGTAAGTCTGGACAGCATCATCTCTTCAAGCAAATGCAAATTCTCAACCCTACCAGTCAAGAGATCGCCTCTGGCACCTTTAGGATTGTATTTAGAGCCCAGACCAGTCCACTCCCATCTGCACCTCCATCCCACCCACCCCCACCGCCACCTTGATAGCCAGAGTCACATGTATATTTGTAGAGAAATCTGGTTTTAATAAACTCCGCAGCCTCCTCATTAAGCTGACTGCCCAAGGCTAATGCTGTCGTGCCTAAGCAACATGAGCTTCTGAGGCTGTGAAACGGATCTATTTGCTGATTTCTGAAGGTGGGCGTTCTCGCTCTTCTGCCTGCACGCACTCTTTGAAGTTGCACCATTAGCCCAGCAATTGCACAGAGATTGAGGGAGGGAACACCCTGAAGTGGGGTGGGCTCTTAGGGCAGTGGTCCTTCTGCAGAAATCCCCAGTGCCAGTTGGCCGAGCCATCTGTCCAGTTTCTTGCTGTGAGCTTCCCCATGGTGTCTCACAAGGTCCCCAAACTCATCACAACTCCCCAGCACCACTTACCCCAAATAACCCAGGCTTCCCTGTTTGTTAAAGCACAACCGGGTTTACAGGGCACACCTAACTGCCTACTCGTCCCCTGGGTTCTAGAAGGTGGTTTCACACGTGCTCTATACCCAGCAGTGACCTTTGTAGACCCGAGCAGGTCATGCAGCTTCTCCTGCTCAGAAGCCACCGGGGACCTCTGTCACCACCCAGATCAGGAAGAGCAGAGGCAGCTCACGCAATTATTTAATTCATTTCAGAGGCAGTACGTGACTCTGACATTGAAGGTACATATTTCCCTACAACATGGACATGCTGGCCATAAACCTGAGACCTCAAGCACTCCCAAACTCAGGAACAGCACGGGTATGAATGTGTGCTCCACCCCGGAGAGAACTCTGGCTAGGTTTAAATCCCCCTCCTCCTCCTTCCCTGGAAGGTGTAGCCTGGGGAAGTTGCCTAGTGTCCCTGTGCCTCAGTTTTCTCATCTGTTAACACAGAATTAGGGGCCAGAATGTAGCCCAGTTGGTACAGTGTTCATCTAGGAAACATGAAACCAAACTGGGCATCCAAGCACTCTCCTCAGCTATGTGAGGAGTTGGGAGGCTTAGCAGGCACTTTCTAAGGTTAATCAGATCACGCAGTGGTATGGATGAAATGGGAGGCATGTCCAGTGGCTGAGACAGCCTGGTCCATCAAGAACTTACTGTGGATGCGAGTTCTTATCTACAAGTCATTTTGATTCTAAGTGACTTTTTCTGTGGTGGTTTGTATATGCTTGGCCCAGGGAATGGCACTATTAGGAGGTGTGGCCTTTTTGGAGTAAGTGTGTCACGTAGGGGGTGGGTCTTCTCCTGTTTGTGTTCAGAACAAGATGTAGAGCTCTCAGCTCCTCCAGTGCCCTGCCTGCCTGGATGCTGCCATGCTTCCTGCCTTAATGATAATGGACTGAACCTCTGAACCTCTAAGCCCAATTAAATATTGTCTTTTATAAGAGTTACCCTGGCTGGGCTGGAGAGATGGCTCAGTGGTTAAGAGCACTGACTGCTCTTCTGAAGGTCCTGAGTTCAAATCCCAGCAACCACATGGTGGCTCACAACCATCCATAATAAGATCTGATGCCCTCTTCTGGTGTGTCTGAAGACAGCTACAGTGTACTTATAATAATAAATAAATCTTTAGACCAGAGCGAACGGGACAACCGGAGTGAGCAGAAGTCCTGAATTCTAATTCCCAGCAACCACACAATGGCTCACAACGATCAGTACAGTTACAGTTTACTCATATATAAAATAAATAAATCTTTAAAAAAAAAAAGAGTTACCCTGGTCATGGTGTCTTTCCATAGCAATGAAATCCGTAAGACATTTTCCACCTTCAGGTTTGTTAGATCCTGGCCCTGTACAAGGTGGGACCTCACTGCACAAATTATTGACAACGGTCATCCTGCCTCACCTCCTAATTGGCTCCTCTACCCTTCTGTGCAGCCCTGTTCTTCCTGGCAGAGATCTACCACCCATGGGAACCTCTTTTTTTTAATTCATTTATTTTTATTTAATATGCATTGGTGTTTTGCCTTCACCTGGGTCTGTGCTGTGCCAGGGCGTCAGATCTTGGAGTTACAGAGAGTTGAGAGCCAACATGTGGGTGCTGGGAATTGAACCCGGGTCCTCTGGAAGAGCAGTCAGTGCACTCTTATTCGGACCCCAGCCAGCACCCTGCACCTGACTCGATCCTAGGGTTCAGCAGCTTCTACGCAAAGCCCAAAATGCAGATGCACAGCCGCAGTCGCGCGCGCGAAGGTGTGTGTGTGTGTGTGTGTGTGTGTGTGTGTGTGTGTGTGTAGTGTGGTGTGTCTTCAAAGACGGTACAACCCACAGGACCACCTCTCCATCCGGTGCCCTGTCTCCACTGATTGCAGCATCTCTATGAATCACTGCTACACCTCGGCCTTATCATCCTTGCTGTAGAGGGACCACCCCATCCACCTGCATCTTGTGAAACAATCCAGGGGAAGGATCACGGAAGAGGGACGCTGGAGCGGAGGTGAGCATGTGAGTGGAGCTTTATTCATTTGTCCAGTGCAGGCTCTGGTGTGGGGCAAGTCCTCTGACTGGGCAATGCTGTAGGGAGCTGGAGCCAGGGAGCTAGACAATAAGTCACCTGGGCTTGAGGTCCTTGGAGCACTGACCTCCATCCTGGAATCCGGAAGTCTGGGGTCCTCCGCCCTCAGGGATGTCAGAGCAGGGTGAATGATCCTTATTCACTGATGCTTTCAAAGTTCCAAAAGGATTCAGAACTCGGGAGGAAGGGAGAGGCCTGGGATCCATCCACAGAGCTGGGGGTCTCTCTCACTACTACCCCGAACTGGGACAGCCTAGGACTCCAGGTGACCACTCTCTGTCCCCGCAATCCCACAGCCGGCCAGTCTGACTCCAATATCTTCATAACTGCTCTTCTGATCCCACAAAACAGTGCCAGGCAGGAAGGGACTGGGTGGTGGGGACAGGGCAAGGCCAGGGTGGGGGAAGCCTGGCTTCCCACTGCCTACCCTTTCCAGCCTTGGAATCAGCACCCACGGACTACCCACAGATTCTTTTTGTACTTGGATTTTGATTTTTTTGTTTTTTTCCTGGTTGGTGGGGTGGGGGTGGGGTAGGGTGGAGGGTTGGTTTTTAAGACAGGTACCACTATACAGCCTAAACTAGCCTGGAACTCATGATCGCCACCTCCAGGGTGCTGGGCTTACAGGGAGATACTACCAATGCCTGACACCTATTTTGTTGTTGTTTTGTTAGTAGGTTTTTGATGATGGGTTTTTTTTTTTGAGTCAGGGTCTCATGTGCCTTGAGCTTACTACATAGCTGAGGATGACCTTGAACTTGGATCCTTCTCTCCCCCCCCCCCGCCGCCGCCCCCCTCAAGTGGTGGGATGGAAAGAGTACACCACCAGGCTCGAATTACTAGGCGAACACTCTCCAGACTGAGCTACATCCCAGCTCGTCTGCTGCTATTTTATTGACCATCTGCCTGTTTTCTGTATTCCTCCGGGTGTGAAGGCCAGGGTGGCAACCTCTGGAGAGCAGAATAACCCTTTCAACAGGAGTCACGTATCAGATATTTACATTATGATACACAACAGTAGTAGATTTAGTTATAAAGTAGCAATAAAAATATTTTTATCGTTGTGGGGGGGTCACCACAACTTGAGGAACTGTACTAAAGGACAGTAGCATTAGGAAGGCTGAGAAGGCCTTAGAGCAAGGCCACGCTCTCTCAAACCCCAGAGTGGCTATCTCTGTACCCTATCAGAGTGGCTGGCTCCCATTCCTGTCCCCAGGTCTCTATACCTGAGGCTGAGGGGGTCTAGGCAGGCCCCATGACCACCTAGGCACAAAGAAACAATACACAAAGGATAGAGGTTTTCTGGAAGCTTCCCAGCCTTCTCCTGCCTCCCACCGCCTGGACGTGACACTCTGCATTCCCAGTTCGGGCTCCAGGGAACATGCTTTTGAAGCGAGAGCTGCCCTAAGCCAGGACCCTGCACTGCTGCGCGGCAGGCGAGGCGCCAGGCCAATTTGCTGGTAGTAAAGCCAAGTTCTGCTTCCCCGAGTCCATTGATTTTCCTTTTCAAGCCAGCTATTTGCTTCTGAGCCGGTTATTTGCTTCTGAGTTCTGCCCTCACATCCTACCGGGGTTCCACCTACGCTGCTCTCCCTGCACGGGCACATCCTGCCAGGCTCACAGCCTCTGACCCTCGGAGGCTTATTGACAGCTGTCGCAGCCACAGCCAACCCACACAAGCCTGCATTCCCAGACCCCGGGGATCTGAGAATCTACGTGCTCAAAGAAAGCATCGTGGAGAGGGGGCTGGTTCCTCAGAACCTGTGGAACATTTCAGGCCAGGGTTGGGAAGTGACTGCCAAAGTCCCCTAGCTAGGACAGAAATGAGCTAAGGGTTCAATCCTCGGAATTCCATCTTGCTACCAACAGGCCTGTCCTGTGAGGGGTGAAAGGGACCACAGACAGCCGGGTTATGTCCCACTTGCTGGCTCTACCTGTCGGCCAGTACTACAACCAGTCATTACCCAAGCCAGCCTGAATGATGCCTTTCCTGAAGACCCATCCTACCATTAGGTTTCAAGCCCTGGGACAAATGGTTGCTGGGGGGCCTATTTAACACATCAGCGCTGACACTGACAGCCAGGTTCTCTCTGTACCACTCAGTCCCAACCTGATGCAGGGCCCTCCTGGCTGGCATACTCCACCCCACCCCTCATCCTAAACTTCTCCAGCCCAAGGGCTGGGCTGCCCTTCTCTCAGCTCCCCTTCCCTATATGATCCAACCATTTCTGCTACCTCGTACTTAGGGCTTCCTGGATGTGGCATCTGGTTTCCTCTCTCCCTTCCCTTCCCCTCCTCACAAGACCGAGGG
Source organism: Tokudaia tokunoshimensis (assembly GCA_036184795.1). Classification (NCBI taxonomy): domain Eukaryota; kingdom Metazoa; phylum Chordata; class Mammalia; order Rodentia; family Muridae; genus Tokudaia; species Tokudaia tokunoshimensis. The sequence goes on from BTHU01000021.1 coordinate 25,748,378, forward strand.
TCCTCCTGTTCAATCTGGACTCTGCCAGATGTGCCTGCCTCTGGCTCTGCATATATATATATATATATATATAGATATATATATATAATAAGCTTTCTCCTCCACCATACCTAGGAGCGGTCACGGCCTTTCCTTTCTATTTCTTATTTCATTAAACTACCTCCAGGCTGGGTCTCCCCTTACAGAATCCTATGCATATGAGACCTACTGGGCAGCCCTGAGTCTGGGAACACTACCGCAGGTGAACACACAGGGGCTCGTGTATGCCCGTGAAATACGTAACACGGTGATGCCCAGAGACAACTCTGGTTACGTGCAACCCGAGGGAAGATTCTGAACAGCGAAGAAACAAAAAGGTTTATGTGGTAAAACGGAGAGAGAAAGTGAGCGAGCTCATGTGTGTCAGGTGGTTCTGCCCCCGTGTTTGGTTCCTGCAGATTAGGCCAGAAATGCAGTTTTTAAAATATTAACTCGCTGGCCCGCCATATGGAAATTCCCTTAGCTTGAAGTAACTGTTAGCATTCTGTCTAAGCTCCGCCCCACAGTTACCTGGCAACAGCCCGGTATGCCCCGCCCTACAGTCACCTGGCAACAGCCAGGTAGGCCTGGCCCACTATAAAAGGGGCTGCTTGCCCCTCCTCTCTCTCTTACTCCTGCTTCCCTTAGCTTCTCTCTTGCCCTCTTGGGCTCTTCTCTCTCCCCTTCCTTTCCCCTCTCTTTCCACGCGGTCATGGCCGGCCTCTGCTTCTCTACTCTCTTCTCTCTGCCTTTCTCTGCCTCTACTCCCCTCTTAACCCGCTTCCCCATGTCCTGAATAAACTCTATTCTACACTATACCGTCCTGTGGCTGATCCCTCTGGAGAAAGGATGCCTTGGCATGGGCCCGCTGAGGCGCCCCCTTCCCCCACACCTCACCACACCCCCACAGAACGTATCTTAATAGCTCTTTATCTTTTCACAATCACAACAGTAACCACAATGAACACCCCACACCACTAGACTCTCACTCTGACCCACTGCGACGATGACAATGAAAGTCCTTGCTCTGGAGCTTACGATAAAGACCCTTACGTGTTCACATCAGGATTGGCTCCTTGGTGGTCTTGGGGGTCCCTGCGACACGGGCGTTAACACTTCCGCATTGTTCTTGTTATTTGCCAACACGCCCACCAGGCCGCCTGGCCTTGGGTCTCCCAGGCATCCTATCTCTACCTCCAGCTTGTGCTACAGCATCTGGCTTTGGGTGGATTCTGGGGATCCAGACTCAGGTCCTCATGCTCACACAGCAAGCATCGCGACCACTGCGTCCTCACCCCAGCATTTCTGCTACTAAAGCCACCTGGGCTGTGGTGTTCTGTCACAGCAGCCTGAATGGACCGGGGCACTAGAATCTCTGGGTCAGGCCCAGGGAGGGTCCTAAATTACAGGGGGCGGGGCGTATACACCACAGCGTGAGAGGGAAGGCACACCCTAGAGAAATGGATCAGCTCAGCTCAGAAATGACCAGTGTGGACTGAGGACACCCAATCCCAGATACAAAGCCTTCCTTTCAAAGGTTCTTAGCTCCAGAGACTGTCTAGCGGCAGTTTAGATAGAAAGCGCTCACCACCCCTCCACCTCATGTCACGCAGAGGCAGAGCGAGGGTTCCCATCACACAGGTAGGTACTCAGGGTCCCCGAGGAGAGCAGCAGAGGGCTCTGCGACAGACAGGGGGTCAGCACCCAGTCTATAGTCCTCATAAGAGGCAGGACTCAGTGGGACAGAGGCTTTGTCATTCTCAGGGAGCACAGACGGGAGGTTGAGGGATGCTTCAGGAGCCTGTCCTATCTTCGTGCCCCCCAAAAAAGCCGTACTGGCAGAGCCTGGGGACTCCACAGGCTAGAAACGTACAACTCCAAAATCCACAGGTTGCTCCAGGAGCTGTAGGCTAGCAAACCTCAACTACACCCCCGGCTTACTACCCAGCCAGGACAGAGGTCATCCCTGCTATAGTCTTGGCTGCTCCCCTTGTCCCCAATGTGTATGTGTACAGTGAAGGGGTAGGGGTGAGACCTGCCTCAGTTTCCACACCAGACACCTCTGGTGCAGCTAGTACTTCTGAGCACACAGTCGACACTCAGGGTATATTTGTCAGTAAAAGAGCCAGTAGGGATTTCATTTTCATGGGGGCTGGAGAGGATGGCCCAGTGGTTAAGAGCACAGACTGCTTTTCCACAGGTCCTGAGTTTAATTCCCAGCAACCACATGGTGGCTCACAGCCATCTGGAATGGGATCTGATGCCTCTTCTGGTGTGTCTGAAGACAGCTACAGTGTACTGATAATAAATAAATAAATCTTAAAAAAAAAGATTTCAGTGAGACTCATACTAAGTGCATAGTAAATACTGTCTTTCAAAAAAGGAGTTTCTGCTGGGCTGGGTATACTCGGGAGGCAGAGGAAGGAGAATCTCTGTTGAGTCTGAGGCCAGCCTGGTCTACATAGGAAGTTCCAGGACAGCCAGGGCTACACAATGGGATCATAGCTCAAAATAAAAATTAAAAAATTTAAATTAAGTTTAAAAAGAGGGAGGTAGGGAGGAAAAGAATGGGGGGGGAAGCAAGGAGTTTCTAGATCACGTGGTCCCTACAAGGATTAGACAAGTACACACACAGGAAATGAGCTGGCGGGGAGGACTAAACCCAGCACCAGCCAGGCCAGCTGGTGACAGAGCGCCATCTGCTGGTAAGTGTGAGGGAGCGTAGCTGACAACAGGTGAGCCCGGAAAAGGAAGGGGAGGCCGCGCCCCTTCTTCCCCTACCCTTGATCTCTCTCCCTTTCATCCTCGGGCTTGGCCTCTCCCAAAGCATGCTCACTTCGACTGCCTACAGGTATCTAGAGGCTTCCCTGACAACCCACCCGGCCAGACCTTAGACACTCAAGGCAGAGGCGACTCTGGTGCAAGCCTCTTGTCCAGCTGCTGCTTGGGAGAACCTTGCGCTTTCAGAGACGTGGGGTCCGTGAGCCCAAGCATTTGCCCAGCTTCCAGACAGTTCCAAGAGGAAGAAGCGCAGGACTGGGTTTGGCACGGACCACCAAGGGGACTGTCTAGAGTGGGGGGGGGGATGATAAACGGGACTTCATCAAGACACAGTTAGAAGGCTGAACGACAAGACAGAGCCCAGAAGCTGAGCTAGCAAACCATGTCTGGCTGGATATGATAGAGAACACATAGGACCCCAGCACTCAGGAGGCTGAGGCAGAAGGATCTGCGGTCTAGCCTCGACTACGTAGCCAGACCTTAGGTCAAAACTTAAAAAAAAAATTGTGAAACAGAACTTGGATGTAGAATATATAAAGGATTGGGAACCAGCAAGATGGCTCAGCAGATAAAAGCACTTGCTGAATTCTGACCCCAGGATCCCTGGGAGGAAGGAGAGAAGTTGTTCTCTGACCTCGATATATACACTATGGCATGCATGTGCCCCACCTAATAAAGAAACAGAGAAGAAATGTAACCGTTAAAGAATATCTGTTTCTAGATCTGGGTAGGGTGGTGCATGCCTTTAGTCCTAGCACTCAGAAGGCAGAAGCAAATAGAGCTCACTGAGTTCCAGAATATCTAGAGTTATGTAGAAAGACACTACCTCAAAAGGGAAAAAAGAAATCAAATATATCTGTATACAATACGCACATACACACTCACACACACACACACACTCAACATTAACATATTTTCAAACCTTAGAGAAAACAAATTTAAAATGGGTGATGGTGGAAGTTTGGAACACAGATTTCATCAGATATGGACAGGCGGTGAAAGGGCCCAAGAAAAGAGTCTCAAGATCATTAGTCATCAATATATGACTGTAAAATAAAGCAACAAGCGGTGTCATCTCACCCCCGAACTGAAAACTGTACTGCACTTTTGGAGGCAGAGGTAGAAGGCAAGAGGATCTCTGCAAGTTCAAGGTCAGCCTGGTTTATGGAGCAAGTTCCAGGCTAGTTAGGACTACATAGTGAGGGGCTAGAGAGATAGCTCAGCAGTTAAGAGCAGAAGTCTGTTCTTCCAGAGGTCCTGAGTTTAATCCCCAGAAACCAAATGATGACTTATTACAATCTATAATGTGATCTATCGCCCTCTTCTGGCATGCAGGTGTACATGCAGATAGAGCACAAAATAAATAGGAATTTAAAAAAAAAAACAAAAAACTACATAGTGATTCCTTGAAACGGAATGAAAGCAAAGAAAAAGGTAGGCTCGAGGTGGTGGTTCTGAGACACAAGGGGAGACCGGCTAGGGGAGAATCCAGCTACTCAGCTCTTGGCCTATCTCTTCATCTCCTGCCCCCTCACATGGCGTCCGGGTGTTTGCCAAGTCAGGCCCTGAACCACACGGGGCTGGATGAGCTGCGGTTGGACCTCCACTCACTTGGATTAACAGCAAGTCAAGCACTGCTGTAAAATTCCCACAGCGTGATGTGATACACGCCTGTATTCCCGGGGTTTGAGAGGCTGAGGTAGGAGGGTCACCGTAAGTTCAAGACCAGCTTGGGCCATCCAGTGAGGTCAAAGCTAGCCTAGGCCATAGAATGAGTTTGGGGGTCAGTGTGCTGATGTGGTTAAGTCTGGGGTCCACGTGACACCTTGTCACAAAATTAAAAACAAAAAACAAAAACAAAAAGCAGTCTCACAAAGGGAACAGACGGCCCTTTTAAAACACTCCCGTCTGTTTCATCATCTTTACAACAGGATTTTAACATCATCAAGTTCTCAAAACACTTAAATGAGTCAGGATTGGCAAAGTGCTCACACAAGTACCTGGTGAGTAGAGAGACTGGGGAGACAGAATGGTGGGCAGGGCGGATACTTCTCCGTCCTGGATGGGAGCTTTGGGCCTATCAGGTACCAAGCTGAGAGACCATGTCCCTGCAGAGGACTGGAGGTTTTTAAAGTATGTGACCTTCAGCAAAGGCTGTGCTAGAAGAAAAGCTACTTTTTTTTTAATCTGTCTTATCTTTCTTTGCCTCTATACTGAGAGAAAATTCCTCAAAGATTCTGAAATCATAGATGTGTGTGTGATTGTGTGTGTGTATGTTTATGTGTGTATGTGTGTGTATGCATGTGTGTATGTGTGTGTATGTATGTGTGTGCGTTCATGCGCCCCCGAGCATGTGGACTTGCCCAGGAGTATACATGTGGAGGCCAGAAGACTATATTGGAATGTCTACCTCAACCACTTTTCAACATTTTTTCTGGAGACAATATGTCCCTGGCTTGCCTGAACTGGCTATCCAGACCAGGCTAGACACCAGCTCACAGAGATCTGCCTGCCTTGGTCTCACTAGTGCTGAGATTAAAGGTGTGCAACACCATACCCAGTATCCACCTTGCTTTTTGCAGACTCAGCTTGGAACACAACATCATTTGGATTGAATTGAATGGCCTAGCCCCAGATCTATAAAAATCTCACTTCCGGAATGAAAGCCAGGAGACATGATGTGATTATGCTTGCAATAAGCCCCACCAGCAATGAGATTAGAGACACTAGACACCACAGCACTTTGTGGTCTTACAGCAAGCGCTTTACCAGCTGAACTATCCCAAGTCTAACCTTTGTTCTGTTTTCTGTTTGACTATCTATCTATCTATCTATCTATCTATCTATCTATCTGGTTGGTTGGTTGGTTGGTTGGTTGGTTTTTAAAGACAGGGTTTCTCTGAGTAGCCCTGGCTGTCCTGGGATTCACTCTGTAGCCTCAGACTCAGAGATCTGCTATCTGCCTGGTTCTGCCCCTGGAGTGCTGGGATTAAAGGCATGCGCCACCACTGCCCTGAAAAGCCTGTTCACATCTGGGGTTTCCATGGTCATTTTCCCTAAAGCCCAGAAACCCTTAAGGCAGAGAAGTAAACAGAAGATGGTTATCCAGGTATTTGACAGGGGCCAGGGCAACCCCGAGAGGGCATAATGCCAAAGCTCTGCCATTGAGGCCAAGCTCTAGAAGTGCACCGAGCCCACCCAGAACAGCCACTGCAGGCCAGCATCAGTGGACAACAGGCTTGCATCTCACAACAGTCTGTCCCAGGAAACGTGACGGAGATCAAAACATCAGAATGAAGCCAGACCCGGGAGCTACTTTAGAGCCTGATGCAGGAGAACTTCAAGTTCAAGACCTGCTGTGGATTTCTGCAAACCACAGAGCTCAGCTTCCCTTCCAGAGCAGAGTCTGGAGTGTGAGTGTGAGTGTGTGTGTGTGTGTGTATGATTTATTTATTTTGTTTTTGTCTTTTTAAAGATTTATTTATTATATGTAAATACACTGTAGCTGTCTTCAAACACTCCAGAAGAGGGCGTCAGATCCCATTACAGATGGTTGTGAGCCACCATGTGGTTGCTGAGAATTGAACTCAGGACCTCTGGAAGAGCAGTCAGTGCTCTTAACTGATTAGTTATCTCTCCAGCCAAAATATATATATATATAAAAGATCTATTTATTTTTATTTATATGAGTACACTGTAACTAGCTGTCTTCAGACACACCAGAGGAGGGCATCAGATCCCATTACAGATGGTTGTGAGTTACCATGTAGTTGCTGGGAATTGAACTCAGGACCTTTGGAAGAGCAGTCAGTGTTCTTAACTGCTGAGCCATCTCTCCAGCCCCAAAAAATATATTTTTAAAAAAGAGCAATGTATACTTCATCAAAGAACATCTTTTTAAAAAGTGTGTGTATGTGTGCGTGCGTGCGTGCGTGCGTGCGTGTGTGTGTGTGCACCCAAATTTCACTGGACCCATGTAGAGGTCTGAGGACAACCTATAGGACTTGGTTCTCTCCCGCCGTGTAGGTTCTAAAGATTAAGCTTGGATCCTTGGAATGGAGGCCAGCATCTTTATACACTGAGCCATCTAACCAGGCCTTGTTATTTGGGTTTGGGTTTTGGTTTTCCAGACAGGTGACACACAGTAGGTCCTCAATACGTGGGCACTTCTTAAAGTTCAGATCCTTCAGACTGTTTGAGCCTGGTCAGGTCACCCTCCAAAAGGCAGACTTACGGGGAGCTCAGAGCAGCCAGGTCTCACAGTTTGCTTCTATGATCACTAAAGGGATGATAAGGCATGCACAATCTAACCTTGACTTTAAAGGCCCAGTTCTCACCACAGGAAAGTCTCCAGCTTCAGCAGGACCTTCATGGCCGCAGGCTCTCCCACACTGACTGGAACTTTGCTGCCCTCAGAATCCTGGCAATCACTAGCTACCACCTTACTCCAAGGCTACGTTGTACAGAGAAGACCCCAGCACCTGACCAATGGACACATACATTCGCACCTGCTGGTCTTTGGAGTTCCAGATTTCACAACACGCTGTTTGGGGGGAATCACCCTTCAACAACACCTCTTGGAAGCTGATGTGACAACTCTAACTCAGCAGGGAACTCTGCCGGGTCAGCTGCATTCAGCCCCTTCTTTCTGTCCTTTCACAGAGGCTACTTCCATCTAGAAGCATCTGGGGTCAGAGGTCAGTTCTCCCTCTTTGGTTTCCCCCCCCTCCCCGGAGCACTCCCACGGCCTACTGTGTCCCACACAGTTCTGGATGAGAAGGAGCTGCCAGGGTCCCTCTAGGCCTGCCGCCTTAGAGAGACGTGCCGACATGTACTGAACTAGTTCTCTCAGAGGGAACGTGAAGTAGACCGGAGTCACCCGGGTGACTGGCACCTGTGGAGGTACGTTTGTGCCACTGAGGACCTAGCCTCCACCTCCATCTCCACCTCTGGGTGTGGGAGAAAAATTAAAAATAATAGCTGCCGATTATCAAGCTTCCTGCATCTCAAGTAAATGACAGATGTAATTGTCCCTAACCACCCTGTGAGGAGGACACAATCACCATCCCCACTTTAGGGTAGGTGACCCGCTAAGCTGCCAAGCTGGTAGGTGGTGGAGTGGAGATTCACATCCGGGACCCAACCGCCCAAAGCCAAGCAGAGTCTTGTTAGGTGGGGGTGACTCCAGAATTCTACAGAGGGCCACAGTTCACGGCTGTGCCTAAGGCTCCCTCCAAAATCAGGAGCAACCTTTCTACTTCTGATAACCTGTCATTCTTTGGCCCAGCTCAGCAAACCTTCCACATACCAGCATGGTGCCTAATGCCATACTAGGTTCATATCAGGTATCCTTTAACACCAGCACTCAGGGGGTAGAGACAGGCACATCGCTGTGAGTTTGAGGCCAGTCTGGTCACTATAGCATAACATTCCACTCCAGCTAGATACTTGGTGAAAAGGAGCCATGATGTTCCTGCCCTCTAAGAATAGGAAACGGGGGACCACAGAGGAGGAAGGAAGGAAGGGTGGATGGGGTAAAACTGAGGGCTTCCTGGAAGAGGAAAAGACCAAGCCTATAGGAAGGGTGACCGCCTCTCTAGTCCCTGTCATTTTCTGACTCGGAGCCTGCATTCCAAACACATCTGAAGGGGAGCTCACAACTGAGTCTCTGCTCCAACAATAAACACCACCAAAACACCTCCTTGTTACGAAAAGACACACATGTACACATAAATCCCTACATGCCTGGAAAATCCCTCTCCATAGCCCAATCCCACCTCAGCCGCAATGCACCGTCATCCCCAAGGCAGGGATGTGCTCCAGCCATCTAGGTTCCCATATGGTGGCGACATGCCTGAGTCTCTTCAATGACACTGATATTCCTGTGAATTCATATGCATGTGCATACGTGCGCACACGCTCACGCACGTGTGTGCAGAGGCACATACACACTCATGTATATACAGAACACACAAGTGCTATTCAAACACAAGTTATTCATGTTCACACCGGCACACACAAACTCATACATACACAGAGATGATTGTTTGGTCTCCCGGGCCCCTCCTGTCAATCACATCTACAGAACTCAGTTAGACGGATGGCTGGCTTAAATGCTTGGCATCTCAGTGTAAGTAAAAGGCTAAAACGCTATGATCAATTCAAATTTTTAAAAATGCATGTGACAACAGTGGCGTGTGAAGGTGCCTTCCAGCTGGGTGAACCCAAAAGCCCACACAGGCTAGCCACTCAAGAGGCGCCCAACATGGGGTGACTCATGCGTGACCAGATTGATGTTCTGAGGGAGTTTAAGGGAACACACACACACACACACACACACACACACACACACACACACACACACGTGTCACTGGAGTTGTTCAAGCAGGCAGGATCCACAGCTCAGCACTCTCCCAGTTTCTTTGTCTAGGACCCAAAACAAGAACAAAGTAGGCTGGGCAGTGGTGGCACATACCTTTAGTCCCAGCACCGCCGAGGCATAGGCAGGCAGATCTCTTGTGAGTTCGAGGCCAGCCTGGTCTTGAGCACAAGTTCCAGGACAGCCAGGACTACACAGAGAAATCATGTCTCAAAAACAAAAAAACACAAATCGAAACAAACACCAAAGACCAAAGTGTAAGATGGGACGCACACTGCCTACAGCTACCACAATTGCACGAAAGTTCCATGAGGTATTTGTCCTCTTGGCCACACACTTACGCCCCTTTCATCTTTCTGAGCCATCTCTGAGCTCACAAGCCGGCCACAGAATAGAAGAGCCAGGCCTCACTTACCCAGGGTATCTGAGCTGCTTTCCACAGTCTCGTTGACCTTCCTCGCAACTCTGGCCACGGCCTCACCCATCTTCCTCAGCATGCAGACGTGGGTGTTCAGATCCCAGCCTCCAGGCCGGTCTGCTACTCACAAAGGGGGGTCTGTGCCTGGGGAAGACACAGGACCGTGAAGCACCCACCTGCCAGGGTCCAATATTCCTCCCCACCCCCACCCCCGGGACCCAGGCCATCAAGAAGCCACAGGAAGGCCCCAGGCCTCTCATCACCTTCTTCTGCTCCTCTTCTTCTTCCTCCTGAGCCCAAGCTACACCCAGCTTAGCCTTTGCAGGGGCTGCTCTGATCTGCCACCCAGAGGGGGAGGGCAGCTGGGCTTTACCGTTTTCCTGAGAGGATCAACCCAAGTGACCTCACCATATATGTATGACCTCACCATACACAGAACTTAAACCAGGGGCCAGGCAGATGCGAGGGACTCAAATGGCCTATGATTCAACAGGTGGGGCAGGGTGTTGGGGAAGAAGCCAGGTCTAGCTAACTACTGGGGAAAGACACCTGTCTAGGGCTGCAGCCTTCCAGCCAGGGCTCAATCAACACAACGAGGCCAGCTATCCTGCTGACCACCTGCATTTACCAGCTTCCTAGCTCACAGCAGGAAACATGGTGACAAGGCAAATGGACCTTGGAGCCTGCAGGTGGGTGATCTCTAGGAAGACCCTCCCTGTATGCCAGATGAGAGGAAAGGTCAGTTACCTCATTCTCAGCTTGCTTCGGGGTTTATCTGCAAGCAAAGAAGAGGGCTGGAAATGAGAAGGTATACTGGCTGGTTTTGCGTGTCAACTTGACACATGTTAAGAGTTATCAGAGAGCAAAAGAGCCTCAATCTAGGAAAACCTCCATGAGATCCAGCTCTAAGGCATTTTCTCAATTAGTGGTGGTCCTGAGTTCTTTAAGAATGTAGGATGGGAGCCGGGCGGTGGTGGCTCACGCCTTTAATCCCAGCACTTGGGAGGCAGAGGCAGGAGGATTTCTGAGTTCAAGGCCAGCCTGGTCTACAAAGTGAGTTCCAGGACAGCCAGGGCTACACAGAGAAACCCTGTCTCGAAAAACCAAAAAAAAAAAAAAAAAAAAAAGAATGTAGGATGGGGGGCTGGAGAGATGGCTCAGCAGGTAAGAGCACTGACTGCTCTTCCAGAGGTCCTGAGTTCAAATCCCAGCAATCACATGGTGGCTTACAACCATCTGTAATGGGATCTGATGCCCTCTTCTGGTGTGTCTGAAGACAGCTACAGTGTATTCACATAAAATAAATGAATACATCTTTGAAAAAGAAAATTCAAGGTCATCCTTAGCTACAGAATAAATTCAAGGCCAGCCTGGGCTAACATGACACCTTATTTCAATTAAATAAATAGATAAATAAATAAGGAAATGAAAAAGACATAAAAGTAACCAAGACCCTGTTATTACAGGGAAAGAAACCAAGGCACAAACAAGGGTCTTAATTGGGTCTGTGTCACTCCACCACTTGGTGTTCTGGTGTTTGCTTCCTAAAATCACCTAAGTCACCACTAGCAGTACCACACAGAAGAAGGAATTCACAGGCCATGTCAGAGGCTCTCTTCTCTCCTGGCCCTGTCCCCAGTCCTGAACTTAGTAGCCGCTAAAGGAGTGTCAGCAAATCCACCCTAGACAGGGATACAGAGGCAAAAGAGTGGGGACAGAAAGAAGAGGTGTGGGGACAGTGTTCGGAGCTGGCCGAACAAGCATATGTGTCCCACTGAGAGGCTGACACAGAAGGACCAGAACACACTGGCGATGGGAAAGACCAGAAACCCAGCTCTACCACCGGGTGGGTTTAGAGGAGATCTCACCACATGGAACCCAGTAGCATCTCTCTTAGTGAGTGTACATGACTGTGCCAAGGACATGAGCCTGCCTCGCTGTGAGTCCAGAACTCATAAACCCTCCACAAAAGCCAGCTGAGAGGGTACTGGAACATGTGGCATGTGCAGGGGTGACACCAGCGATGAGTCTCTCACGGATGACCCACTGGACTCTGAACAAACACCTCGGGAGAACTCATCCTTGAGGAATGAGGAAGGATCCCATCTCTCCACTCCCAGGAAGTGTCCCCTGATTGCTCCCACCTCACCTTGGCAGTCCCTCCTCCCTCTGAGCTTCAAGGGTGCTTAATGACTAAGCACGAGTCACTTGGGTTGTTTGGGAGCTTTGGGATGGCTCTCTCCAGCTGGGCATGGTGGCACACGCACTTAAATGCCAGTACTGGGGAGTCCAAGGCCTGCCTGCTCTGGGCCACAGTGAGTTTCAGGACAGCCAGAGCTACATAATATAGAAACCTTGTCTCAAAAACAAACAAAAGAAAATAAAAATCTTTCTAGCCCCGCCCTGCTCCGCCCCTCTCCCACTGGCCATGAGCACATCCACCCAATGCTTCTCTTTATGGCCAACACACCACACACCATTTAGGTTTCAAATCTGCACGCAAGTCCAAGATTCAACATGTCTAAGACAAGAGTCCAACTTGAATAGAATCCTACCTTCATATGCCTAAAACGTCTGCAGAGCATGGAGCAGTGAGTGATGGGGGGGGCACAGCAAATGGGACCCTGCCACCTCCAATATGCACCCTCTTAGCCAAACCCCAGGTGTGAATTAGTGCTGTCAAACTTGAAGCGACTCATTTGCCTTTCCTTTTTAAATTTTACTTATTAGTATGTGCGTGCGTGTGTGTGTGTGTGTGTCTGTGTGTGCGTGCACATGCACATGTGTGAATGCAGGCACAAATATGCATGTATGTATGTGTATGTGTTGTGAGAGAAAATTTGTGCATGTGTACGTGTGTGCATGTGCATGTGCGAGTGTGTAAATGTAGGCATGAGCATGCGTGTGTATGTATGTGTGCACGTAAGAGTGCATGCATGCGCGCTGTGTGTGCAGGTGCACAAATGCAGACAGGAGTGTGCTGTGAGGCACATTTAGAGGTAAGAGGACAACCTTCCAGAATGTGTTCCCTCTACAGTACATTCTTGGATCAAACTCAGCTCATCACGTTTAGCAGCAACTGCTTTTACCCAGAGAGCCATCTCACTGGCCCTCGGGGGAATTACCTTAACTCCTTCACAAACTGGGAAACTGCAGAATCAAGAAGGCAGATCAACCAGCTAGATGGAAACAGAGCCCTCCACTCCCCGACTCTCTGAATTCTTAACCAGGGGCTTTTTCCTGCTATTCCATCTCCTTCCAACTCTCCAGGGAAACAGGGTGCACTCCGTACAGGGGCCAGAGAGGGTAGAAGGGCTCCAGAGCTGAGGGAGAACAAACTTGAGGGGGCTGGAGCAGGCTCCTGGCCCTACCAAAGGCCATAGAGGAGACTATCCAACTGTATTTGGTGGCTCCTTTGGCCCCAAAGGCTGGGCCTGTTTGGTATCTAACCAGCCAATTAACCTACAGGGACTGATTTAATATCTAATAGAAGCTCGGAGAGAGAGGCTGGGGAGAAAAGCAGGAGCTTATCTTGCTGGGCATGGCGGCCTGTCATTCTGAAGCAAGAGAAGCCTAAGTTTAAAACCTGTCTGGACTATAGAAGTGACTTCAAGAGCAACTTAACGAGAGCTTTCCCATGGCCCTGCATTTAATCCCAGTGCTGATGAGGAATGGGTAGGATGGGATGAGACACGTGGCATCCTCTTTTCCTTTTCTATGTTTTAAAGAGGAACGGACAATTGTCTGACCATGTCAAATGAGAGACAGGGCTGTGGGCGGCCCCCGTCTCTATATAAACGGTCTGAGTCCATTCACAATCTGCTTGCACATCAGCACTATTAGAACAATCAAGACACTGGGCATCTCTGGAACCAGAACAATCCGCAGGTCCCAGGCCGGCCCCACAGGTCTGGGTTCTAGGCCTCTAGAAGCAGGAATCCAGTCAATCCATCACATAAGGAAGGCGGTGATAGAGAGTCAGGGAAAACAAGAGGTGTGGGTCACCATGAGCCTGAGCTGCTCCAGTACAACCAGTGCCGCTTATCCCAGACTCTGGCATGGTGGCAGGTACCATAACCCCAGCACAGGGAAAGCGGAAACAGGAGGACCCTGAATCCCAGGTCAGCCTGGGCTACAGAACAAGACTGCTCACCTGCGCGCTCCCCCCCCCCCAACCACTGTTTGTAACACAGCCCCAGGACATGTTTAAATTTGAAACCTTCTAGTCGCCATCTATAAAAACCGTGACAGACGATAAAGAGACAGAGACGGGGTGGGGGTAGGACTAGAGGTGTCCCCCACCTTCTGACACCGCAACATGGCAATATTAAGCTGCGTTCATAGCTCTCCTGGGACAAACTGGGGCCACAAGCTGAACATGCCTGATGGGTACAAGCTTCCCATTGGGAGTCAAAATGAGCCAGTTGTATGCCAGCACAGTCTGGGGGTGAGGGGCATGTGGCCTGTGGCATGACCCCAGAGGGAGAGCCCAAGGGTGCCACAACAGGTAACCAAGCCACAGACAAAGCCTGCAGTCTATTCCAGAGCTCTGGAGGCCTTCCTAGTCCTATGAGGAGCAGAACTAATCCAAGCAGAATTCTGGAATGTTCTCAATGCTGTGGGGCAGCCCCAGTTCCGAGACTGGAAACATCACCTTCCTCAATGAAACTGTTACTAAAAATTAACTGAGGGTTAAGTCACTTCTAAGCAAGCCATTAAGGGCTTCCTACATTAAGGCATGACCAATCAAGAGATTATCAAACAAGGATAGACAGGAAGTTTGCATATTAGAAGTTGAAGGTGAGTGTGCTATTCTGCTTTGAGGAAGCTACGATTGTGAGTACTGTATAATTTCTCTGGCAGATCTGAAACTGTGAGCACTGTATAATTTCTCTGGCAGATCTGAAACTGGTCTCGCCTAAATTCCAAGCTTAGGGCTGGGTATTTAAACTTTGACCGTGGCACTGACCCAGTCTTTAAGGCTCAGAATTCAACTTCATTATCTGCAGCCCTAAGGTCTCTGCAAAGGAGCCACTGCGACACTCCGGCCGCACCAGCTGGTCCTATATTTAGTTACTGCTGTGGTCAACTGGGAACTTTAGAGCCTGGCAGCCGCTCGGCGACGCAACCGGAGCCTCCGGAGCCATGCGCACGAGCTGTCCCACCGCTGGCTCCAAACAGACTTCGGGACCCTGCCAAGGCCAAGGGCTGATGTGGGGAGGTAAGGGGCACAGTGCTAGTCGCGCCCCAACAGTCCCAAAGGTCCACTCAAGGCCAGAGCAGAGTTGACCCACTTTCTCACCCAGGGGAAAGAGCCCGCTGGGGCAATGAGCCGGACTCGTTGGCGCCTGGTTTGTCATCTCAGCTTTAGAGTTGGGGAGCCCCGCGTGAGCATCCTTAGACTGTACTAGCCCATGATTGTTCACAGTGGCCAAGGACAGGATCCCCGGACCCTATGCCCGCAGCCAGTGGCCGCTCGTCTCCAGCCCCGCGCTAGCCTGGCAGACAGGGACTGGGGCATATGGAGCAAGCAGAGGAGATGCTGGTGATCTCAGAGGCCAGGGGCGTCCCACGCTGCCAGGGGCGGAGAGGCACACTCGCGAGTGACATGCGCAGCTGCCTCTCCCTGTGGGCACGGGCGTCTCACTGGGAAGACGGAAGCCGGGCTGTCCGGGAACTCTAACCACGAGCCTCCCACTACCGCAAGCGATCTCCAGCAGGCGAGTCCATGACCCCTGGGAACCGCCCGAGCCATGACTCGGTGCTACCAGGTGTACTGGGGGAGGGGACACGACCAAGCCCAGTGCTTTCCCTTCTGCCCCTGCCACTCTCGGCCTCTGGCCACCGTTACTCAGCGCAGCGCGAAGCCTGTGGGCCGCTGGAGGCAGCACTTACGGCGACAATGCGTCCTAGAGCCCTGCGCCCAGCACTCACGCTCCCACGGCGACCGCCGGCACCCGGTGCAAGTTCTGAACCCTAGGGGCGGAGCCAGAGGGGCGGCGAGCTCAGCGCGCACGGCCGCTCAGCCAATAGCGACGCCAGAATGTGATCCAGGGCCGGCGCTCTGGCCGCTCGCACCAATCAGCGCGCAGCTCCTCCTGCGCGCTCGGGAACCTAGGGAGGAACCGCTTTGTGTGGAATCGGCCGAAGCGGGCGCGCTAGGGGCGGGCCGTTGCACCTTGTTTAGGATGCTTCTTCAGGCTGGGTTTTGTTTTGTTTTGCTCCCCCGCATGAGGATGAGTTCAGCAGATCGGGGAACTTTGGAAAACGCAAAGAAACGTTAATTGAGGCCTGACTGTAACTTCATCTCTCCAAAGCAGAATAAACAAGGAATTAAAGTGTACCTGCTTCACGGGTCACTGTGAGAACTGATGAAGGGACTGTGGAGTCCAGCTCTGTTGGACACAACTCTCGCCTCAAAGGGGGATCAGAGATGGCTTATCCTGGAACCAAATAGGAGTGGCTCTAGCCCAGGAACACAGTTATAGTTTATTCCAAATTTCATGTTCCAACATGGTAACAGTTTGATAAAGTTGTGAATTATTGTGTGTGTGTTTAAGATTTATTTTATGCGTGTTTGCCCACGTATGTATTTGTCCACCATTTGTGTGTCTGGTGTCCTTAGAGGCCAGCAGAGGAGTCAAATCTTCTGGGATTGGAGTTGCAGACAGCTATGAGCCACCCTGTACATGCTGGGACAAGCCTAGTCCTCTACAAAGGAACGGTCTAGCTATCTCTCCAGCCTCTTGATGAGGAACAAAGAAAAACATAAAACAAGACACTTTTCAGTTACATTGGTGGGGATACCAGGTAAACAGGCTACAGCAAAGGAGGAAAAGATCTCAGCTATAGGCCCCAGATGCTAGTCTGAGGGCAATCTTAGCCCTTTGGTTGATTAGAAACTAGGGATCTGCTCATGCACTCTCAATGACTTACTGGATAGTTACAAAGATGTTAGGCCAAGGAGAGAGCAGAGCAATCAGTAGTTGTTAAAGGGCGTAAAAGATGCCACAAAATAATCTGGCTCTGGACCTGCAACATTCTAACCTCTTTGTATCACTAAAGTTCTTATCAGTAAATCAGACTGGCAAAGGATGCCATTCTTTTCAGTAATTTGTATTCACAGCGCCCAGACTAGCCATCAGGACCACAGCTTCTAGAATGTAGCCACTTCACAGATCTCCTGTTGTGTAACAGTTTCCAAAAACACTGCATCTTGTAGGAAGCGCCTCAAGCAATAAGCTACTCAAAATAGTTTCAGGAACCTCCTTAAAGACAAAGGCAAACAACTCAAAATAGCTTCAGGAAGTCCCTGAAACTGACCGGATTCACTAGGCCCCTCCCTACCAGACTAAGCAATAAACTAGTCATAACCCAACACGTCCCATTAGAGATACACTGGCCTGGGCTCTTTCTACTTCTGCATCTTTGAGATCTCTGTGAAAGGAGACAAGACACAATGCTTAATGATGGCTTTATTGCCTAATGAAGCAGAGGACACTCATAAGACAATAGATTAAACAATGGGTCCAAGGACCACTCACGAGGCTACATTTTAGGCAGGCCTTATGATTTTTCTGAAGTTTCTAGAACAGGTAATATTTTCCATAGTTAGTTTGTCCTGTTGAGGTGCCTGACAGACCTCTTTGAATTGACTTAAAGAAAAGAAAAGTGGGGGCTGGAGAGATGGCTCAGTGGTTAAGAGCACCGACTGCTCTTCCAGAGGTCCTGAGTTCAATTCCCAGCAACCACATGGTGGTTCACGACCATCTGTAATGGGCATCCAATGCCGTCTTCGACTGTGTCTGAAGACAGTGGCAGTGTACCCACATATATGAAATAAATATGGCCAGAGCGGGACCGGAGGGAGCGGTGTGATTTTGTGTGTGTGTGTGTGTGTGTGTGATGTTCATCTGTGAGTACAGGTACATGCATATGTAAGTGGAAGCCAGAGAACAACTTCTGCTGCGGCCCTCACCTTCTGCCTTATTTGAGATCGAGTCTCTGGCTCACTGCCCCATGCACTAGACTTTGCCAGAAAGCCTCCTGGTATACAGGAGTCTACTGAGCTTGGGATTCCAGGACCTATGTCTATTAATAACTTTTCCAGACAGTTCATCTTGTCACATCTCTCAGGGCCAAACGGCTCGGGTCTCATTCCTCTCAGCAGCCAATAGAGTGCTGCTGTTTCTGTCCTCGCTTCTCCGCGTTGTTGAGCTTGAGGGATGAAGGGTTTCTGGCCAGCGGGGGTGTGGCAAGCATGACTCTGGCAGGCTTGGACCTTCTCTTCCATTCCCTCTGTGTTAAAATAATTTTTAACTATTTTTCCTTTCCCAGCCCCAGCTCCCAGAGTGATGACCCTGAGACGATTTATTATTGAATGTGATGGCTATAAGCTTTGGCTCATTCCCAGGCTAGTTCTCTTTCAGGCCCAGCCCAATTCCTTAGTGTCTTCCTCAGAGTCTCTCTCAGTGGCTTCCTGAGTTCATCTACCCGCCCATTTACATCCATCTCTCTGCGGCTCCCCTGAATCTCTCCCTGGGTCTCCTTTCATTCTCTCACTCTCTCCCAGAATCCTCTCTCTTCCTGCCAGTGTACAGCCTCCTATTTGCTGTCTCAGCTCATTGGCCGTCAGCTCTTTTATTGACAGGGGGTGCTTATAAGAGATTCTGTCTACACTTCTGCCTTGCTAAAAACTGTTAGATTACATTCCTAAAGCTGGCCACAAAGCTCTAATCCCTTATTTGGCCACTTCTTCCTCCTGAGGCTGACTACCAAGGTCCAGCAATCAAAGTATTGAAGTCCAGCAATCAAAAGTCCCTTTCAGCTCACCTAATTAACATGTCCAATTAAAATTAAACACCTCATCTTAACATGAAGTTTCCCTGTGTACCTTTTTAAACTGCCATTTTCCTATGTGCCACATCTGTCTCCTCTCTATCCAGAAGCAGTCCTCTGTCCCCAGGGGGAGGAGCTGGGGACAATTACCCCTCCTCCCTCTCCCCTCCTTCCTTCCCCTTCTTCCTCTTCCTCTATCTCCTGTATTTCTTGTCATCTGTCCCTCTGGGGCAAAGAAATCTGCTTTGTGGTGAGAACTTGGTCTTGGGGATCCTGAGCTGACACTTCTTTCAAGAGTCTTCCAGGCCTGCTAATGTCTACATAGCTACCTGGCATCCCCACGCCCCCATTACAGGGGATAGGGGAAGACAAACAAGATGAGACCCTCTTTTTTTTTAAGATTTATTTATTTATTATATGTCAGTACACTGTAGATGTCTTCAGACACTCCAGAAGAGAGCATCAGATCTCGTTACAGATGGTTTGAGCCATCAGGTGGTTGCTGGGATTTGAACTCAGGACCTCCAGAAGAGCAGTCAGTGCTCTTAACTGCTTAGCCATCTCTCCAGCCCAAGATGAGACCCTCTTACGCTCTAACAAACACACACACTCATCAACTCTGGGGAGGTCTGGAGAATGACCGTTGAATTCGGCTTAGGCAGCCAGCATAGCACATTCCTGGGGCCTTAGGGTTTGTGTCACCCTATAGAACAGCCTATAAGTTAGTTCTAATTCCTGGAACTGAGAGTATAGCTTAGTTGAAAGAGTGTTTGAGCCTGCACAAAGCCTTGGGTTTGGTCCCCAACACCTCAAAAACCAGGCATGCCAGTGCATGCCTGGCATCCCAGCACACAGAAGGGGGAGGCAGGAAGATCAAAAGTTCAAGATCGGGCTAGAGAGATGGCTCAGCGGTTAAGAGCACTAACTGCTCTTCCAGAGGTCCTGAGTTCAAATCCCAGCAGCCACATGGTGGCTCACAACCATCTGTAATAAGATCTGATGCCCTCTTCTGGTGTGTCTGAAGACAGCTACAGTGTACTTATATATAATAGATAAATAAATCTTTTTAAAAATTAAAAAAAAAAGTTCAAGATCATCCTCGGCTATCTAGTTGGTTCAAACCAACCTGGGCTATATAAGACCATTACGAAAAAGAAAGAAAGGAATATCCTAATCTGCAGTACCTCAGAACATGTCCTTGTTGAAGATAGGGATCAATCTAGGTATCATTAGTGCAAAGTCACACTGGAGTGTGACAGGTGGCCTAGAAGGGGAGGAGAGACACAGCACATCTCATGGTGATGGATATAGAAATGGAGAGATGCCCGTACGAGACAAGGAATTCTGGGATAGTTGGTAGACCAGAAACTAGCCAAGGCCAAGAGCAGCGTCTCAGGCCTTGGATCTTGTCAAGTTCCTTTCTGACTTCGAGATCCCAGAGCCGTGAGAGACGGAACAAACATCTGTCGTTTTGAACTACCCAGCTGGGCACAGTAGTGTCTTTGTATGGTCCTAGCTATTGAGGGGATCTGATATCCTTGAGCCTGTGAGTTCAAGAACAGACTGGGCAGCAGACCTAGATTCTGGGAGCAGAGCAGGAAGGTCCTTGCGCCTCCAAATCTCCAAAGAAACCAGAAAAATCACATGGACTTGCCTTTCCAATGAGAAAGACATGTGCTTCCCCCTGGAAAGCTGGGAATCGGAACTGTTTAATGGCCTGGTGACCTGTGTCATCTACTGTGCCCAGCCATATCAAGCTCCTACAAGCAGGAAGTGGCTAGTAATCTAAACAACCCTTACTGTCCAGGGCTCCCCAAGCTCCCACAGCCAGTACCAGAGATACCAAATAGTCTAAATGATCTTTCCATTATCTGAACAGCCAGGGGCTCTCCCAAGCTCCTTCAAGCAGGACCAGAGGTAACTAATAATCCAAATGACTTCCATGCTATCTATATGACTGAAACCAGGTTAGACATTTGCTGAGTCCTTAAGCTAGCACAGGCCACCTATCTCTAAAACCCATCTTCTTAGAAGAAATGGCAGGTTCCCTGAGTGGAGTTTCAATATAATTACACTTTCTTGTGTGCCAGGGATTGTATTACACCAGGAAACTTTTTTCTAAATTATACTGTTGGAAATAAACCCCCTGAGACATCCTGAAGTCTTGATCCAGGTTGATCCAGGTTCGCTTCCCTGCCTGTTGTGACCACCTGCAGAGATCCCCTCAACTAGACCCCATCTCAAAATCAAAAATTAAAAGTAAATAGCTATCTGGCGTGTGTAGATTTGTTATAGGGGCCATATGCAGGAAAGGTACACAGGCAGTCAGTCCACAACCTGAATACTCAAAATCTGAAGTGAGACACATTCCAGAACATTTTGAGCACCGGCAGGACCCCACAAGTGGAAAATTCCACACCTGCTCTCAAGGAAGAGGTCATAGTCAGAGTGAAGGTGCACAAAATAATAATAATGAAGATGATGATGGGGGCTGGAGAGATGGCTCAGTGGTTAAGAGCACTGACTGCTCTTCTGAAGGTCCTGAGTTCAATTCCTAGCAACCACATGGGGACTCACAACCATCGGTAACAAGATCTGATGCCCTCTTCCGGAGTGTCTGAAGACAGCTACAGTGTACTTACATATAATAAATAAATAAACAAATCTTTTAAAAATAATAATAATAATAATAATGAAGATGAAGTTGACAGACTTTTTTTTTTTGCAGGAAAATCTGTGTAGACTTGGGTTCCATTCCCAAGATATTTCACTGACTATGTGCAAATATTCCAAAGTAAGAATAAGTTCCGAAATATAGAACATTTCCAAGCCCAGCATGGTGGCACTTGACTTTAATTCCTGCACTTGGAAAGGCAGAGGCAGGAGGATCTTTGTGAGTTCCAGGCTACACAAGACTGTATGGTAAGATGATGTCCATGAAAAAAAAAAAACGGTTGAGAGATTGGGAGATAGCTCTTGGAGCTTGCTTGCTGGTCTAGATATCATCTGGTTAGGTTCACCAAGAAGGCTATGCCCTGTTGCAAAAGAAAAAAAAATGAAAGTCAGGAGAATAGGGGGGTGTGGTGTGTGGATAGCTCTAATCCCAGCACTTGGGAGGCAGAGGCAGAGACAGGTGGATGTTTGTGAGTTTGAGACCAGTCTGGTCTACACAGTGAGTTCCAGGACAGCCAGGGCTGCACAGTGAAACCCTGTCTCGGAAAAGAACAGTAAGAAAAAAGATGCAGAACAATTGAATATATCCAAGGTTAGCCTCTCGCCTCCACATGTGCACACATGTAAACATGCGAGATCATGAAGCCAGCCCGAGAAACACGTTGAAACCTCATCTAAAAGGAAAATTTTAAAAAAAAGGGAAGGGGTGAAAAGTCAGACCTAATGAATGATACAGACTTGTGATTCAGCTACGCAGGAAGCTGAGACACGTTAATCAAAAGTTCAAGACCAGCTTGAATAACTTAGCAAGACCCTGTTTCAAAATAGTGATAAGGAGCATACTGGTACAGCATCTGCCTAAGACTGTACGAAGCCCTGGTGGGTTCTTCCCAGCACCGTAATGGGAGCCAGGGAGAGAGTAAAGGAGGGAGGAAGACATGCTGGGGTAGAAAGACCTCCGTCTCAAAAAAAAAAAAATCACCAAAAGTTAAGATTCACTCCTACAAAACCAAACCAACCAACCAAAAACCCGGACCGTGAAAAAAAGCATTCATTTCCCTCTCACAGCGTGCCGCCTTCCTAATTTTGTTGTATTAGCGCCACCCAGCGGTGAGCCTGAGTCACACACGCAGGCTCAGAGAGCCAGTTAGACTCAGATCCTTTGTGTGGGGTCATCAAACACCAGGGAACATTGTAAACCAGTTTCCCTGCGTTTCTCAGAGATGGGGTTTAAAAGTGCTTTCATCTTGACTCTCGCGGTCCTTTCTCCCTCTGTCTGTCCACCTGATCCCTCCTGGTCCCATCCACACCCCAACCTCGTCGAGTCCCCTCTCCACATTCACCCCAATGGATTCTCTTTCCCCTTCTCTATGAAATTCATGCATCCCCACGCCCCACCACCACCTTGAGTTCTCCTTGGTATTTATCTTCCTTCCCTGGGTCTGTGGATGGTAAGTAAGATGGTTATCCTTTACTTTACAGCTAATATCCATTTATAAGTGAGTTCATACCACATTTGTCTTTCTGTTTCCGGGTTACCTCCCTCAGGATGATCTTTTCTTGGTCCATCCATTTGCAGGCAAATTTTATGATGTCCTTGTTTTTAACAGCAGCTGAGTAGTATTCCATTGTGTAAATGTACCACATTTTCTGAATCCATTTTTCAATTCAGGGACCTCTGGGTTGTTTTCAGTTTCTGGCTATTACAAATAAAGCTGCTATGAGCATAGTTGAACAGCTGTCCTTGTGGGATGGTGGAGCATCCTTTGGATATATGCCTAGGAGTGCTATAGCTGGGTCTTGAGGAAGATCAATTCCAATTGTCTGAGAAATGGCCAGATTGATTTCTACAGTGTCTGGACTGGTTTGCCCTCCCACCAGCAATGGAGGAGTGTTCCCCTTGCTCCACGTCCTCGCCAGCATGAGCTGTCACTTGTGGTTTTGATCTTAGCCGTTCTGACAGGTGTAAGATGGAATCTCAGAGTCCTTTTGATTTGCACTTCCCTGATGGCTAAGGCTGTTGAACATTTCTATAAATGTGTCTTGGCCATTAGAGATTCCTCTGTTGAGGACTCTCTGTTTAGGTCTGTTACCCCATTTTAAATTTGGATTATTACCCCATGTTAAAATTGGATTATTTGGTTTATTGATTTCTTGAGTTCTTTATATATTTTGGATATCAGCCTCTGTCAGATGTGGGGTTGGGAAAGATCTTTTCCCATTCTGTAGGCTGCTGTTTTGTACCTTTGATGGTTTGCTTTGTCTTACAGAATTACACCTATAAGTCCAGCACTCCTGAGGCCAAGGAAAGATGATTGCTATGAGTTCAAGGCCATGGTCCAGGGGACATTGGACCTTGGGGGCTGTCCTAGGAGAAGACTCTGAGTGGAGTAGGCACAAAGAAGAATGGTGGTATGAACTGGTTTCCTGGGCAATATGCCAAGTTCGCATGGCTGTTGGAGGGTGAGGGGCACCCCATGAAACGGTTTGACACAAGGGGGTTTCCCTCCAGGTACTTCTGCACAGAGAGTCCTCTGCAAGGCTGCTGAGAAGGTGTGAGTCAGGACTGAGTGCTCTCCTGGAGGCTCAGTTCGCTCCGGGTGTTGGCAGAATCAAATTTCTTTATGGATATAGGACCTGTAGAGTCAAGCGCCTTGCTATTTGGTTCCAGCCACACACACCTCCATCAGTTTCAGAGCCTTGTACACGCGTCGGTTATGCAGAGCTATGCTGCGGAATTGCTCTGCCCCTAAACTTGTTTCATGATTTTTCTGAGGAAACACTAGTAACAAAACAAACGAAAACAAAAAACATTTGATCAGTCGGGCGGGGCGCCGTGACTCACACCTAAAATTCCAGTTCTGCAGAAGCTGAGGTAGGACTGTGGGTTTCCAGGGCAACCCTGTGCTACAGTAAGACCCTGTCTCAAAAACAAACAAAGAAGTAAATGAAAGATAGGCACAGTCCTAGTGGTGTGCCCCCGCATTCCTAGCACGGAGGAGGTAGAGGCAGGAGAATGAAGAGTTAAAGGGAAATCTCAGCTACAGAATGAGTTAGGAGCTAGACTGGGATGCATGAGATCTTGTGTGTGTGTGTGTGTGTGTGTGTGTGTGAGAGAGAGAGAGAGAGAGAGAGAGAGAGAGAGAGAGAAGGAGAGAGCTCTATTTATCTCTAAATGAGGAAGGTATGGACCAAAGAAATATTCTAACAGCTCAAAGTTGGTGATTTAAAGAGATAAGGGTGGGGGAGACCAAAGGGAAGGAAGGAGAGACAGAGACAGAGAGACACAAACAGATAGAAAAAAAAGATCTACTTACCCCAAAACCAGGAAGATACAGACCAAAGAAATATTCTCACAGCTCAAACTTGGTGACTGAATAAATTTATCCAGGATCATGGATCGATTTTATGCAGAATCATGGGCGATTCAGAGTAGCTGTTTGTCTGAAACTCCCAATCCCTGCCTACCAAGCTCCCTTAATTATATGGGTCACAAAGTCTACAGCAGAATTCAGGCAAAACTGGTTCAGAGCGCCCCCTAGTGTTAAAGCGTTAGAGATGACTCCAGACACAGAGCGAGGTGTTCTTTGTGTGAACATTCAGTCATTGCCCTTTTTGGCGGGTGGGTTTGGGGCGGGGATTGTCCTGCAGTGAGAAGGGCAACCTGTTTTCTGCAGTCTGGCTCATGGAACAGCCAAGTGGCGTCCTAGTCCAGGCGGGAGGTAAGGCCACTACTGCTACAGTGCGGCGACTCTATTCAATTAGCAGCTACCATCTTAGAAGCCAATGACCGGGGAGGCAGGGGCTGAACACAGACCTGGGACCACAGCATTTTCTAGGTAAGTGCTCTGCTCCTGCGTGTGATACAGTTTTTCTAGGGAAGATATAAAGGAAACATCTATACACCCCAATAAGCAGAGGACAGACTCATCATAAGAAAAACTGTAAAGTAACTTAAGGACAGCAATGGTCTCCTGCACCTTTGCTATATTTAGTAGGAAGTCTAAGGTCCCGCCCACTAAGGGTTTGACACCAGTGGGCGGGATCTTGATGTTTACCTTGATGTTTGTTTGCCACAAAGGAACAACCAAGCAAAGAGAGAGGCATGTGTAAAGGCCCTGGGACAGCATGGCTGCCAGACGAGCCGGAAGATGTTGAGGGACAGCAGGGTGGACGAGAAGGGCACACTCTACTGGGTTTTTTGCCGGCCTGCTTGTCATGCGCATGCAGTGCTCATGGGAGCAAGAAGAGGGCACCAGATCCTCTTATATAACAGTCGCGACTGTCATAGGGGTGCTGAGAATCAAGCCTGAGTCTTTGGTGTGAGTGACAAGTACTCTTAAGTGCTGAGCCATTTCTCCAGCACCTCCATGGGGCTTCTCATAGATCCCAAGAAAAATGGAAAGCGATGGAAGAGAGGGTTGTAACACCACCCAACATGCATGGCCAGTCACTGACACTATAGATAAATGGCCTGGTCCAGAACCACCCAAGAGACATGCGTACAAAGAGTTGTCACCAACGCAGGTGGGTCCCACAGCTAGCTGGGAGCTTCATGTGGGTAAGCTTGGTTTAGCACTGACCTGAAGGCAGAACTGCAGGGGGCAGGCACCAACTGGGTACTAAAGAATCAATTTACTTGATGGGTAAATTAAAAGAGCCGGGTAGTGGTGGCACACGCCTTTAATCCCAGCACTTGGAGGCAGAAGCAGGTAGATTTCTGAATTCAAGGCCAGCCTGGTCTACAGAGAGTTCCAGGACAGCCAGGGCTACACAGAGAACCCCTGTCTCTAAAAACCAAAAAATAAAAAAATTAAAAATTAAAAAAAATTTTAAAAGCCAGGTGGCTTGTCCACACCCTACTCCAAGAATCAGATATCTGGTGGTCTGTCCTCTACTGTGAGCTCCATTAGACCCACCCAAACAGAATTTCCCCTGACAACCTTGACATTCACCCAAGAGATGGTGTAAGTTCCCGGGCCAGCACCCCTTGCCTCAACTTGGCAAGCACTGCTCTTGGCTAGCAGGCTGGGTACATGGTGTGCCCTGCCCGTGGGCTGAGGCAGGAGCAGGGTGTGGCTTGACACTCACTGTTTGGATGACTGTGCATTTCCATTCCAACCATGCTTTCTCTGGTTGGAGCTGAATCTCTCACATCCAACGCATTCCACCAGATGCCCCGTGGCTGCTGTGGGCTCTAACCTTGCTTTCACCATGCAGACCTCGCGCAACAGAAGAGCTGGAACTATAGAATCCTCTAGAGAATGTCAGGATGAAGAAGAAAGACAGGAGAGACAGATTGACTTGGTAAGCCAGCGTATTTAAAACTAGCTTCAAGAGAGACCTTTATCATGGCTACATAACGTAAAGCAAGCTATACCCATGTGTATGCATACATGTATACAAGTGTGTTGTGTGTGTTTGTGTGTGTGTGTGTGTGTGTGTGTGTGCTGGGCAGTGGTGGCACATACCTTTAATCCCAGTACTTGGGAGTTAGAAGCAGGCAGATTTCTGAGTTCAAGGCCAGCCTGGTCTACAGAGTGAGTTCCAGGACAGCCAGAGCTATACAGAGAAACCCTGTCTTGGGGGAAAAAATGTGTGTGTTTGTGTGTGTGTGTGTGTGTGTGTGTGTGTGTGTGTACTGCAGAGTCCAGAAGAAGGCTAATCCCCTGCAGCAGAGTTATACATGGGTCTGAGCTGCCTGACATGGGTACTGGGAACTGAACTCAGATCCTCTGGAAGATCAGTGAGTGCGCGCATCCTCTGAGCTTTCTCTCCAGCCCTTCCGTTGCAGTTTTTGAGGTTGAGGCTCTCCCCGAACCAGGAGCTCACCACCAGGCTAGACCAGTGGGCCCGTTTAGCTCCATGGAGCCTTCTGTCTCCGCTCTTCCCCCAGTGCTGGCTTTAGAGCCGGGTTAGCTCTTACATGGGCATGTTGAATCTAATCTGATCTCAGGTCCTCATAATTGCATGGCAAGCATTTTGCCAAATAAGCCGCCTCCACAGTCCCTAACCCCAATTCCTGAAGTCCGTGATGAGAGATAATGAACCCCATCTGCCAAGACCTTTAAAGGGATGAACACTGGGAGGAAATCGGGGTTCCCTCTGACATAGCCAGACATATAGACCTGTCTACTCTCCAGCTTTGCTAACTTCTAGAAACATCTGAATCTATTCGATCCCTGACAACCATCCCTGTCTGTCAAACCTTGAGTGGCCCTGACATGAATCTTCAGAAGTGTTCTCTATGTAAGAGGAAGGGGTTTCCCTCCCCATAATTTTTAGACTCCAAGCTTGTAGTTCATGATCATATTATATACGACAGGCTGGTGATAGGGCCAACATTTGAACAAAGGCATGCTGGTGTCAGTACCTGTGCACCACGAACTATTCTTAATAGCAATGGGGATTTTTTTTAGGGCTGGAGGGATAGCGCAGGTAGGAAAGCATTTGACATGCATCATGGATCCCCCCGTTTAACCTCCCAGAAGACCCTGGTGTTGTGGTTCAAGCTCGCGATCTTAGCAGCGCAGAGGTAGAGACTGGAGAGTCTGGCTCTCCTTGACCAGCCAGCCTTGCCGAGTCTAGAAGCTCCAAGGGGAGGATGCACACTGAGAGACCGGAAGGTGAAGGAGAAAACTGGTGAGATGACTCAGCCTGGAAAAGCAGAGTAAGCAAGTGTGGTGACCTGAATTCAATCCCCGGAACTCACAGGAAGGTACAAAGGGAGAAGCGCGGCCACAAAGGTGTCTTCTGACCTCTCCATGCACTCTGTGGGATTTGAGTGTGTAGGGCACTGCAGTGGCTAGTAGTGTGGGTGGTGTGGGGAATGGGGAAAGGGGGAGCCAGAGCTCACCGTCTCTGGCAGGGCAGACGCAGGAGGCTGTCTCATAACCCTCACAGACACTGCTGGTAACAAGAAATAAAATAAAATGTTATAACAGAAACATCAATAGCAACAGCAAAGGTGAAGAGCAACTGAGAAAGAGGCCCCAACATTGTCTTCTAGCCTAAACACACACACACACACACTCACACTCACAGGCACATACACACACCACACACACACACACACACACACTCACACGCACAGGCACATACACACACCACACACACAGACACACACACATACAAATACACACTCACAGACATACACACATATACACACCACACACACACATACACACACCACACACACACATACACACATACACATACCACACACACACATACACACATACACACACACATCACACACATACACACACCACACACACATACACACACCACACACACATACACACACCACACACACACACACCACATACACATACACACCACACACACACACACACACACACACACACACACAGACATGCATTCACACAAACACAAGAAATTTCTAAAGGTGTAGAGGTACCCAGGTCACATCGGGCAAGCTACTTCCTTCTTTGTAAAATAGAAATGAAAATTCCTACCATGGAAGGTGGGTAGGGCGTCAGAGGATCTCTATTGCTATGCTGAAGCACCATGACCAAACACAACTTGGGGAGGAAAGGGTCTATCATCTTACAGCTTGTAGTTCATCATCTGGGGAAGTCAGGGCAGGAGCTAACACAAGAACCTCGAGGCATGCAGGAGTGATGCTTACTGGCTATCTCCCGGCTTGCTCAGCCTGCCTTCCTCTGCTGCGAAAAGACACCATGACCAAGGCAACTCTTATAAGGTCAACATTTAATTGGAGCTGGCTTACAGGTCCAGAGGTTCGGTCTATTACCATCAAGGTGGGAGCATGGCAGCATCCAGACAGACATGGGGTTGGAGGAGCTGAGAGTCCCACCTCTTGTTCAAAGGCAGACAGGAGAAGACCGGCTTCCAGGCAGCTTGGATGAGGGTCTTAAAGCACATGCCCACAGTGACACATCTACTCCAACAAGGCCACACCCCCTAATTGTGCCACTCCCTTAGCCAAGCATGTACAAATCATCCCACTCTGTCATCCAGGTTCACATATCCAGGGTTGACCTCACCCACAATGGATGGACTGGGTCCACCCGTATCAATCCCTACTTTAGACTTGCCCATAGGCCAATATGGTGGGGACATTTTTTTCAACGGAGGGTCCCTCTCCCAAACTGAGACTAGCCTCTGTCAAGTTGACATAGGAACTAGCCAGCTCCTAGGAAGTCAGATAAGGTCTCTCAGAGCCACGTAGCACAGTGCCTGCCTTGCCTCAGTGCCTGGACACTGTGACACCATCACCTTCTTTTTTTTTTAGCAGTCCTTGGGTTCTGCTCCTGGCCCAGGGAGTTCTGCAGGAGCGCTGGTGAGGGGATGGATGCTCAGGGACACTGCTTTCTTTAAGGATGTAGGCAGGCAATAGGCAGGAAAGAGTATAAAGGGAGGGACAGTGGAGGGAGGGAGGGAGGGAGGGGGGAGGACAGGGGTCCATCTCGTGGAACCCAGAGCTCCCAGCCAAGCTCCATCAGGTCAGTCCAGATATTGTGTGAGCCTCAGTTTCCTCTTAGTAGAGTAGATGAGAACGGTGACCCCCACTGCAGTGGCCACGGCTCCTAAGATACTGGCTGCTAAAGTGCTTTGTAAAGTGGAAAACTGTTTCCCAGACGTGAGGGCCCATCATTCATCTGTGATATGCATCTGCTGTAGGTGGCTGAATCGTCTCTGCCCTGGGGAGAGGGAGCAGGTAGGTGTGAAGGGGAGTCTGGGTAGGGTGGGGCACCCTGCTGAACCACTGGACTAGGTGACTACAGGAAGGGGACGGTGCCTTGGGGGACAGCTCAGCCACTTTAGTTATATGAATAAAATGTAAACATTCCAAGTTACAGTCACGCACATGTGATAGGTTTTCCGGGCAGCATATTGGCAATACTCTAGATGTACATCTGGAGTTCTATGACTGTGGGTCCCTCTCCTGTCAGAATAACGTCGTCCAGATCTACACATTAGTCAGCCAGCACAGTGAGAGCCAGAAGAGACCTCCTAAGAGCCCATTGCTGACTCTAGGGAAGGACAGAAATAGGTCTCTCTTCTAATTTCTTTGAGGGGGAATGTATTTTGCTCAGATATAATAGAGCATTTCTGTGTTTCCAGAACTTTAGAGTCTGAGGCAGGAGGATTAAAATTCAAAGCAGGCCTGGGCTATATAGCAAAACCTTATCTTAAAGCTACAAACATGCAAACAAACAAAAAGGAGGGATAGAGAAGAGAGAAAACATAACATTTCAAGGACCAAGTATCAGAACTGGGTGTGGGTAATAGGTTATTTCTCCGCCGGTGAAATGAGCCAATTCAAATCAGATTAGATTATACTAAAGGCAGGTTTATCGGGAAGCTGTTCTCGAGAGGGTTCACTGCCCCCACGGATTGAGACCAGGTGAGTCACCAAGCAGGGAGGGGGAAGAGAAAGAGAGAAGGGGCATGAGGGCAGGGAGAGGGAGAGAGAGAGAAACAGAGAGAGAGAGACAGAGAGAGGGAAAGAGACAGAGAGACAGAGAGAGACAGAGACAGAGAGAGGGAGGGAGAGGGGAGAGAGAGAAAGAGAGAGAGAGAGAGAAACAGACAGACAGAGAGACAGAGAGAGACAGAGACAGAGAGAGAGGGAGGGAGAGGGGCGAGAGAGAGAGAGAGAGAGAGAGAGAGAGAGAGAGAGAGAGAGAGAGAGAGAATGAATGAGATGAGGTCTGGAGCCTCTGGGCTGGAAGTTCAGGGTTGGGTGCAGGGTCTGTCAAGTATGGACTGAGGGATGCTGGGAGAACCTGAAGGCCAGGTCTGCTTTGATGTGTGAAATATGCACCTCAGTCCTTTGTCCCAGGATCAGAAACCAAACAACAGGGAGACAGTAGAGCTCTTGTCTAGCACTGTTCAGGCTCCAGGTTTGATTTCCTCAGGACCAAAAAATAAATAAATAAATAAATAAATAAATAAATAAATAAATTAGTGAGTGTGTGTGTGTGTGTGTGTGTGTGTGTGTGTGTGTGTGTGTTCATGCGCACAGATGGAGGCACAGTGTTGGGGGTATGTCTCAGGGCAGCCTAGGGCACACTAGCAAGCCCTCCACCACAGAGCTGCACCCTAGCCCCTTCAGGTCTTTCTGTAGTCAGAAGGGCAAGATGCAGCTAGGGAGGGGGAGAAAGAGCAGTGCTGTGAGGTTGTATGGCTAGGAGGAACAGATGTGTCATTTTGCACAGAGCGGGGGGGGGGGGGGGCAGGGACTGAGAGGCGTCCTTGACAGAGGATGAACAGTAGGTCCCATACGCCTATGAGACACCAGTGTCTATGGAGACTTAGCTGTGGCCTAGGGAAGGTACACTGTACACCATTATGAACCACAAGGGTCCTCTTCCCTGGCCCCACACCAACAGTACCCAGGCAGGAGACTGAATGGACTTCCTCTAGGAAATGACAAGCCAAAGGGAAAAATACCTGGGAACTGGAGAAATGGCTCAGCAGTTAAAAGCACTGGCTACTCTTCCAGAGGGCTTAAGTTCAATTCCCAGTAACCCCATGACCCCTGACAACTGCCTATAATCCAGCTCTAAGTGATTGGATTGGACCCTCGCACAGACATACATGTAGGGAAAACACCAATGCACATAAAATAAAAATAAATAAATTTTAAAAGGGGGGGGGCTGCCGGGCGGTGGTGGCGCACGCCTTTAATCCTAGCACTTGGGAGGCAGAGGCAGGCGGATTTCTGAGTTCGAGGCCAGCCTGGTCTACAGAGCGAGTTCCAGGACAGCCAGGGCTATACAGAGAAACCCTGTCTCGAAAAACCAAAAAAAAAGAAAAAAAAAAGGGGGGGGGGCTGGAGAGATGGGCTCAGTGGTTGAGAGCACTGAATGTTCTTCCAGAGGTCCTGGGTTCAAATCCCAGCAACAACATAGTGGCTCACAACCATCTGTAATGAGATCTGATGCCCTCTTCTGGGGTATCTAAAAACAGCTACAGTGTACTTAAATATAATAAATAAACCTTTAACAAAAAAGGAAAGGAAAACACTTGGAGTTCAGTAAGATCACTCAGTCAAGTGTTAGTGAGAGCTGAATGCAAATCCCCAGCACCCATGAAGAAAGCCAGAAACGTTTAATCCCATTTCTAGGGAGGTATAGGGAGGCAAAGATCCCCTAGGGTTTACTGGCAAGATAGTCTAGCTGAACCAGCAAGCTTCCATTGCTGTGAGAGATCCTGGCTCAGAAAATAAGATGAGATGTTAAGGAGATGGCTTAGCCAGTTAAGATCACTGGCCGCCCTTGCAGCAGACTGAGGTTTGATTCCCAGCACCCACAGGTGGCTCACAACTCCAGTTCCAGAGGATCTGAGGCTCTCTTCTGGCCTTTGAGGGCACCAGGCATGCATGAAGTGTGCTTACATGCAGGCGAAACACTCACACACATAAAAATAAATAAATATATATATATTTTTTTAAGAAATGGAGATTGAACAAGGTGGTGGTGGCACACAACTTTAATCCCAGCACTTGGGAGCCAGAGGAAGGTAGATCTAAGAGTTCGAGGCCAGCCTGGTCTACAGAGCAAGTTCCAAGATAGCCAGGGTTACACAGAGAAACCCTGTCTTGGAAAAAAACAAACAAACAAATAAATAAGTACATAAATGAAATGGAGTTGATTGAGAAAGACTGGTATTAACCTCTGGCTTCCACATGCATGTGCGTACACTCATTCCTACATCCACATTTGCCCACAAGCTCATACACACAAGATCAGCAGCAACAACAACATTTGTGGTCCACAGAAGGTAGATGGCCTGGATTTGATTATCTTACAGAAAACCTCACCCTGAGGCAAGCTCTCACTCAAAGCCCCACAGTCTGAGAAGAAAAAAAAAGTCATATATCTATCCCATGATGCTTCAAGGTTCTGAATATATAAAAATCTCTTAATATTCACTAAGTCCAGGCTGGAGAGATACCTCAGCAGTTAAGAGCACTGGCTGCTCTTCCAGAGGTTCAATTCCCAGCAACCACATGGTGTCTCATGACCTTCTGTAATGGGTGAGATCTGATGTTCTCATCTGGTGTGTCTGAAGACAGCGTACTATATAAATAAAATAAATGTAAGAAAAAAAAAGATTTATTAAGTGCAGAAACTCAAACAACCAAAAACAAAAAAAACCGGACAAGTGATTTGTGCAGACACTTCCCCAAAGAGACTAGCTAATAGGAATCTAGTAATGCTCAACATTCATAATTAATCATAATAGAAACACGAAATAATGGTAAATGAGCTGACCCTTTGGTGTCTAGGGTGGCTAAAATCAAAGGACAGACATTAATAAGAACCTAGATATAAAAGCTTTATACTTTGCTGGAGAGAACATGAAATGATTCAGCCACTGACAGAATAAGCAAAGTCATATTCTTGCAGTTCAGACACCCCTTGCTTCGTTGGATCCCATCTCCAGTCCCTCTGTGTCTGTCTACCTTTTTCCTGCTATCTTTACCCTTTGGTCAGACAAGATAGCCATCCTCACTGCCTCCAGAATCCTAGAAATCTGTGATTAAAGAATCAAAGAGGGGAGTCTTCTCCTAGCGCCTTTCAGATGAAGATGTAGAACTCTCAGCTCTTTCTGCACCGTGCCTGCCTGGATGCTGCCACGCTTCTTACCATGATGATGATGGACTGAACCTCAGAACCTGTTGCAAGGGTTCACGATCCGCTGAAGAACGATACCCCAGACTCAAACAGTATGTAAATGCAAAGAGTGTTTTATTCTGCAGAAGTCCGGCATGCTGGGGTCTCCTATTACCCAAGTGAGCTCACAGGCCTGATTTAAAGCACATTGGGGAATTCTGGGATAGGTGACCTCTATGTTAATCTGTTGGGTCCATCTCTACGGACATTCCATTACAAGAGTGTGGGAGCTGGAAACTTGCTGGGGAGGTCTGGAAACTATTGCTGAGGAAGTCTGGAACCAGCTGCTGACCCATTGTCCTTGCCTCAGGCCAGGAGGCAGGGCAGCTTCTGAGACCTGGACTTGCCTGGACTTGCCCAGTTCTTGGAAGGAAAGAGAGATTTAGGCCTAGTCTCCTTAACTGCTAGTTTGAAGCCTGTCATGGAGTCTGCCTAACCTTCTCACTGAAAGCTAGTCCCAATTAAATGTTGTCCTTTATAAGGAAAAAAAAACAAAAAGAATCAAAGAATGGTACTTTTTCTTTTTTCTAAACCAAATGTCTGGCTAGCTCTCCAGATAATTCAAAACTAGAATCTAACTTCTCTCATCCTTTGGACCCACAGGTAGTCATAACGTTTTTGCAAGGTTAATTCCGTCTTTCTGTTCCCCAGTCCTGGGCTTTCTAGACTGGGGGTGGGGGGTGGGGGGGAGGCAGAGAACTCTACTTTCTGCATCAAAGTTCTGACATCATGAAGTCAGCTCCATGGTATGCCTTAGCCCAGCCCCCAAATCCTGCTGTTTGTGTTAAGCAAGCACCTGTCTGCCTTTTGAATAGGGAAACGGTGGCCCTTTCCTTGGGCTAAGCCCTCACCTCTCTTAGCCTGAGTTTCTTCACTCACAGAATAGTTATAAAGCACAGTGTTGGGCCTCATTGTGCCTTCAGAGTGTGGACTAGAGGATTGCGACCCCTCCCACTGCGGCACGTGCTCTGGGAAGCTGAGCTGCCTCATAACTTGACCTAATGGACATCGTCACAGGGAACACACAGACGGCTACATCAATTCAGCTACTTGTGTTTGGCCAGGTGCTGATGTTTTTTGTAAAAATAAGACATCTATTATTATTTTGCTTTGGAAACTGGGAATCATTTTTCAATAAAAAAAATTAAAATTACAAAGCCAGGTATGATGGTCTATGCCTTTAATCCCAGCACTTGGGAGGCCGAGGCAGGAGGATCGCTGTGAATTTGAAGCTAGCCTGGTCTACAGAAGAATGAGTTCTAGGAGAGCGAGAACTACACAGAGAAACCCTGTCTTGGAAAACAAAACAAAACAATTTAAATTATATCTACAAATGAATCTGATTGGTATGAGAGCAGTATATAACAGGTTTTTGTTGAGTGAATTAATGAAATTGTTAAAACCATCAAGGTTTTAATTTGCTACAACCTGATTAGCAATAGTGGAAACCCACACTAACAAAAGCTTTTGGGGATCCTCTATAATTTGGGGTTTTTTTTGAGACAAAGTTTCTTGTATCTCAGGCTAGCCTCAAACTTACTACACAGCTAAATATGACCTTGAACTCTGATCCTCCTGTCTCTGCCTCCCTAGTGCTAAGATTACAAGTGTGTGTCACTTAACCCATTCCTAGCACACTACCCTCCTCCTCCCCCTTCCTTTTCCTTTTTTACTTTGTGTCTTAGTTAGGGTTTTACTGTTGCGAGCAGACACCATAACCAAGGCAACTCTTGTAAGGACAATATTTAATCGCGGCTGGCTTACAGGTTCAGAGGTTCAGTCCATTATCATCAAGGCAGGAACATAGCAACAACCAGGCAGGCATGCATGGTGCAGGAGGAGCTGAGAGTTCTACATCTTCATCTGAAAGTTGCTAGGAGAAGACTGACTTCCAGGCAACTAGGATGAGGGTCTTAAAGCCACACCCACAGTGACACACCTACTCCAACAAGGCCACACCTCTAAATAGTGGCACTCCCTGAGCCAAGCATACACAAACCATTACAATTTGGTTTTGGTGTGTTTCTCTGTGTGTGTGTGTGTGTGTGTGTGTGTGTGTGTGTCTGTCTGTCTGTCTGTCTGTGTGTGTTAATGTGTGTCTGAATGTGTGTGTGTGTGATGTGTGTGTGTGTGTGTTATGTGTCTGTGAGTTATGTGTGTGTTTGAGCTCAGAGCCCAAAGGAGGATGCTTATGCCCTGTTCCTCCAATCTCCCCCTTGCTGCCATGTGTACTAATTTGCTTTTAATTGCCGTGACAAAGACCATGAACTGAGGCTACTTGAAGAGGGAGGTTTATCATCTGTAATGAATGAAAGTCAGGGCAGGGCGAAGGAGAGGCACAGAACGGTGCTTGCTAGTTTGCTCTTCCTGGCTCATTTAGCTTGCTTTCTTATATCATCTGGGACAACATGCACAGGGATGGCAGCCGCCCATATAAATCATTAATCAAGACAATGCCCGTGGACTGGAGAGGTGGCTCAGCGGTCAGAACACCGACTGCTCTTCCAGAGGTCCTGAGGTCAGTTCCCAGCGACCACATGGTGACTCACGACCATCTGTAAAGGGATCAGATGCCCTCTTCTGGCATGTAGATGTACCCGCAGACAGAACATTGCTACATTAAAAAAAATACCTAAGTAAATAAAATTCTAAAAAAGAAAAAGAGAATGTTCCACCCCACAGGATTGTCTAAGGTCTCAATCTGATGAAGACACTGTCTCAATTGAGGTTTGCTTTCCCAGATAGCTCTAGCTTGTGTCAAGTTAAGAAAAATAAATCTAACCAGGACACGTTGAGACAGGGTCTCACTGAACTTTGAGCCGGGGTAGAAGCCAGCAAGGCCCAGCTCTAACCCCTAGCCTCTGCTCTCCACAGCGTGGGAATACCTCATATATGGCCTTTCGGTTTTTTCGATTTTGTTTTGTTTTGCTTTTGTCTTTTCTCTGTGTAGCCCTGGCTGTCCTGGAACTCACTTTGTAGACCAGGCTGGCCTCGAACTCAGAAATCCTCCTGCCTCTGCCTCCCAAGTGCTGGGATTAAAGGCGTGCGCCACCACCGCCCGGCTAATTTTTTTTTTTTTTAAATGTGGATGATGGGAATTGAACTCAAGCCTGATGCGTACCTGGCAAGCAATTGTACAGGTGGACCCATCTCCTCATCTTGTTTTCATTAGTTTTTCAGACAGTCTCTTGGATCCTTGGCTGGCCTCAAACTAGATGTGAAGCAGAGGTGAGTCTTATTCTCCTAACCATCCTGCTATTTTCGTTTTTCTTTTCTTTTTTAAAGATGTATTTATTTTATTTACATGAATATACTGTAGCTATCTTCAGACACTCCAGAAGAGGGCATCGGATCCTGTTACAGATGGTAGTGAGCCCCCATGTGGTTGCTGGGAATTGAACTCAGGACCTCTGGAAGAGCAGTCAGTGCTTTTAACCTCTGAGCCGTCTCTCCAGCCAATCCTGCTATTTTCTTGTCGTGCTTTGTCTGCATGTATGCATATGCGTCATGTGTGTACGCCTGGTGTTGCAGAGATCAAAAGATAAGGTAGGTCAGATTCCCCGAACTGCAGTTATGAATGGTTCTAAGCCACCACCACGTGTGTGCTAGGAACATACATATCTGGCCCTCTCACTGTTCTGCAAGAGCAGCAAGTGCTCTTAACCGCTGAGCCCTTCCTCAGAGTCCTTGATTTTTAAACCCTTGGTTCATTGTGCATGCATTGGTTTTATTTAATAATGAACAATTAAAACTAAAATTATACTTCTTAAAACTATTTTGGTTACATTTATTTATTTATGGGCGAGCAGATGGGTGCTCATGGACTGAGTGGAGAAATCAGAGAATAACTCAAGAGAGTTGGTCTCCCCTTTTACCTTGTGGCTTCTGGGGAGTGGAACTGAGGTCTGCAGGCTTGGTGGTAAATGCCTTTCTTTACCCGCTGAGCCATCTTGCGGACTCCCCAGAGTTATACTTTTTTAAATTTCTTTTCTGTATGTGTGTTTGGTTTTTCTTTTTTGTTTTTGTTTTTTGTTTTTTTCGAGACAGGGTTTCTGTATAGCCCTGGCTGTTGTCCTGGAACTCACTCTGTAGACCTGTTAAATTTCTTTTTAAAGATTTATTTATTTATTTATATTATGTATATGAGTACGCTGTAGCTGACTTCAGACACACCAGAAGAGGGCATCGGATCCTGTTACAGATGATTGTGAGCCACCATGTGGTGGCTGGGAATTGAACTCAGGACCTTTGGAAGAGCAGTCAGTGCCCTTAACTATTGAACCATCCCTCCAGCCCGAGTTATACTTCTTCTACTGGTTAGATATAGATGGGAAACTAAAACTACTGTTAGTTGACAGTTACACACACACACACACACACACACACACACACACACACACACACACGTTTTCCCCGACACACACACACACACACACACACGTTTTCCCCGACACACACACACACACGTTTTCCCCGCCTGCTTTAATCACCTACACTCAGTTTTGCTTCGACTCTATTCTGTTCTTCTGAGCTCAGCCCCGCCCCCTCGAAGCCCCGCCCCCCACACCCTAAGGCTCCACCCTTCACCACTTCCTTTTTCTCGGATTTCCGGATTCACCCTCGGCCTCTTCTCCTTCTTCTGCCTCAGCCCCGCCCTCAGCTAACCGCCCACTCGCCTCAGGCACGCCCTCTAACGTCATGTCCGGCCTCCATATTGCCCTCCCTTTACTACCCCCGCCTTCGCTCGCTTCCGGTAGTGATCGTTGCCGCTGCTGCCGCTGCTGCTCCTGCTGCTGCTGAGGCTGCAGGCGGAGGCCGGAGTACCGGGCGGCGGCGGCGGCGGCGGCGGCGGCAGCAGCGGGAGCAGTATCGCAGCGGGACAACCGAGCGAGAGCGGGCGTGCTGAGAGCCGAGCGTAAGGAGCCAGAGCCGCCCGGGCCCCGCCGCCGCCGCCGCTGCACAAAGCCTCGAGCCCGCGCAGGAGCCATGTCCGCGTCGGCCGGCGGTGGCCACCAGCCCAGCCAGAGCCGCGCCATCCCCACGCGCACCGTGGCCATCAGCGACGCAGCGCAGCTACCTCAGGACTACTGCACCACGCCCGGGGGGACGCTGTTCTCCACCACGCCGGGAGGTGAGCCGCGCCCGGCCTGCCCGCCATCGCGACTGGCGCGTGGCACTGCATGCTGGACCAACAGTTTCCTCTCCTCTGCCCGTACTGTGTGCTGCAGACCGTGCACTCTGAGCGGCGGGGCTTGCCTCTGGAGCTGTCCTGCGGGCTTTCGGGGAGGGAAGTCGGGGAGACGGAACTGGCGCGGAAGCGTAAGATGACTTGTCTGGCTGCGCTTAGAGTCCCGAGACGAGGCTGGCATGCACTGTGCATGCCTCGCCCAGTGTTAACCTCCTTTGACAGCATTGTTTACTTTTTTGGAAGGAGTCATCACAGGTTGGGGGGGAGTCCCGGCTCCCACAAGTGGGGCGTGTAAAATAGCTCCTTTGGTATCCAAGAAGTTGATGGCTTTAGTAGAGGCGCTGTCAGGTTTCAGACCAGGGCTTGCCAGGAGTGGCTTTGGAGGTGCTTTGTCAAACAGCACACACTAGTCGGGTTAGGTTGCTTGATCCTAGGGAATGGACGTGTAGAGAGAAGCGATGCAAAGGGAGGTTCCTGAAGTTGCTTTTCAAAAGATGACCAGGAACTGTTTACTCTGGAGAAGAGGTAAAGCACGTTGAATTGGTCACAAGAGGAGGAAGCGCAAAGGTTGTTTGTCTCCTTTCTGGGCTGTTCTCTAAGAGGGAGGAGCCTGGAAAGGGTTCTTTGGTGCTTTAATGAAGGGAACTGACTTTCCGTTTCTTTTTTTTTTTTTTTTGGTTTTTCGAGACAGGGTTTC
This sequence comes from Tokudaia tokunoshimensis, assembly GCA_036184795.1. NCBI lineage: Eukaryota > Metazoa > Chordata > Mammalia > Rodentia > Muridae > Tokudaia > Tokudaia tokunoshimensis. The sequence continues at coordinate 25,788,041 of BTHU01000021.1, forward strand.
TCTGTGTAGCCTTGGCTGTCCTGGAACTCACTTTGTAGACCAGGCTGGCCTCGAACTCAGAAATCCTCCTGCCGCTGCCTCCCAAGTGCTGGGATTAAAGGCGTGCGCCACCCCCGCCCGGCTAGACTTTCCGTTTCTAATCTCAGAACTTTGCCTTCTTTTGGTGACCCCCGGGGGCTGGGCTTCAGCTAGAGGGTGAAGATTTGGTTAGCAGCCCTGCAGTCTATAGATCGCTGATGGTGAGGCAGAACTCCTAACCAGTCACTTGCAATTGGGCCTGGCCATCCTGGAATCTTGTGCCATTGGAAGGCGCAGAGTAAGGGGTCCTTGTCAACACCAAAAGACAGCAATCCAGACGGCTGTGTGTGGTAGTTGGGGCTGTGATCCTACTACTCCAGAAAGAAGGGGCAGTTTAAGGCCAGACCTGGCTACATAATGAGTTCCAGGACAGCCTGTGCTACAGTGTCACACCCTGTCTCAAAAAAAAAAAACAAAAAACAAACAAAAACTCAACCAATCAAGGAAGGGGGCAAAAAAATCAAAGCGAACATCTAGGAGAAAAGTTGGCAGAGGATCCAGCCAGGCCGGTCTAGAGAAGGGATAGCAGAACAGCATAAAGGCCCTGAAAGACCTTCCAAATGACCCAGGCAGGAGGAAGATGCGCTCCCTAGGAAGAGCCAGGTTTAAGAATGGGAAAGACAGTGGAGGCCTGGTGAGAGAGTAGTGGTTTAAGTTGCCGAAGAAGACAGCTTTCTTATTTGCTTTTCCAGCAGGTTTTAATCTATCTGTCTGTCTGTCTATCTATCTTTCTTTCTTCCTCCTCCTCCTTCTTCTTCTTCTTTCTCTCCCTCTCCCTCCCCCTCCCCCCTCTCTCTCCCCCTCTCCTTCTCCCTCCCTCTCTCTCTCCCTCTCTCTCTCCCTCTCCCTCTCTCCCTCCCCTCTCCCCCTCCCCCTCCCCCTTTGCCTTTCTTGAAACTGTTTCCCCATGTGGTCCATACTACTTGGACCTCTTTATGAGATCCCTAAACCCATGGTCTTGCATGATTAGTCTCCTGAGTGCTGGGATTTATTGGTGTGTGTTATCTGGTGTAACAAAAATCAGCAAAGATCTTGGTCAGCCCTGGATGGAATTGTCTTCACTTGAACAGAAAACTTTTAAGAAACAGAGATTAGTGTCCAGCACTGGCCAGGCAGAGGGAGGTTGATCTCTAGGAGTTCAAGGCTAGCCCATTGCACATAATGCGTTCCAGGACAGCCAAGGCTACATAGTAAGAGCATATCTCTTTAAAAAAAAATGCATATATATATATATATATATATATATATTAAGATGTCAGAAAGAGATCTGTAATATACTCCAGAGTTCTTTGTGGTACTGGTCAGTAAAATGCCCATGCTTCTAGCAGCTCAGAGCACACGTGACAGTAACAGGTGCATTTATCTCTAATTTACTTGGGGGAGGAACCAAACTTTTTAGCTGTACATTAATCTTGTCCTGAGGGAAGCTGTAGAGAGGGAAAGCCCTGGACATATTTCAAACACCAGACTGCTGTGCTTTCAAAAGTAGGAAAGGCACGTAATCGTTAAACCTTGCTTTAAAGATAGGAGCTGTCTTGCTGCTTGAATTACTTCTGAAAGACTTAGAAAGGTCTGCTGGAAATACTCATCCATTTACCCTTCTCCTACAGAGTCACCGTTGCCTACTTCTACAGAGCTTCTTTTGTTTTGTTTTGTTTTTGTTTTTTTGAGACAGGGTTTCTCTGTGTAGCCCTGGCTGTCCTGGAACTCACCCTGTGGACCAGGCTGGCCTTGAACTCAGAAATCCGCCTGCCTCTGCCTCCCAAGTGCTGGGATTAAAGCATGTGCCAACACTGCCCGGCCTCTACAGAGCTTCTATACATAGTTGTTTGTTTTGGAGGTAGGGTCTCACTGCCCCTGGAACTCACCGAGATGCCCCTGTCTCTGCCACCTGAGCATTATCATTAAAGGTCACCATGCCTAGCAGTCTTTGGATTTTGATGAGGAGGACTTGCTTCCTGGTTGTAAGGAGATGGCACTGTAGGGGTTGGAGCTGAGCTGTGTTTTTGAGACAGGGTCTCATTGTATATCCCTAACCAGCTTCAAGCTGAGCAGGATTTAAAAAGATGCACCACCGTGTCATGCTAGGCAGTCTTTTATAGCATTACCCCGGTGGTGTTTAGAGATGTATAGTGCTTACTGATTTTTTTCCCCTTTGGAATGATTTTTAAGATGGCCTTTATTGGGGCTAGAGAGAGGGGGCTCGGTAGTTAAGAACGTGCCTGCCCCGTCTGTTGTGGAAGACCTGAGTTCAGTTCCCAGCATTCATACTGGAAAGCCTGTAACTCCAGCTCCAGGAGATCTGAGATTCTCATCTCGCCTACACTGGCATCTGCACACATGGCATATTACATATCACATAGATGTATGCTCACTTAAAAAAACGATTTACTGGTATTGAGGTGTGTGTATGTGTGAGAATATGTGCATGCACTTGTGTTCTGGCTTGCCAATGGAGGTCAGAGAGCAACTTTTGGTTTCCTAATACTGGGGTTTCTGGGATCAAACTCAGGTCATCAGACTTGTGTGGTGAGCACTTACCTCTGAGTTGTCCAGTGCTTCCTGCTTGGGAACATTTCTGCCCTCTGATGTTTGATCTCCCTTCCTCTCACCTCGTCATTTTATCTCAGTGGTTGATAAGGTCTTTAGTGAATTTTGTGGCCAGCACTTCACAGGAAATAAGACAGCAGACCTAGGCAGGTGGCACAGGCCTGTAGACGAAGAGAAAGGATCAAGAATTCAAAGCCAACTTGAACTAGGTAGAGTTAGGCCAACCTGGGCTACATGGCACCCTGTCCTTCAAAAAGTGTAGCCCTTGCTCTGCATGGGCCCCAGATCTTGATTTGGAATGAATGGAGGCTGCAGGTGGGATTTGACTTGTTCTGGAATTGGAACCGCATAGCCAAGTGACTGACTTGAATTTCAGGCCTAAAGACAACAGGCTTGGATCTGGAGTCTCTTTAATGAGAAGGGAAAGGGGTGTGTTTTCTGCCTGAGTGTCTGAAATCTGAAGTGCCACACCCTCGGGGACCTTTCCTGGATCACATTCGATTTGCTCATGCCTTGTAAGATTGGCCTTGGTGGGGCAAGACCCCGTTATTCGGTGGAGAGCCATAGTAACAAGCCCACCTGAAGGGTTTCTTAAAATCTCCCTCTGCAGTTTGAAAATGCGAGCTGCGCTCAAAGCACACTGGCTGTGACGTTTTAAACTGCTTTCGCTGGGGTAAGGGGACCCTGCTCATTGTTGAGGACTGGAAAGCTTGCTTCGTTTTCTACCATCTACTCACGGAGCAATGGGTAGTGGTTGGTCCATCCAGTAGAAGCTGCTTCTGTGTTGCCGACTTCACAGAAGGTCAGCTTGTTCCAGTTGGGTTTTCCTGTATACCAGTCAGGAGAGCTGGAGAGCCCTAAGGAGTTCACTGTATACTTAACCCTGAGACCAAAGAACTTAACTCGTTAGTATTGCCAGCCAATTAATGTCCGTGGGTAGCTTCAGATTCAGTAGTCCTTATGGCTACCTAGTTTCTTCCTCCACTATCTTAGATGCTTTACCTTCCTGAGAAAGGAAGTTGGCAGACCTTTTGAGACATTTGTACCTCTGGAATGCTGGCTGGCGCCATCTTTCTCTGGGGAATAGGCAGAGCTATCCTGACCCATTTTATCTTCCTCTTTGCTCCACTCCCTAATCACATTCCAGCTATGGGAAAGAACACTGCACCTAGGCCCAGAGAACCACCAATTACTGTGGCCTGTGGCTCCTGCCTCTCTGCTGCTATTGGTGTCCTGAGGTAGAGTTAGTTACCTGAGAACCATTGAAAGTATCTGGAATGAGGCCTGAAGAAGGGAAAACATTCCCCTTTAGACTAAAGTGAGCTGTATCAGAAGCATACAGGGGGACCTGCTTTTTCAGCTGATCCTTGTTGGAGGGATGAGCGGGGCTCTGTAGCTTCGGGGAAGAAGGCCGGTTTCTCAGTCAGTTTGACCTGTTTATTCTGAGCCAACAAAATGTCTTTAGCTTCAGTCCTCTTCTGTTTCTTGTGTGTGCCCCTGTGGACCCATGCAGAGGCCAGAGAAAAACATTGCTTCCTCTCTACCTATCCCCATTAGATGTGCTCTGTCACTGAACCTTCCTTGAGCCTTGGTGGTTTTGGCTAGGCTAACTAGGCAGCACATTCTAGCAACTGACAACCCCCCACCAGTGCCACCGAAACCCCCGCAAAAAAACAGCAACAAGCGCTGGGAATACAGGCCATCTAGAGCCACGCCCAGCTTTTACGTGGGTGCTGGGGATCTGAACTCAGATCTTCACACTTAGCTTTTATTCTCTGAGATACCTCGGTTCTTTAACTTGGGTCCTTAGCCTCAGCCCTCCATTATCTTAAGTGAGAGATGCACATCACATTGCTTTTCCTTGTTATGGGGGAGGGGGGGAAATGGCAACTACTTGCCTCGGTAGCACAGACTGCCGTGGAGTGGCATTCCACAGCCTCAGGCGTGTGCTCACCTGCGGGATGACTGTCCCTCAGCTTTCCTGCTGGATGGAGGGACAGACATGCTTACAAGCCTGGGGAAGGCGAGGTCATTTCTTACCAAGGCAACACTGGGAAGGAAGCCCCGCCTCTGCCATCCAGCCAGCCAATCAGCAGAGACCTTTCCAGAACGAGTCCTAAGCTTCACCAAGGGATTTTGTATAGTTGTGAGTTCTGTAGGCTTAGTAGTTGGTATGTGTAAAGCCTTGCAGAGCAGACAGGAAGGTTACCGTAGAAAGCTGCTCCCCATCTGGTGGAGGGGGAAGGGCTGGGCCCTTGGTGAGTTTACCAGTGAGCTTTCTAGCTTCAAGTCTTTAGAGTGAGCAAATGCTTGTGGAGAGTTTTGCCTCTCGGTTTATAGGACCTAAGTTCTGTTGAGACTTGTAGGTGAGAACGGCACTTTGTGCTTTTTTTTTTCCAAGATGATTTCATTTTGTGTGTGTGTGTCTGTCTGTCTGGCTGGCTGGCCTCAAAATCAGATCTGCCTGCCCCTGCCTCCTGACTACTGGGGTGAAAGGTGTGTACTACCACACCCAACCTTACTTCTGTTTTAAAACCCTGTGTATTCTTTACTTGCATGCAGCGCACTTGCCTGTAATTCCAGCACTGGGAGTCTGAGGTCGGCAGGTCACAGACAGTGAGGCAAAGGCCTGCTCTGTTCCTTATCAGGTGTCAGTCAACAGCTGCCCATCCTGAGTGTGCCTAGTTTGGGGGGAGGTGTGAGAGAGAGCGTGCAGACATGAATGACCGAGTGTATTCCTTTGTTGTGCTTAGCTTAGTGTCTGAGACAGGGTCTCACTGAACCTGGAGCTCCCTGACTGATTGGCTCACTGATGGGTCGATTCACATTTTGGTGACAGGATTTTGCTGAGTTGCCCAGGCCAGCCTGGAAAGGCACTCTGTAGCCCAGGCTGACTCTGAACGTTTTCCTTTGATGAAAGCTCCAAAGTAGCTGGGCTTACAGGTCCTTGCCACCAGTTCTGGGCAAGAACCTTCCCTCCAACCCTCAGGCAGGGTTTCTCTGTGTAGCCCTGGCCATCCTGGAACTATCTGTAGACCAGGCTGACCCCAGATTTCACAGAGATCCTCCTGCTCCTGCCCCTGCCTCCCGAGTGCATGCCATGGTTGCACAACAAAGAGCCTCGTTTTCACAGACCGCCTCACCTGGTTCTTAGGCCGTAGTTTGAAACTAGAAGCTCAGAAATGTTTGCATATTTCCATTGCAAAAATTGACTATAGATTTCTGTGGCAGATGTCCTGACAAATGGAATATGTTCATTTCAGTGAGTAGTTTAAGAAGGCACAAACCTCAGTAATCACAAATAAACTGGGAAGTACAATTCTGGTTCTGCCTTCCTGTTATCTGCACTTGAGGTCTCCATCCTTGTCTAGATGTGTATTTGGTTTTCTTTTCCTGCCAGTTCTTCTGGGTAGGGCCCTCAGTGTGGTGGTGTGTTGCACATTGATCTTAGAGAGAAAGCAGTCTCCTAAGTATCTTAGCTGTGGTTCTTATAGGGGCCTTTTCTGCTAGAAGTTGAGGAAATTGACTTCTGTTCCTGGCTCGTTAACTATAATCATCATGAAAGAACGTTAGGGTTCTTGTGGGAGGGTGGCTTTGAGGATCAAAGCTCAAGGCCTCTTGAATACTAGGCACTCTGGCATTTGGGTGGCCCTCTTGGCCCCAGATCTTTTATTGAGGTTATCATGTGACTTGTTTTTTATTCTTTTTAAGGTGTATTCCAGTAATTGACTTGCCAATGTCAAGTAAGCCTGGTGTTCTGGCTAAATAAATCCCCCAGGGTTCTGGTGATAATCCTCTTAAGATTTTGGGTTGAATTTGTGTTTTCTCCTCATGGCTTGCAATGATGGGTAGTTAGTAGTTAGTTAATTATTAGCATTACCAAGACTTCAGCCTGGGAGACTCGCACTTTCTTCCAGGTATTTTTGTGGAGAACATTTGTTTCCGTGTGAATGTGCAAATCTAAACGGCGCTGGGGGTGCTCTAGCAGTACTGCTAGACAGTAGAAATGAGTGCTGACTTATTTCCGGAGACCCCCTGGGCTGGGTTCATTTTCATGGACCATTCTGGACTTAGTATTAGCCGAGTTTTGTTTTTTCTTTTTGATTTGAGGCAAGGTCTCTTGTAGCCTAGCCTCGGCAGAACTTTTGATGACCTTGAATTTAAGATCCTGCCTCTGCTTCCTGAGTTCTGGGATTACAGGCATGTACTACCATGCCCTGTTTGTGTTTTTGCAGCGATTGCACCCAGGCTTTGCATGCTAGGCAAGTGTATACCAACTGAGCTGCATTCCCCAGGCCCCTGCTATTAGCATTAAAAAAAATACCACCTGATTCAACTTATTTTGCAACCCAGACTTGAGAAAACCACATTTGCCTGAGTGCCTGTGTTGATTGTGCTGTCCGTGTCTCCTGTGTCACTAAGACTTTTCTGTCTGTAAAGAGGGCTGCTCTCCAGTGTCTCCCCTTCTCCAGTGTCTGACCTTCCTAGTAGGGCACAGCCCTTCCTCCCTTGCCCTGCAGTGATCAGATGGGGACCATTCCTGAGTACTTACTTGTGTTTGGAGGTCTTGCTCCCCATTACTGGGGCATGGGCTTAAAAGATTTGGTAGACCATCCACAGAACATTGGAGGTCCCCATTTGCCACAGCGCTTAGTCAAATTATGACAAAAGGCCTCAAGCTCCACTGTGCCTTTAGTTATAAAAACAGTTATATAAACCAACAGGTTCTATTAGTACTTCAGGGATTTGGCGGCTATGCAAAGTAAATGTTGTTTGCCCACCACCAGTCTCCCAGGAGCTTCTGGCTTAGGCAGCTGTTAGTTTTCTTTGGTTTGTCAGCCACAGAACTTTCTAGCAGTCTGTTCATTGAAGGCCTGTATGAATAACAAATGTCTGTTAAAAACTTTTTCCTCTGTGCTCTCTGGTGCAGGCAGACAGAGCTTCCCAAGCTTGGGGGATAAACTCCATATAGTCCTTCCACGGTTCTGCGTCTTCTGTTATAAAGGGGTGGAGAGGCCTAGCCTGCTGAGTGCATCAAAGTCACTGGCTGCTGGTTGTCTGTTTCTGGTTTTTTGGCCAGAACTTACAGCTAAAGATGCGGAGTGCTGGAGGGAGGGCCCAGTGGTTGAGAGCATGTATTGCTCCTGCAGAGAACTGGAGTTTGGTTCCCAGTACCCACATCAGGTCCCTAACAGCTGCCTGTAACTCCAGCTCCAGGAGACAGCACCATCTGGCTTCCCTGAGCACCTGCACTCTTGTGGGCATACCTTATACACAAATGCAGACTTAGAGATGAAAAATAAATCTTAAAAGAAGGATTCCTATAGACTACCAAGGCTGCTAGTCAAGTGCTGGGTCCTTAATCTCTTTCGCTATGCTTTGTTTTATACAGTCCGACTGTAGCCCTGGCTGGCCTGAACTTCTCTGTGGAGATCAGGTGCTGGGATTAAAGGAATGTGGCATCACACTCAGCCTGTTCCTTTATTTTTAACTGCTTCTCTTCTTTCTTTTTTTAATTTTGCACATACACATTATTGGTGTGTGCTGAGGTGCGTGTGGAAGTCAGAGGATGACCTTTGGAAGTCATTCTGTCTACTGTGGGGCCGGGGATTGAGCCTGAGGTCTGTGAGTGCTTTACCCCGGAGCCACCTTGTTGGCTCTTATTTCCTTAAACGCCTTTGCCCGTCCGCATGCCCAGCGGGGGCTGTGCTCGCCTCCCCAACCTACCCACCATTCACTTGAGCTTGAAGGGTTCTTCTCGTGGTCCCTGCTGTCTGCCCTGGCAATGTTAGTCCTGTTCTGTGTAGCTTCCAGAACACGAGGTCAGTTTTTCTTTTGTGTTAGCCTTGCTCATGCTGGGCAAGGCTCTTCACCCAGTTAGTATGCAGTCCACAACTGCACTCCTACAGCTCTCAAGTGTGCTAGGCAGATTGCTGTGAGTTCAAGGCCAGCCCAAGCTCCAGGTGAAACCCTGTTTCCACACACACCAAAAGTATGTCTTCAAGTTAATGTGTGTCAAGGACGTGGACTATTTCAATTCCTAATAGATTGTCTTTGATTCTTTACAGTAAACACAGATCTATCATTAGGAACTAAAGGAGTTGTTTTCCTGGTGATTAACATTTTCTTAGAGTCGTTGGCTCTTTGGGACGGTCACGTGCTTGTCAATCACTAACACGCTGCTTGCTGTTTTTTTGTGTTTCATGGGGAAGGTAACTACCAAATAAATAAAATTTTCACCTACAATCATTTGAAATTCAATAATTTGGTCTGGCAAGGTAATAATTTGGCTCAGCAGGTACAACTAAATAAAGTTGGTCAAGACTTGTGCTACAGGGTGTTTGTTGGGTGGCTGGTGAGGTGGCACAGCGGGAGTGGGGAGGGCTTGCTGCCAGATGGGAGCCTCTCCCCGGGATGCACATGATAGAGAGAGAGAGCATCCAAATGTCAGCCACTCTTGACTTATCCTTGCAAATGTTTTCAGTTTTGTTCTAGTGACCAATAAATCTTTGTTTGATCTATCTGGAAAAAAAAAGAGAGCGAGAGGGAGAGCAGACTCCTCCCCGTTGTCCTCTGCACATGTCCACGTGCACCGCATGGCATTTATGCCCTTGAACACACATAGGTGTATATACATGCACACGTGCTGAATAAATAAAATGCAATTAAAAATTAACGTTAGAAAAAATTCAAGACAACCTAAGTACATGGAGAGGCACTTACCATGGATAGATCAGGAGATGATATACACAGACTTGGAGGACTCTCATCTCCTGGTTTCAAAACTTGTGATTTGCATTTGCATGTGTATCAATGGGAAGGAATTAAGAGGCCAGGAGTAGTGTGCCTGCCCAACACACACAAGCACAAACACAACATACATGCACACACTCACTCTCCCTTCCCCAGTACAGCTGCTAGAGCAATTCAAATGGTGCCTACAGCACAACTGTGTGTCCACACGCAGAAGCTGAGTTTGACCCACAGTTCACAGGTCGAGTCCCTAGAAAAGCAGGCTACAGAGCGAGCTCATAATCTTGGATTAAGTCATTTCTTAGACTTGATATCAAAAGAACAAGCAGAACAAACAATATAAATTGGATCTCATCACAAATACCAGGGCCTTAAGGAGTGGCACATATGAGTCCAGCATTTAGGACTTGGGTATATGGGGGAAGGGGTGATGGTGGTGACTGTAAGTTCCAGGACAGTCAGGAATTTAGAAACTTTTTTATAAAATTCTCTATATGGGGCTGGAGAGATGACTTAATGGTTAAGAAAACTGACTGTTCTTCCAGAGGTTCTGAGTTCAATTCCCAGCAACCACATGGTGGCTCACAACCGTCTGTAATGGGATCTGATGCCCTCTTCCAGTGTGTCTGAAGACAGCTACAGTGTACCCATACATAAAATAATCTTTAAAAAATATCCTCTTTATGCCCTAAAGAATGACATCCCATAACAAACACATATACATGTCCCTGGGTTCAATCCTCAGGACTTATATATATTTTTATATGTATAAAAAATATATATAATTTTTTTAAACAAAGTGTGTGTGTTTATATTCAGACTATAAAGAATGAGCTGGAGATTTAGTGAGTGGTAGAACACTTGTCTAACATAAACAAGACTGTTCAGTTCTCACCTGTGTGTGTGTGTGTGTGAGAGAGAGAGAGAGAGAGAGAGAGAGAGAGAGAAGGACAGTTAAAATACAGTAAAAGGTCAGATCTGGGCCCTTTCTCCAAAGCTTTGTGTTTTGGGAAAACCAGTAAGCACCTGAGGAACTGGCCTGGCCTAGCCATCGGGAAGCAGAGTAAGTCAGGACAGGAGAAGTGACTTCATGCCAGCTAGGGTGGCCAGCAAGGAAAAGACCTAACAGTGTCGGCTGCATGCCTTCACACTGTGGACAGGAGTGTGGAGTCTGAGGTCATTTGGAAAAGAGCAGTTCTGCAACCGGTTAGCATATGACTGGGCCATTCCATGGTGGGGCGTGTTCCAGGAGAATGGCTGTCCACAATATAACCTGCCCGTGGAGATCTAGATCTTAAATCAGTGCCATTCCTAATGGCTACAGCATTGTAGCTGCTGTTTGTCAGTCGGCTGCTGAGATTGACAGATGTGGAGCACACATTGCCTGTGTCTCCCCCACCCAGGGTGGGTTTCAGAAGGTGCTCCAGGTGCTGGAGATGGCAGGGAGCAGTAGACCCTGCTGCTGATTTCCTCCATCCCGCCCTGTGCTGAGCGAGTTTCGTCTGTAAGTTGGAACAGCGAGAGCTCAGTAGTAACTGAGGATAATTGAAACCATGCTGTCCTAATGCAAGTTATTTGAAACTTAAGAAATCTTTGAAATTGTCCACTTAGCACTTTGAAAACACAGCAAAATCTCAGAAAAGGAAGCACCTCTATCCTGTCATTTATATGACCATAATGATAGGAACACATTAGATTATTGTGTAGCCACAGTTAGAAGACAGGATTCGAATGTACTATTAAGAAATTTTTGTGATCTCTGACAAACCTGATGATCTGAGTTCAATCCCCGGGTCCCACGTGGTAGAAGAGAACAGAAAAGACCCCTAACGGGGCTGGAGAGATGGAGCAGAGGTTAATCAAGAGCGCTCACTGACGGCTCTGCCAGAGCTCCTGAGTGCAGTTGCCGGCAACCATGTGGTGACTCACAACCGTGTGCAGTGGGATCAGTGCCCTCTTCTAGTCTGCAGGCATACATGCAAGCAGATTGCTGTATACATAATAGATAAATAAATCCATCTTTAAGAAAAAGACCCCTGGCATATAAATGCCTTTTCATGTATATACATACAATCATTTAAAAAAAAAATTTTGGGCTAGGTGTCGAGTGCTTACCTGTAATGCCAGCATTTAGAAGGCTGAGGTAGGAGGACACTTGAGTTCCTGGCCAGCAGGGCTGCATAGGGAGGTTCTGTCTCACAAAATAACATGATATGGGGGCTGGGTAGATAGGTCAGCAGTTAAGATGATTGCTGTTCTTGGAGAGGACCCAGATTCAGTGCCCGTCACCTACGTGGCAGCGCACAACCATCTGTAGGCACACACATTATGCACATACATATATGCATACATACATGTAGGCAAATCATCCAAACACATAAAATAAATAATTTTTGTTAAAAAAGAAAAATAAGACAAAAATTTATGGTAGTAAATGTGCTAAATACCCCCAGGTTGATAACTACCTAATGTGCACATGAATCAGAACATTAACTATACCCCATAAGTATGTTAGTCAAAAGTGGGGTGTCAGGCAAGTGTAGAGTCAAATCAGCTAAAGCTCTTCTCCTTTGTTACAGCCCTTTGCCCTATAGCCACCTTCTATTAAGTCATAGCATGGTAATAAGCAGACATGTTAGAAGGAAGCATGAGGCTGGGGTAGCTCGGAATCTGCTGTGACCACAATTCCAGAGAAGCTGTGCCTCACAGTATGGTAGACTGAGACAAGATCGTGAGGGTGGGACTCCAATGATGAGGTAGGACCCTATCTCCATAAGAAGGAATGACTGCAAGCTTGTTTCTCTCCCACCCGCCAGTCCATCACTAGAAACCTCTGGGCGGTCCATGGTATTGTGCCATGGGAACACCCGAGAGGAACCCGGAGGAGCACAGGGCCAACCTTGGCACTGCCAGTTGGGTGTAACACTTTGAGCTGCACAGAGCGTGGCTGAATAGAGCCAGAGGGTTTTGTTGTTGCTGTTTGTGTTGTAGTCCTAGCTGGCATCAGATTTACTGTAGAACCGATCCTGGGTTCAGGGATAACAAATATGTACCATGTCAGCTACTCTCAAACGCTTAGTCAAACTGAATCTTCTGCAATCTAGAATGCCTCATTGCTCATAATTCAGATGCCTGTCTGAGTTAACGTATATGAGTACACTGTAGCTTCTTCAGACACATCAGAAGAGGGCATCGGATCCCTTTACAGATGGTGAGTGCTGGGAATTGAACACAGGACCTCTGGAAGAACAGTGCTCTTAACCACTGAGCCATCTCTCCAGCCCCTGGTTTTGATTTTTTTTTTAAGACAGGGTTTCTCTGTATAGCTCTGGCTGTCCTAGAACTCACTCTGTAGACCAGGTCTTGAACTCAGAGATTCACCTGCCTCCCAGGTTCCTCCCAAGGGATTAAAGGCATGTGCTACCTACCGTACCTGGCTTGGTTTATTGGCTTTTTGAGACAAGGTTGGTCTGAAACATACGTGTAGCCAAGGTTGACCTCATACTGGTAGCAGTTCTCTTGCGCCCCAGCCCCACCCCCAACATTTCTAACAGGCTGAATTCTAACTCTGACTCTGAGCTACCAATTCAATTTCCTTGGAGCTGTGTCCCAAGTGAGATGAGTGGACTCTATAGAAATGCTGTTTTTAATTTTTTGAGGCCCGTTCATTCACCCATCGCATTTTCCATAATGCACCAGCAATACATCACCCTTCTTACCCTGGTCAGCACTCCTCTCTTGTGGTATTGATTTGTGTTTCTCTGAAGATTTGATGATGCTATGCCCCTCTTAATGTGCCTGTTGTAACTTGAGTTGGGAACTTTGGGTATGTATTTCTTTGTTTTTAGCAGGAGACCTTGAGATGGGTCTCGTGCTGTAGTCCAGGCTGACCTGGAACTCTTGGCAGTTCCTGCCTTAGCCTCAAGTTGAAAGATTATCAGCTCTGTGCCTGTAAGACAACTTGTAAGAGCAGCAGGCTTTCCTGCTTCTGTCAGGTAACATGGACCCTGTGTAACATGTAGTCGATAGAACCTTAGGTGACTGACCGGAAGTGGGGTGTTTGGTTTACTGCCTGTTATTTATGTGTGTGTCATGGGCTCATATTCGCCATCATGTGTGCAGAGGTCAAAGGACAACTTTTGGGACTGGAGAGATGGCTCGGAGCTTTGAGAGCACTGGAAGCTTTTCAAGAGGACCTGGGTTCCGTGTCCAGGTGGTTCCTAGCCTCAGTGTGTACAGTGCTGGGACATCCAGTGCTTCTTGACCTCTTGGTTCATGCAGCATGCTCGCGCGCGCGCGCACACACACACACACACACACACACACACACGCAGGTAAAGCACTCACGTGTAAATTAACAATAAATCCCCTTTTTAAAAAGGACAGATTTTTGGACTCACCAGGCTCTTTCCAACATGAGACCCTGCTATTGAACTCAGATGGCCAGGCTTGGCAGCAAGTGCCTCCACCTGCTAAGGCAGCCTTCAGGTCCATATTTGAAAGAATATGGTATTCTGCTCTCTAGGGAGGAGGTCAACCTCCAAGCTTTTTGGGTAGCCTTTAACTGGAGGTAATTGTCTACTTTTTCACATACTTGTTTATTCTTGCTTATTCTTTCATTAAGAAATTTGCCTTGATGGGGGCTGGAGAGACAGCTCATCAGTTAAGAGGCTTCCAGAGGACTGGGGTTCAATTCCCAGACCCACGTGGCGTATCACAACTGTTCAACATCCTCGTACAGATGTACATTTAGGCAAAACACCAATGTACATAACGTAAAAATAAATCACTAAAAGAAAAACCTCTGAGAGTTAAGTTATTGATCTATTAGGTCAGTAGCTAAAACAAGATTTAGATCCAAAACCCCAACCCAGGTTAAATTTCTTTAAAAGAAGGAGGAGAAAGAAAAAGAACAAACAGACTTTGTTTTGCAGATTGAAATGTTAGGATATTGGTTGGAAATACAACCGGCTTGTGGAGCTTGAAGTCTATAGACAGGCTGGTATACAGCAGGAGTCCTGGGGGAGGTGAGGTAATGTGTTGAGTGAATGGAAAGAGTGAGAGGACTGAGCCACACAACCAGCCAGCCTCGATGGTCATTGTGTTGGTGCCTTCATTTATTTGAAGTTCTTCAACCCTGTTTTTCAGGAACACGAATCATTTATGATCGAAAGTTTCTGTTGGACCGTCGCAATTCTCCCATGGCGCAGACCCCACCTTGCCATCTGCCCAATATCCCTGGAGTCACCAGTCCTGGCGCCTTAATCGAAGACTCCAAAGTCGAAGTGAACAACTTGAACAACCTGAACAATCATGACCGGAAGCATGCAGTTGGTGAGGGGCGGGGCTGGGAGGGAGGGCTCTAGGGGAAGTGGACAGTCAGTCTTCTGTAGGTTGGAGACGCTGCTTCATCGAAGCACAGCTGACAGACGTTGTATGACTGATGGTCCCCTGAACGTGTACGAAAATGCTTTCGGTGTCCGCCTAGCTGCTTGGGAAAAAACATAGGCCTTCCACCCAAGCACGCAGGAGGCAGAGACAGGTAGATCTCTGTGAGGCAACCAGGCTACATAGGTAGACACTTTTAAAAAGCAAATCAGGGGGGCTGGAGAGATGGCTCAGCAGTTAAGAGCACTGACTGCTCTTCCAAAGGTCCTGAGTTCAATTCCCAGCAACCACATGGTGGCTCACAATCATCGGCAATGTGATCTGACCCCCTCTTGTGGTGTGTCTGAAGATAGCTACAGTGTACTCATACATAAAATAAATAAATCTTACAAAAAAAATAAAAAATAGTCAGGCAGTGGTGGCGCTTGCCTTTAATCCCAGCACTTGCTTGGGAGGCAGAGGCAGGCCTGGTCTACAGAGCGAGTTCCAGGACAGCCAGGGCTACACAGAGAAACCCTTTCTCGAAAAACTAACTGAATGAATGAATCTAAAAAGCAAATCAGGGTGGTGACCTAGAGTGAATTAGAACCGTGCCTGTGGAGGCTTTATTTTCTAGGGATCGCCCTTAGACATGACTGCACATGCCGCTGCTTCGACCTCCTCGAATGAATCAGTGTGCACATGCACATATAACACCCCAGAGCAGAATCGGAGGCCTTCTGTTCCCCCACAGTCTTAGAAAATAAACACGACCAGGCGCTGGTGGCTCACACCTTTAATCCCAGGTGGATCTCTGAGTTTGAGGCCAGCCTGGTCCATAATGCAAATTCCAGGACAGCAGAGAACTCCTGTCTGTGTGAGAGAGGGAGAGAGTGACTGACTGACTGACTGACTGGAGTTCTTCCCAGGGTGACTTTATTAGGGAGCTGTTGGTCAGGTGAGCTCCCATCCCACTCACCTCGGTCTCTGTTCTTTGTGCTCACTGTAGCTCCAGTTGAGGTTTTTGTCTGATTTTGTCCGATTGACTTTTTTGAGCCGAGGTCTCATGTGGGAAAAAAAAGAAAAAGAAAGCAGGGCCTGGCGCGGGCGGACACAGGGGCACACGCCAGGCAGGGCCGGCGGCTCGGCCTAACCGGGAGCGGGCTGCCACACCTCTAGCCGGTCCCGCACATGGCGCACGGGGGCGCAGAGAGATCCCAGATCTCTCTGCGTGTTACCTGTGCTCAGACTGTCTGCGTAGCTGAATCCCAGAGTCTCAGACGGCGCGTACCAGCTAGCTCCGTGTGGCGAGTTTAATAAAAGGCGGCCCATAGCTTTGATGTTTTATTATTAAGGAAATAGAAAGAGAAAAGAGATAAAAGGACAAAGAAAGAGGAGAAAATAGATAAGAGAAGCCATGACCACGTGGAAAGGGGAGAAGACAGAAAGATAGACAAAGAGAGGGCCGAGAGAGGGCAAGCAGGGGGGGGGAGGGGGGGAGAGAGAGAGAGCGCGAGCGCGCGCACGAGCACGCGCTGAGGGGGTGTTATTTATAGTGAGTTGGGCGGTCAGGTGACCAGGAGGCGGGGACAGTGTGGCTGCAGGCAGGTGACTGCCTAGGCGGAGTCAGGCTAGAACCTGGGGCGTGGCCACACGTCTCATTAAGGTCCCACAGTCTCACTGTTGGCCAAGCTGACCAGATTGGCCTCAGCCTTGCAGCAGTCTTCCTGCCTCAGTTTCCTGTGTGCCTGAGTTAAGCGTGTGAGCTGCCATCACCCGCTGCAAGTGTCAGTTCACAGCCTCTCCACACCCACCCCAGATGAGATAGACCACTCGAAAGAAAAGAAGTGAGCTGTTTAAATACTGAATTTGAGTATTGTGAATTAAGTATTGCACTCAGGAATAGGTGTCTGAGGCCACAGAACATGGGACAGATTGTATTTTGCCCTTTGCAGATTGAGAAAGATGTGGTTTGCCTTGCTGTTTCTTTTTGTACTAAGCTTATATTTCTTTCCTTTTAACCAGGCGATGAGGCTCAGTTTGAAATGGACATCTGACTGCTGCAGCGTTGAAGGAGGCCGCGTGTAGCGGCCTGTGTGCACCTGACTGGGCCAGTAGGAACACAGTGTACAGAAAAGCTCCAGTCCCCCTGCCCCCTCTAGGTGCCAAATAATGGGAGATGCGCTCCATCTGACCACATCTTCCCATCTCCTGCCCTCTGCCCAGTTAAGGTTAGGTTGATGAATAAGCCCATGGATTATTCTGTGGAGCTGACCGGTCCACAGAAGAAAGCAGTCCCTGTAGCTTCCCTGGTTGTTTCCCAAGAATCTTCCTGCCCTAGTGAGACTTGCCCCAAGTTTTGGACAGTCTCTAAGCAGCAGCTCTGCTTGCGGGTTTGGGGGTGAGGGAGGGTTAGTGCCCATTGCTGTTCCTGGGCTCTCCCTGTCCTTCCCCGCAACCTACTGCTGACGGAGTGCTGGATGTGGGCGATGTTCGTCCTTGGCACTGGGGCACAGCTCCTGTACCTCCTGCACCTCTGCTGCATTCCTGGGACATGTGACACTAGCCTCCTCCTCTCTGGGAGGAAGGCTTCTGTCTTGTCTTGGGCATGATAGCTCATCCCCCCATTCCTTTCCCTAATTCATTTGGCACGGGTATTTTTTAAGCCGTCCGAAGGGACCCCTTGGTGACCAGCTGCTCTTTGCCTGTCTGACATTCTTTCTACCCGCACCCTGCAGGCAGAGTCTGCCCTGACACACCCATGACTTTTGTCTTCTCTGAGAGCAGAAGTGCCAACACTGGCCTGCACCTGGTGGGTACAGCCTGGTCGTAGCAGTCCCCTGAGAGTGTATCAGTGGCCTCTGAAGAGCACTGAGCCACGGTGCAGCCAGCCTAGGGGGCCATGGTTTGAAAACCCGGTGCACCTCAGTAGAGTGGGTGTCCTGCAGGTTACTGTACCTTGAGTTTAAAGCCGACTTCCTCTTACATTTCTCCCCACCTTGGATCTGCTTTATGCTTGGCTGCCGAGAGAGAAGCACAGGGTAAGACAGTGCATTCCTTCCGGGTGTCTCGCCCTTCTCATCGTCTGTCTGTCTTCCCCTCTCCCCATAAACTCTTTCCTTCTGCTTCTTCCACCAGGCCATTTTCCAAATCTACATCAGAGATGCCTCCCATGTTGGTATCTGATAATATCTGTGTCTCCTTATCAGAGGAGAGACCTTTTATTTTTAAGATGACAGACCTATTTTTAGATAAGTTTTCAGTACAATTTTGAACTGCAACTTTTTTAACAAAACATCTTCCAGTATTGGGAAGGTTATTTTAAAAAAAAAAAAAACAATGCTTGTAGGCACGTCCGCTGCTGTCGCTGTCCTTTGTCTCCCATAGGTCCTTCTGAGCGCTTTCCTGTGCCCTTGAGTTTGGGGGCTATCTGGAGTGTAGAATGGGTGTTTTGAAGAAAACTCCTTTCCTTTCCTCCTCCCCCCATCCCACTCTCCTGGTACTATGGGTTCATGTGGAGATCCCAGGAGAGGCTTCTGACAGACAGGCTTATTCATCCATCCTAAAGGAAGACAATAAAGCAATCGGGTGCCCTGGGAGTTTCTGCTTGTATTGGATGCCTATACTAAGCCCTCTTAGTAAGATTCCAGGTCCCCACTGGCTGGGAAAGAAAGCTGTTTGTTTTTCTTTTGAACCATGGAAAGACCCTCTTTTGTGAAGACTTTAGGAAAAAGAAAGAAAGGACGTCTTCAGTCCATGGTTCTGGTTTCTGCTCCACAATGTGAATAGCTCGGAGTGCAACTCTCTGTGACGGTCGCTGTCTCAGGAATGAGCTTGGGGGTCTCCAATGCTTGGGGACTCTTGGAGTCTCCAAGGTGATAATCACAAGAGTTTTATTTCTCTGTTAAGTGTATCTGTTGTGTTTTTAATTAAACTCCAAATTTCATTTCCTATGGAGTCTTGGAAAACTTAAGCTGTGCTGTCATTGGGCTAAGAAGCTTGTTCAGAACCTCATCCGTACCTGGGAGCGTGATTCTTCACACACTGGCGGGGCCTCCTGTGGACTCTGAACCCTGCTTACGGGAGGACGTTGTGAGAGAAGAGCAGCCGCCTCCTCATTGAGCAGCCGTCTGCAGCAGAGCGGCTTCCTCCTGGACCACAACTGGGAACGAATCTGAGGCATGGGCTCTGAGCAAGGAACTGTTTCCCTTTCCCTTTTCTTGCCTTCTGGGGAGTCTGCGTGGGCACCTCCTCTTCCCTCAATCAGTGGACATGTTCTAGTATTCTTTGGAGTGTCACCTGCGTGGTGCAGGAGCCTTCCAGCCTTGAGTCCTCTGCCAGGATCCCTCACTTCAGGTCCGAACCTTGACTGAAGGCCGCCACTACCTGTTCTTTGACCTCCATAAGTTAGCTTTGTCAGATAATTGCACAAGACAAGAAATAAGCTTTCAATGACGGCATCTCTGTACATGAGCCATTTTCTAGTAAGCAGAGTCCATGTCGGGGTTCACCTCTGGGTGTGTACAGAGCCTCACTGTTGGAGCCTTATGTGGAGATGTGCAACGCCTAATCTGCCAGTCCCGCCCTCCCCCCCCCCCCAGCAAGAAGGTGTTAACATCTTAGTGACCATCTGCTCTCTGTCGTGGGGCAACAGCCTTCATGAGGGAGCATCTCCCTTCAGTTTCCAGCATCTCCCTTCAGTTTCCGACAGTGCTCTCCTTTTTTGAGCTCCCGGCTGTCCTGTTTTGCCGAAATAGGTACTGCCTTCTCTGGGACAAAGGAGTAGGGAAGCTGGCAAGAGTCCTGTCCTTTGGCTTGTATGGGTTAGCTGTTGCTGTGTAAGAAATTACCTGCAATGGCAAGGGCTTCAGGAGCTGCTGAGCATGGAGACTTTAGCATAGGCTCTCAGGGAGGCTGTGGGTGGGGGGCCGCTTTCATCTGGAGCTGGAGAATTGAACTTTTTTGTAGCTTTCCGCAGGATCCCTTCCTTGGTCACACCCCCATGGGTCTTTGGGGTAGATACTCTGCCGGAGCATCCTGCTTCTTCCTGAATGGTTGATCCCAGAGGAGGTGGGAGAGCAAAGTTGCAGTGCCTTTAATTTGCCACACCCTAAAAGGAGATGAGGGACGTGGAGGCAGTCACAGCCATAAGCTAGGTGCACATTGCAATCAGAACAGCCTTCTAGCTGGACCAAACTGGTATAAGACAGACTTGTACCTGCTTGTCTTAGGGAGAGGTGACAGGAAGTGAAGATTCCCAGACCTACATCCTCAGCTGCCATCTTCTCAAGAATGCTTGCTTTGCAAGTCTCTGAGGCAACCTCTTTAAGCGTCGCCTCCCACTTCTGTTTTCCTTTAGCCAAGAATTGACTAAAGGAGTTGGGGGCATTCCATGGAGCTGCGAGCACTTTCTTTCTTAACCGGAGGCAGGCTTGTCAGTCAAGTAACAGAATGTTAGATGTTAAGTTCTCGAGCTGCAGGACAGGAAGCAGGTCCCGTGTCCTTCCGGTGCCACATGAGTCAGTGTGTTAGGCAAGGCCTCTCACCCAGAAGCAGCTTCTCCCTAAGCCGGGAGCACCTGAAGGCGCGTGTCCGTGCCCTGATGAGTGCAGCTTGCAGAGTAGCGAAACCCCTTCTGGGTGCCTTGTTGGAAGTGTGCTCTTAAAAGAACCTGTAAGAGAAGCTTAAGAGGTGGGTGGCTCAGCAGAGCCTCGGGCCTCCTGGGACGCCTGCTGCTTCCTGCTACCTGGTCCCGCCGTCCTCAGATGGAAGCTCTGGTTGGGATTGGTGCACTGTCCTTCACTAGCAGTTTCTTTCCTGTAGCCATACTTGCTTTAGTGTGTACTTGAGGTTCCAGTGGATTGTGGGTGTTTTTCTAATCTGAGGAGGGACAGGTGATGGTTTGGGCACGGTCTCCTTGGACTTCTCAGACCTTCACAATTCAATTGGGTTCCACTGAAAGTCCAGCCACCCAGCTCGTGTACAAGGCTCCGGTGCTGGCAGCCATGTATCAGGAATGGAACCTTCTTCCCACCTCCATCTTGAGCGTTGGCTGCTTGGGGGTGGGGGTGGGGTGTGCCATAACCCTTTCACTCCCTCTAGAAGAAAGGCACTTCTGTCTTCATGTAGTTCAAGTTCTTTGATGTGTTTTCTGGACTCCATGCCCTCGGCAGCTATTTATTAACCTGCGAAACTCAATCACTGACCCATCCTTACCACAGGAAGGTGGGACCTTCCCTGTAGTTGGGGAACGCCATTTCCTGGGGGAAGAAGGTTCTGTCTGAACTTGGAGTAGGGCATGGTTCCCCCATTCCCCTGGCCTCTTGTCTTTAATGACGGGGATTGGTTCCTGCAGTTGACTCAGTCCTTCAATGCTTAGCAGTGTTTCCTGCTCTGGTGACAGGTTTCAGCGTGGTGGCTTTTTGAGGCTAGTTCACAGAAACTTGACTGAAGACTATAAGGATGATGGACAGGTCTTCAATTTTCCATTTGCCCAAGATAACTTCCCCACCCACTGAAGCTGTAGCTTTTCATTAGATGGGTCCTGGAACTTGGTGCCTGTTGGCAAAACATAACTTTTGAAGTCTCCAGGTGGTCCATGGTTTCTCCCCACTCGCTCAGTTCTTCTTGTAGCCCCGGTGGCCATACTGTGTGTCCAGTAGAAAAAGACTACTGTGCTGAGCTCTTTCCCAGCGGATGCAGACTCCTGTTGACATCTGTTCGATGAGGGTAGCATTGAGAGGCTGGGTGCTTGGTAGACACGTGGTTGTGCTGGTGTCCCCACGGGAGCTCCTGCCAGAACTCCAGGCCCAGACTCCACCAAGTCCAGCACAGAATACCCATTCTTGCTTCTCTACCCCCTTCCTCTCCATTTCAGTCTCTTGAAAACTGCCCAGCCCTGACCTGGGGGTTATGACTGGAGAACCGGACAGTGGGGATACCAGCAGGAGGCGGGGCCCACGGGGACCACCCAGGCTCACACCAATGCCATTGCCCCACTTAATGAGCACAGAATACCCATTCTTGCTTCTCTACCCCCTTCCTCTCCATTTCAGTCTCTTGAAAACTGCCCAGCCCTGACCTGGGGGTTATGACTGGAGAACCGGACAGTGGGGATACCAGCAGGAGGCGGGGCCCACGGGGACCACCCAGGCTCACACCAATGCCATTGCCCCACTTAATGGCCGTGGGCCAGCTCCAGTAACCCTTTTTTTTTTGGTTTTTTTTTTCGAGACAGGGTTTCTCTGTGTAGCCCTGGCTGTCCTGGAACTCACTTTGTAGACCAGGCTGGCCTCGAACTCAGAAATCCTCCTGCCTCTGCCTCCCAAGTGCTGGGATTAAAGGCGTGCGCCACCATCGCCCGGCTCTCCAGTAATCCTTAAGGTGACTTCGATCCCCAGTTGTCCATTTTAAGCATCTTGGTGTTTTCTGATTACCCTCCCCTGCTCGCTGCTGCGGTCCCAGCAGTGTAGGCATGGGGTGGGGTTTCAGAGGCTGCCAGTGCTTTCCTTGGCTTCCCCTTTGTTCCTCTGGTGTGCTGTCCCCGACCTCCTCTCAGTCACTGTCAGCAATGCCATCCTAAGACCATGTGTGATTCCATGACCAGTTTGTTTTCACTGTCCTACCAAACAAGCAGGTGTTTGGAACTAGGGGGAAAAAGTCCTCACCAACGGTTGCTGTTACAGTTAAATAAAGACTTTGAATACTGACTTGATGGTGGTTTGTGGTATTGGGCATTGAAGCCTACATTTCTCATATGCTAAGGGCAAACTACCGTGGAGACAGCCTGAAGTTGGTGTATTAATGTTTTTCTTTTTTTTTTTTTTAGAAAAATTTCAGACACCATATATATAATCTTAATTGTCAGGAGGCCAAGGCAGAAAACTGCTGGGAGTTAGGCCAGCCTAGACCAGACACACAACAAAGCCACAAAAGTGTGCAGTGCACTGTTTCAGGTTATTCACATTTGTCAAGTCTTGGCCTGGAGTAGCCGGGCTGAATAGTTGTGCTGCCTTGTGTGTCTACCCCGATGGAGCACTGTCGTTCTGGTCCTGCGAGTGTAGGCACAGGAGCTTGGTGGTACCCGAGGAAACTAGCCCTTCAGTCAGTGCAGGTCCTGAAGCCCAGTCACCCCTCCCTGTTCTTACTGTAGAGCCTAGAGTCAGGGCTTTTCTGTAGGAGCCTGGCCTCCAGATCATTTTTAAAAAGACAGTGTAGAGATTTGGTTTCTGGGTCAGCCCTAGGTCCAGCCCTGCTGTTGAGCTTTGCTGCCCATGGCGTGATTCTTAGACCTTCCAACATCTGGTCGCTTAACGAGATGAAAAAATCATAGGTTTTTAGATCGGGAGCATCTATGCCTAGTGCCGGCACAACTGGTTCTTGTAAAAGAGCTCAAGTGGTACACAACTCCCGTCACTTGCTTGGCTGAGCCAGTATGTAATACTGTGGGTTCCAGACCAGCATGGGCTACGCTGTGAGACTCTTAAAACACTTAAAGCTCAGCTGGGTTTGAATCACCAGCCTGTGGATCTTTGTACTTTAATAAGGGCTTTTGGTTCTTTTTTTTTAATTTATTATATATGTACACGCACACACACACGTGTACACTGTCACTGTCTTCAGACACACCAGAAGAGGGCATCTGATCTCATTACAGGTGGTTGTTGAGTCACCATGTGGTTGTTGGGAATTGAACTCTGGACCTCTGGAAGAGCAGTCAGTGTTCTTAACCGCTGAACCATCGCTCCAGCCCCCTGTAAAGGGGTTTTTAAGCTGGAGATAAACCCAGGTCATTATGGTACAGAGAGGGTCATAGCTGTGCTTTCCCTCTCCTGGTTACTGTCTTTCTCTCCTAGTACAGCCAGACCCACCCACTGCCCACCAGGAAGGCAAGGCAACTGTTTCCTCTTGGCCCTGCTTGCAATTGCAGAGCACCAGACCTTTGCCTTGAGAGCAAATAACTATTGAAGGCCGGCCCACATTCAGATAGGACAGTTCTCAGAGGCAGCCCTCTGGAATGTCCGAGGCCTTCAGCCAAGCCATGGACCAGATCCAGAACCATTGTTAGGAACGGATACCCAGATAGCCCTGGCCAGGGCCACACAGTGGTCCCGCAGCCAGCATGGTGACCATAATCACCATGTAGGTGGTCATTTTATGTCCTCATCCCCCACTTGACATAGGGCAGCACCTTGTCACTGGGGAGTTTTGTCCCAAGTTCGCAGAACAGCCAACTGTAAACACTCCCACAAACCAAAGCCACAAATAGCTATGGCCTTTAGCCCTGCCATCCGGCTGTGTAGGAACTGGAGGCACCTGCTTCCCAAAGCTCTGGGAGGCCACTTCCCTCCAAGAATTTAAACTCTATATAGTGGACCTGAGTCCTGGGTTGGGTAGAGGTGAGTAATCCCAGAGT
Source organism: Tokudaia tokunoshimensis (assembly GCA_036184795.1). Taxonomy (NCBI): domain Eukaryota; kingdom Metazoa; phylum Chordata; class Mammalia; order Rodentia; family Muridae; genus Tokudaia; species Tokudaia tokunoshimensis. The sequence continues at coordinate 25,812,204 of BTHU01000021.1, forward strand.
CAAGCAAGAGAATCGCCTAGACTTTGAAGCCAGTCTGGGCTGAAGATTTCCTGACTCAGTACCTCAGTGCTCTTGGGCTTAGCTTACTCAATCCCAGGAGAGGCTGAAGTCAACCCAGTCTGCACAGACCAGTTTCACTGCCTTGTTTCAGCCAAGGCTGGAACAGAGTGGATGAGCGTCCTGGGAAGGGGTGAGGGGTTCCTGTGGACTTGAATCCCCACCCCACCCCCAAAGCAGCCCCCTCACCTTGCCAAAAGAACGGAGAGGTACTCAGTGTATCAGTGGGAGAACTCTCTACCTCAAGCCGAGCCTCCTGCTATGATGCCCTGCATGCAGAGCCTGGAGTTAGAACAGGGGTGGGGCCTAACAGGCCTTAAACTCTAAGGCTTGGAAGACTCGGAAGGGAGGCCTGGAGGGCAATCCAATTGAAGAGCCGTGGCCTCATGCAGCTTTTAGTTTGAGACAGGGTCTCACTGTGTAGCTCTGATTGTCCTAGAACTCAGAGACCTGCTTGCTCTGCCTCAACTGCTGGGATTAAAGATGTGCACCACTACACACCTGGCTTCTTCGTGCTGGGATTTAACCCAGGGTCCTACATATACTAAACAAGCGTCTGCCACTGAGCCACAGTCATTCCCAAGCTCTTAGAGACACATATGCATCACTTTTTGTTTTACTAGGGGCGGCCAGGGTTTCTCACACCTCATGCAGTCTCTGCAAAAGCTATAACCACAACCCCATTCTCAGCTGAGTCGCAACCTCAGGACCCTAGAAACACATTGTGAGACGGAGGGGAATTGTCACTGACTTTTAATAGACTTGAGTTGTGTCTGCCAAGCAGACGTCTGAGGGCTCTGGCTTCTAAAGTTCACCATGGCCAGTGCCCTCTTGGACAAGTGCCCACCTCTCTGGTCAAAGGCACCAGCTGGCCCTGGAGAACTGGACAGTGGCTTTATTGTTTAGGCAACTCTATTGGAGATCAGAGAGTCCCTGACCAAGGCCACTATGTCACTGCCAGCCAGCCAGAAAGTAGTGGAACTCCCCTAGCCCAGCATGAGGCAGGGAGAGCCAAATGGCTATTTTTAATCTAATAAAATATATACTAATCTGGAGGGAGGGACAGCAGGTCACAGACCACTTTTGAGAATAGAGGAAAGCTACAGATGACCTCAAAAAATAAATACATATATATATATATATACCCCAGCCTTTGCACACAGTTTCAAGCAGTTCTTAAACCCTATTTCCAGGGAGCCCAGCCAGCCCGTGCAAGGCTTCCCCATCCTGCCTCCCTACAGCAGCCTATGGCTTGGCAGGTCTAAGAGCCCTGCATGCACAGAGGGCGGGGCCTTCCTCTTTAGACCAGCAGGCAGAACTCTTTCGTCCATTCCTGCTCTCTGGATAGACACAATGGAGTCTCCTTGGAGTTCATCAGCATTGTGGAGTGCGAGCCTATTCAGCACTCCCCCCGGCGCTGTCAGAGGCACCCACACTCCTCCACAATCATGTCCTTGTGGTGTTCCAGGAGGACCCTGCCATTGTCCACATAAAGCATGCTCAGTGGCTTGGTCTTCACAGGGGCACAGCAGGTGGAAGGAACCCGGTGGGGCTGATAGCGTTTCAGCAGGCTCTGAAAGGGAGGAAAGGAGGGTCAGTTTGCAATGTTGCTGGGGCAAAGGCGCTATTTCTGGCTAAAGTGAAAAATTAGCTTCTGGTACAACAAAAATAGCAAATTGTTTTCATAAATAAATAGAATGCTGCACATGCAACCAGCTCACAAACCCCTCACACCATGCCTGTGGAATATGTTACTGGCTTCAAAAAAGACAGGTTTCAGCGAATAAGCTTAACGTCACAGAGTGATGAGCTGGATTGGGAAGACTTGCCTAGTCTGGCTGCTGGAGGAGCAGAGGTCTTCTGTTCTATTCCCTCCCCATCACCTAATTATGGGAACAGGGAAAAGCTGGGGATGCAGCTCAGTAGCTTGCCTAACATGCTTGAGGTCCTGGATTTGATCCCCAGTATTCTAATATTCTAATAACAGGGTATGGTAGTGTGTGCCTGTGATCCCAGACTAGGGGCGAGAAGGTACACGAGAATCAGGAGAGAGGGGAGAGGAGGGGGAGAGGAGAGAGAGAGAGAGAGAGAGAGAGAGAGAGAGAGAGAGAGAGAGAGAGAGCGCTCAGCCAAGGCTTGAGCCCATCCCCTGTCTAGCAACCTGTTCCAAGCGAAGCGTCATACCTGGATGTAGGCGTGGTTGGTAGGGTGAAACTCCTCCCCCACAGGGTTAGGACACTCGCCCTCACAGCGATAGGCGTTGTACTGCTTGGGGTAGATGATCCAGGAGCCCCAGCCAATCAGGTTGAAGTCCACCTGGAACTTGACCCTCCTACACAATTGGCTTCTGTCTGGCAAATGGTGTCGGCGTTGCCTTCTGCCCCATCCGCCCCTCTCTACAGACAGCTGTCCCTCCTGGGCCCGCCAGGAACTCTCAGCTTCCCAGAGCAAAGTGGCGCCCCCCAGCTGCCTCTGCTCCTGAGGCCGGTTGGAGTAGAGCATGAGCACATTGGTGCTGGTGACAGGGACAGGCGGGGTGTGCGGCTGCCGCCAACACTTTTCTGCTTGACCGGACACCTGCTTCTCCAGTGCCCTGGGGTCCTTTAGCCACTTGGAGAGTGGCTCGGTCACCTCCAGGACTGTGCTGCCTGAGGCAAACGTGACCTGAGAAGGCGTGACAGTGAAGGTCTCCATCCAAACGCGCTCCAGGCAGTTGGCCGGGCCCTGTGCTGGATCCGGCTTGGCCTGGTGGAAAATGTCAATGGTGAGTGGGCCCTCCGTGGGGACGTCCACAGGGCTGGGCAGCTGCAAGCGGAGCTCCGCCCACACCAGATCCTCTTCTTGGCTCAAAAAGGAGAAGTCAAACGTGAAGGTCCAGTTCTGCCCAGTCACGTCCACATCTGGGGGGGGGGGGAGAAAACAGGGAGGAAACAGTGTGAGATAGAGTTCTGTCAGCCACATCTGGGCGGGCTGCCTGCCACCCACCACCTCTCACCCTCACCCACCCCATTGGCTTGTAATAGTGTTGAGTCCATCGGATTTAGTTTGGCTTTTTGAAATGGTTTCATACTAACTGAGGCAGAATTGGAACCTGCTATTATTTATCCTCAACTGGATACTCATTCTGGACCCCATCCTCCTGTCTCAGCCTCTCAAGAGCTGGGATAGACCATATATATATATATATATATATATATATATATATATATATACACACACACACATATGTATGTATATATGTCATACATACATATATATCCTCAGATATATATGCATACACATATAGACTATATACACATATACATAAATGCACACACACATAAAAAATATAAAATATAAATACAATATATATATTTATATATTTATATTTGCATGACTGCAAAGCCCAAACCCCAAATCCCTCTTCTGGTCATCTGTGACCTGGGGCAGTCAGAGAACAGCACATAAGAACTGGATGGTGCCAGCGTAAGTGGCGAACACTTTTGACCCCAGCACTTGGAAGGCAGAGCCAGGTGTATCTCTGTGAATTGGAGGCCAGCCTGGTCTACATAGCAAGTTCTAGGGCAGCCAGGGCTACACAGAGAAACCCTGTCTCAAAACAAAACAAAACAAACAAACAAACAAGATGGCTTTGCCACCCCTCACCCAACAGTCTAAGGCTGAGACCATCACGCCTAGATCCTGGACTTCAGCTCTTCCTGTGGAGCCTTGAGCAAGCTACCATCTCAGGCTTGTGTTTCCCCTCAGTGGGCGGGGCAGCTTGCTTGACTGGGTAGATCTACATATCACAGGCTGGTCACCCTCTTCCCACCTGCCCCTGCAGACTCTGAAGCTTGTTTCCACAGCCTTAAGGCTCTCAGTTTCCCGACTCAGTCTTTCCTGTCTACCTGCAAGATGCTCACCCTGCCTCTGAGGTGCAAACCCAAGACAGAGCAGCCCTCAGTGAGAAATCTTGGGGTACCACACCCCGTTTATTTTCGTCCTAGATGAAGTTTGTCTGATGTCTGGAACTAGTGTGCATTAATGTCTTTTTAAAATGATGAACTGAGCCGGGCAGTGGTGGCGCACGCCTTTAATCCCAGCACTTGGGAGGCAGAGGCAGGCGGATTTCTGAGTTCGAGGCCAGCCTGGTCTACAGAGTGAGTTCCAGGACAGCCAGGGCTATACCGAGAAACCCTGTTTCGAAAAACCAAAAAAAAAAAAAAAGATAAACTGAGTGGGCGTGGTCGCTCATGCTTGCAATCCCAGCACCCAGGTGTGGGTTTGCAGCCAGTTGGGGCTGTAGTATGAGACACTATGGTGCCTTAAAAAAAAATAAATAAAAAAATAAAAAGCACTGACGATTTTTCTAAAGGATCCAGGTTCAAATCCCAACATCCACATGACAGCTCACAACTGTCTGTAACTCAAGAATCTGACACCCTCACACAGACATACATGCAGGCAAAATGCCAATTTACCATTAAAAAAAATGTGAGTCAGGAATGGTGGCACACTCCTTTAATCCCAGCACTTGGGAGGCAGAGGCAGGTGGATTTCTGAGTTCAAGGCCAGCCTGGTCTACAGAGGGAGTTCCAGGACAGTCAGGGCTACCCAGAGAAACCCTGACTCGAAAAACAAAAAGCAAACAAAAAAAGTAATCTTTCACTTTCCGCAAGCCTGCTCTCCTCTCCTTTGCATTACAGTCATGTGGAGTGGTGCAGGCCTTTAATTCCAGCACTTGGGATACGTAGAAACAGGAGGACCAGGAATTCAAGGCCAGCTTTGGGGACATTTGCTATGTGAGGTCAGAGCAAGCTACAGGAGTCTATTTCATTAGAGATAGATAAATAAGACCAACCAACGACAAAGCAAGGACTCCCATAGGTGTATTGAGTAGTCCTGGAGATCTGGGATGCTCAAGCGTGGCTTCTAGTTTTTAACCATCTGCCAGAGTATCTTCAAGCTGATATGAGCTCACCACTGGCCGCTTCCCCCCTACACCCCACTCCTCTGTCCCTCCGCCTGTCTCTAACTGACATTTCAATTAATTTCCACTCCCTTCCTCGTAAGCAACATCGGGAGGCAATAACCAGCCCTTTCAGAGACTCTTCCCAAACACCCTGCGTGCTAGGTGGGATACCCTCTTCTGCCCCCTGTCCCGGCAGCCTGCGAGTGATCTGCAAAAGGTCTCTCAGAGGCAGGTGTTCCTACTTCTCAGCTAAAAGCAGTGGTCAGAGTCCCCCGTGACCTGAGGAGTCCCAGTTTGGCATTGGCCTGGTGGTTTGCCTTCTCTGGGCTTCAAATATCTTGCGCTTCGACTAACTGAGATACTCAAAGAGATGCTTTGCCCAGAACATCCAACGTAGTAAAAGGCTGGCTGTGCCCAGAACTAAGAAATGAACCATGATCGCCAGGCACAACAAGACCCTGGGCTGAGAGCAGTGAACACACTCACCAGTGTCTGTGATAGTCAGTGAGCAGGTAGGACAGGAAGAGACTGCTTTCTCCCAGGCCGCTCCCAGGGTTTCCTGGGATAGAGGGTCCTCCCAATCCAACTCTAGCTCATGAAACAACCCGTATCTTAAACGTGAACTCGATGGGCAGGCGGAAGGGGTTCACGGACACCGGATTCGGCAAGAATCGTTAGCACGTTTAGCCACTTTCAATTCTAAAGAAAAGAGCTGCGACGCGGGCCATTTGCCTGCCCCTCCCCTCAGCCCAGGAGGCAAGGGGCTATCATTCTGTCGTTGCCATTTTCTGCTTCCCTTATGCCAAGTCTTTACATGAACTGTCCCCCTGCTTCCCACACCCTGGTACTGCCATTTGCACAACAGCAAGCTGAACTTGTGGGCACGGAAGGCTGACAGGCCCCACCCCACTACGCTCTGCTGGAGTAGATGAAGTACTGAGGGAGTGGCCTGTAATGCTGGCTCTCTTCTAGACTCCCTCCAGGTAGAGCCTTTTTTGCTGAAATGGAGGCCATTGACACCATTGGCGAATAGTTAAAACGCTAAAGTTGGCTGGGTATATTTAAACCAGGAGACAGCAATCCCCCGATTTACAAAAGCAAACAAAAATCGAGGGGATGTTGTGGTGGACTCAGGCGACTGCAAACCACAATTTGACGGACCTCAACACTTTGTCTGCATCCCAGATTGTCCCATCACCATACAAACCTTCCAGAACTTTCTAGAAGGGAAGTGAACTGGAAAGGTACGGGTTTTTTGGTTTGTTTTTTTTTTTTTGTTTTCCGACTTCGCCTCTGTCCTGCCCTAGGTGGAGGGGCCTAGCATTCCTCTAATTTCCCATTGCCTTGTCCTCCAGGGTATCCTGTTCCGTCGTCCTTAGATGACCCTTCAGGAGAGGGTCACTGGAAGTCACACCCCAGACGCCGCAGGCAGGGACTAGGGGCTCCGCCTCCAGGTCGCGAGGGCCGGCGGGCGGCGGGTCAGACCGGATTAGAAGATGTGGATTGCGTCCGGGTCCCGCGGAGGGCCGTCTGGCCCCAGAGGACAGAGGAGCGGGCTGGCCAAACTGGCCAAGGGGCGGGATGTTGATTGCTCCCGGGGAGTCCGGACTCCCTCTCCTGGGCACCCACCTGTCGGCCTACTCGGGTGAACATCACTCAGGTCGCTGGGCCAACTACACACGCGAACACATCGATCCGAGTAGGTTCCGAACCTGTGGACACCCAGGACATCTGACACCGCCCAAACATGAGAGCCGCCAGGGTTCTGGACTTCCAACCCCCGATCTCTAACTTCGGATCCTTGAGCCCTAGTTCCTGGTGTCATTTGCTTCAGGCGGGATAAAACCCAGTAACGACTTGCTTTACTGTACGCCGGTTCTGTGCAGAGCGTTTCTGGGAGAGATGGGGCGTTGTCATCTAGTCCCCTCCATAAGTCTATCAAGAAGGTCTTACGATTTCTAAAGGACAGATGGGCAAACTGAGGTTCCCAGGTGCTCAGCGGCGCGATCGGGCCCTCGCCCTACCCTACCCTTTGAGGTAGAACCGGCCCGAAAGGTGGTGGCCCCTGTTTCCATTCCGACCGGGCCACCAGCTCGGTTCCCTGAGCCTACCCACGGGGAAACATAGTTAATTCCAGACTCTGGACGACTCTTGATGCCCAGTCCCCGCTACAACCATCGCGCGCCCCCCGGCCGTGCGCCTTTGGGTGCTGGCGAGGCCAGGCTTGCAGCCTACCTTGCGCCTGGAGACTGCGGATGATGTCCGCCCGAGGCAGCGGGTCTCGGTAGAGGCTCAACATGTACGCCAGAGGGGACGGTGACGAGGGCTGCCCCCGTGTCCACAGAGGCAAAGCGGCCGCGGTCGCGGCGCGCGGGTGCAGTAGGGCCCAGCAGGCTTGGAGAAGAAGAACGGGGAGGCTGTAGGCACTCATGGTGAGCTGGTTGGACCCGCAAACAACGCCTGGGTCCCTTATATCTGAGCCGCCGCCGCCCCGCCCCCTCCCTTCCTCCCTCCGGAGAGGCCTTAAGAACCTATAACCCCCCTGGAGGGGCAGGGCAGGGGAGCCCCTGCTGGGGGAGGTGTGATGTGCTGAGAGAGACTACAGATAAATTGGGGGGGGGGGAATACAGAGACTGAGTCTAGGCTGCCCCGCACCTTGCCCCTCTACCTTGCAAAGTCTTCCTGCTGCGACAGAGCCGGCTAGTACCTGCTGGGAATTGAGCTTCGCGGAGCTGGAGGTGTGTTGGAGCCCTGGCTTGGTTCAATCCCAGAAACACAATAATAGCTTCCTTATTCCGCCTCTTCTGGACCCCTGGCGGTCCTCTCTTTCCAGTTCATTCAAAAGCAGGTAGGGAGTGCTAGGTTAGGGGGCAGTCCTCTCTTCTGGGTAGGACCAGGCCAGCCTGGGCTACAGCCTTCATTGGCCAGGCCCGGTGAGAACAAAGGTGAGCTCTAGGGGAGGGTCCTTGGTGACAATTGCTGGCTTCAAATACCAAAGAGCCCCCCCCTCGGGGGGGGAGCAAAGGGAATACTTCGTGGAAGCTGAAGGTCCAGCTATTTGTAGCCTAGGTGGCTCGGGGGTGACAGGTCCTTACCTGTTTGCTATGGGAGTTACTGAAGGTGGGGAAAAAAGCTTGAGGTTTGCTGGCTGCATCTGCGGCAGCGAGGCAGAGCCCTGGGAGCTCTTAGGCACTCTCTCCCTGAGGCCTGCTGACCTTGTCTGCCCACGGTGGAATTAAAGGTCTTTGATTCTTCTCAAAGCAACTGTCTTCAGTCATATTTCTGGTTTGTGCGGAAACTCAACATAACAAATATGCCGTATGCATCACGCTTATGGTAAGGGGTGGACGTTCTTTCACACTGTATAAACGATTGAGTTCTTAGGAAGGGAGCCATTAAGAAGAGAATTTGCAGAATGGAGAGATCCGAGGCTTTGTGTTTTCAAAAGGAAAGGCGGGATTGGAATTACCTTTAAAGAAATGTAAATTCCTGTTCCAAAGTCCGCCTCCCTGTTTTCCTCCTCTACGTCTGGCTTTCACCTTAGTTACTCCCCACCCCCACCCGCCCTTTTCAAGCCTCCAACTAGTCCATTAGCAGTTGCCTAACATTTACTGAACACCTACTATGTGCCGGGTTCTTTACACACTTGGGTGCTCTCACAGGTCAGGGGGTGAACAGGTGTTAGAAGTGGAGAGAGGCCACCCTGGGGCCTGCAGACCTGCGTGATCTTGTAGGAGCTGTTCCAAACAGCTGGAAGGAGCCTGGCAGCTGGAGGCTGCTGTAGGCACCCAGCAGATCCTGATGACCTACGAGTTGGCTTATCCTGTCCTCCCATCCAACACCATAGTCTAATCCTAAGCACCCCACCCCACCCCAAGCGGGGTCTTGTGTAGTCCAGGCTAGTCTTGAGCTCATTTTGTTGCTGAGGATGACCTCAAAATTTGATTGCTCCTCTTGCCTCCACCTCCTAAGTACTCATTACTTAGTACCCTGATTTATGTGGTGCTAAGTGAAAACAATAGGAACTGAACTCCAGCTCCAGTCCCAGCCTCACGGCCACGGTGCAGAGCACATGTGTGGACTTGCCCAAGGATGCTGTCTCCTGAGCTGTTTGTTATGCTCCACAGTTCCCTCCAGACTTCAGAAGCGGAATTTGGAGAGAGAAGGTGGCTGTCTACATATTCATCAAGCACCCCAGGGGTTCTTATCTGAAGGCTTTGGAAATGTGGGTGGGCCAGGTTACAGAGTAGGATGTGTCCCCAGTAAAACAGCTGGTGAAATCTCCTCCTATGCACTTAAAGCTAAAGTGCTTGGGAGGCTCTGAACCCTGTTGAAAGGATTAAGCAAACATCTGGATGCTTACCTGGGTGGGGCATAAGGAGATCCTGCTTTCCGCAACAGACCCTTCCCCAGAGGCCCATGGCACCTGCTTCCCTAGCATGGACAACTCAAACAACGACAACTTGCTAGGCATTGTGGGAGATGCTTTTAATCCCAGCACTCTGAGAGACAGAGGCAGGAGGATCTCTGAGCAAGGAGGATTCCCGTGAGTTCAAGGCCAGCCTGATCCCACATAGCAAGTTCCAGGGGTGAGTTGCAGGCGGTGTGCCAGGCCAGCGGGGGTACACGGTGAGATCTGGACTGATTAAAAACATGAACAGCAAGTATGGTCATGCAGAGGGATGCTGAAGAGTTGGGAATTGTAAAACCCAGGGTTGCCAGTCTCTGATCTCCTGGAATGTCCAGGTGGCTGAGGGCAGACTTACCCACCAAGATCTGTAGGAACGACAAAGGTGATGTAGCTACCTTCAGGACCAGGCTAGAAGCTTCTTGAAATGAATGGCTAAGGTTTCCGGCATCCTGTGTCTCTTGCACGGTGTGGCACATGGAAAGTGTAAGAACCGAGTTGAAGGTAATGATAATACCAGTGGCTATTTATGGAGAGACATGTGCATCGGCCATTCTGCTAAAAGCTTCCATTGATTTCGCCATCTACCCCATGTCCAAGACATCTGAAGCAGAGTGAATGCTAGGAAGGAGAAGTGCTGTACTGAGGGCCCAGGAGACACTAGACACAGCCATAAGGAGGGAGAGGCAGGTTTGCCCATCCCCCAGGAAGCCACGTTTCAACTCTTGGTGCTTCCCCCGCAAAAGAAAGAGGAGACGAGAAGAAGAAAGAGCTTGTGAGATGGCTCAGGGGATAAAAGCGCTTGCAGCCAAAGCTGGCGACATGAGTTCGATCCCTGAGACCCATGTAGTGAGGGGAGATTGAGTCCTGCAGTTTGTCCACGGACATGGCACAACTCACACGCAAATGTATAAATACATGTTTTAAAGTTTTAATAAATTGGGCCTGGTGTTAACAGAAGGCATGGGGGCTGGAGAGATGGCTCAGCAGTTAAGAGCACTGACTGCTCTTCCTGAGTTCAGTTCCCAGCAACCACGTGGTGGCTCACAACCATTGTAATGGGATCTGATGCCCTCTTCTGGTGTGTCTGAGAACAGTGACAGTGTGACTCACATACATAATAAATAAATCTTTTTTTTTTGAAAAAAGTTAAATGTTTTTAATAAATCAATCTCTCTGTTTCTCTGTTCTCTCCCTCTCTGTCTCTGTGTCTCTCTCTGTGTCTCTGTCTTCTTCCTCTCTCTCTCTCTCTCTCTCTCTCTCTCTCTCTCTCTCTCTCTTTAAGACAGGTTTTCCCTGTGTAGTCCTGGCTATCTCAGAATTCACTATGTAGACCAGGCTGGCCTTGAACTCAGAAAGATCCACTTGCCTCTGCTTCCACTTCTGCCTCTGCCTTTTAAGTGCATACATCACCATGTCCAACATTTGGGAAAAAAAGAAAGAGAGAGAGAGAGAGAGAGAGAGAGAGAGAGAGAGAGAGAGAGAGAGAGAGAGAGAGAGAGAACAAAACATAGGCAATACTTAGAATCCCAGAAGATGGAGGCAGAAAAATCAGTGCTTCTAGGCTAGTCTCGACTATATACTAACCAAACTAAATGGGACCCCATCTCAGAAAAAAAGTTGTACAAATGTATCTTGTAGGAGGAGTATTTTTAAGGCTTCCCCAGTCTCGCCCTCCTGTGACCGGAGCTGCAGACAGAGCTCACTCCTTGTGTGTATTGGCCCCCAGCTGCACCGGGATCTGGGCTTTCTCCCTGACTGTCTGACAAAGTTTGTTCCTTCTCCTGCCTTCTCTTGCTCCACTGGAAGGGGCTCCGAGAATCGGCAGCCTCTTCGGGACACAGGTCTACAATCACATCAGCCTTCTCGGTTAATTAAGGACATTGGCTAAGTAGTCCCAGGGCTGTGTCCTGGAAGGCCACAAGTGCTTTTTGTCTCAGGCAGAGAGAGGGTGACACTTTCTCACTTCCCCAGACAGACTGACCTTCGAGATAACCCCTGAGGCCCGCACGGCCGCTGGGGGAGTGGGGGCAAAGTCTCTTGAGATCGCAAAGGCTTCCCACAGGTCTCTCTCTCTCTCTCTCTCTCTCTCTCTCCTAACCTGTGTATTAGTGTGGGGCCCACTGAGTGCTCTAGGACGCTGAAGTCAGGCTTTAGAAAGCAAATGTGGATTCTCAACCACCTCAATGTACTGGATTGGTCTTTTACTATTTACTATACTAAAAACAACCACCACACTGATTTTTTTCATTCGAGTATATGTATGGACCAGGCGTGCACCATGACCATGACATGTGTGGTTTAGCAGAAAGTTCCTTTATCTCCTGAGCTTTCTTGCCAGATGCGTTTTGATGCTGCCGCTCGAGTGACTATAAAATGAAGATAAATAATAATGTCTAAATAACACAAATGTCATTGATAGTACATGCAGGGAGGCATGCCAGGTGCGGCACCTGATAGTTCATTGAATAAATCGGGTTACACCCTGATGCCACAGCCTGGTACCTCAGACGTGAGTCTTAGGGAATCAGACACATTTATTACGTATGATTACTTTTCTATTTGTTTGGTTTTAGTTTTTTGGTTTTTTTCAAGGCAGGGTTTCTCTGTGTGGCCCTGGCTGTCCTGGGACTTCTTGCTCTGTAGACCAAGCTAGCCTCGAACTCACAGAGATCTGCCTGCCTCTATCTCTTCCGAGTGCTAACATTAAAGGCATGTACCACCACGCTCAGCTTTAGTGCCCGGTTTGACGCTGGCTGCCTTCATACACAGTCAACCCTCTGAGTCTGCAGGTTCTTCCTCTATAGGTTCAACCATTTTGGTTAGAAAATATTCTAGGAAAACCACCCTATCATTATACAGAGAGTGTAATAACCATTCGCCCAGCTCTTCGTTTGTATTAGGTTTTATAAATCGCTGGAAGATGGTCTAAAGTGTATGTATGAAAAGGACTAGGTGTTTAGCTTAGTTGGTAGGATACTTTCCTAGCATGGGTAAGGCACTGGATTCAATTCCACAGCACTTCATAAACTTGGTGTGGTGGTACACACACTTGTAATCCCAGCTCTTGGGAGGTAGGAGCAGGAAGATCAGAAAGTTCAAGGTCAGCCTGGGCTACATGAGACTTTGTAAAGAGCATCTGGGAAGTTATATAATTTACATGTAGACAGGGAGCTATTTTGTATAAGAGACTTGAGCCTCTGCTGATGTTGGTACTTGGGAGAATCCTTCATAGCTACTCCTGGGTAACTGCATGTTTTAGCGCCCGGAAGCCACACAGAGAAGAACAACTCAATATCGAGTTCTTTGTGAAGGCAGAGAGCATCTGCCTTCCTGCATCCATCCCTGTAGTGCCTGGTACAGCTTCTAGCATCCATTTACAGCATGTATCAAATGATTCAACAGACTCCAATCTAGAAAGTAAGGCTCAAGACCCTCACCTCTCTGCTGTTTCCATGGCCTCTTCTCAGTAAACCCCGACTCATCTAACAACACAGATTAAAAGTTCCCTCCAGGAGCTGGGGCTGAAGGTCTGAGAAGCTGAGGCTAGAGGATCATAAGTTCAAGGCTTGCCTTAGCAACTTAGTGAGAGACCCTGTCTCAAAGGATTTGGGAATGAGAATGTGCAGTAGGGTGCTTGCTTCATGTGTGCAAGGACCTAGGTTCCCACCAGTACTTGGGGGGGGGAGGCACACCCTCTTCTCTGCATAGTCTCCAACTATATAGAAAAGCTTCTAAATAAAATACCTACCAGCAGGCATAGTGGCAAGTGCCTGTAATCCCAGCCATCTGGAGGCTGATACAGGGGGATCTTTCTGAGTCCCAGGCCTGCCAGGTCTATATAGTAAGACCCTACCTCACAAATAAATAAATAGGTAAATGAATAAAGTATTGCCTAGCAGTGGTCCTGGAAGACCCTACCTCAAAAATGACAGATAGTCAGACAGTCAGACAGACAGACAGAAAGACAGACAGGGCTTGAATTATTTAGCAGTGTCCATGTATCCATGACAACCTCCAGATGAAGTTTTCTTTTTCTTTTTTTCTTTTCTTTTTCGAGACAGGGTTTCTCTGTTTAGCCCTGGCTGTCCTGGAACTCATTCTGTAGGCTGCAGATGAAGTTTCCTAGAAGCAGGACAAGAGGGGGTGTCCCAACATGGGGCTTGCTTCTTGCTTGCATTCTCAGAGTCCCACCCCATCTGGTTTCCACACCACTGCTCTGCAAGATTGACACTCAGAACTGAGAGGTCCCGGCTAGGTCTAGGCCCCTGCTGGGCTTGAGTGGCTCTCTGGTCTTGAGGTATTGACAGCTCAGGCTCTCCAGCCTGTGGCTCACATCCTCCCCTCCAGCCTTCCACCTCACCCCAAGTGTGCTCCAGCCCCACAGAAATGACTGCCCTTTCTGATGTTCACAGTTCTTTCTCTTTCTCTCTTTCTTTCTCTCTTTCTTTCTTTCTTTCTTTCTTTCTTTCTTTCTTTCTTTCTTTCTTTCTTTCTTTCCTTTTCTTTTCTTTTGCCAGAGGTATTTTGTCTCTTTAATTACACAAAACATTACTACTATCAGAGTATGGGGAGTCTGAGCAGTAGTCTCGACTGCTTAGAAGGCTGGCGAAAGGGGAAAAGCGATCTGAGCCCAGTGGTCTGAGCCCACAAGTCTGAGACATCTGGGTAACACAGTGATAGCTCATCTCAAAAATGGTACATAGAGCCGGGCGGTGGTGACGCATGCCTTTAATCCCAGCACTTGGGAGGCAGAGGCAGGCGAATTTCTGAGTTCGAGGCCAGCCTGGTCTACAGAGTAATTTCCTAGGATAGGGGGGTTCAACTCAACCAGCTGAGAGCTTGCTTGCCTTGCATACTTGAAGCCCTGGATTCCATTCCCAAAGCCACATAAATCAGGCTTTGTATAATCCCAGCACTCTGGGGGTGGGGAGGTAGGGGTGGGGGTTGGGGACAAGCAGTTCATAGTCATCCTTGATTTACAAAGGGAGTTTGAGACCAGACTGCCCTTATTAATTAGTTAGTTCAACAGACAGATGTGGTGGTTCATGAGGTTGTGAGTTCAAGGCTAGCCTGAGAAAGCTAGCAAGATTCTGTTTTAAAAAAAGAAACAAAACAAAACAAACAAACAAAAAAAACCCCAAGCAATAAGTAAATATATGAGTGCATTCTTATTTGTGATAAATTATTTCTCTGCCATTGGTGGAGTGAGCAGATTCAAGCCAAATTAGACTATATTAAAGGCAGGTTTATTGGAAAGCTGTTCTCGGGCGAGTGGGTTCTCTGGCTCCAAGGACCAACGCCAGGGAAGTTGCCACGGGGTGTGTGTGTGTGTGTGTGTGTGTGTGTGTGTGTGTGTGTGTGTGTGAGAGACAGAAGGGGGCACGCTCATGCAAAGAGAGAAAAGAAGAAGAGAAAGAGAACAAAATGTCTGGATTATACAGGTAGGAGCATCTCGAGGAAGGGCAGCCCAGCCCCTGGGCAGGAATGTTCAGGTTGGGGGCGGGGTATGCTAGGTAGAGACTGAGGGATGCTGGGAGAACCTGGAAGCCAAGTTTGTTTTGGTATGTAAAATATCCACCTCAGTTCTTGTCTGAAACCAAACAATTTGTTCCTCAGAATCCAGCTCCAGGGTCACTGTCCCCTGCACCTCCACAACACCCCGTCCCTTCAGGAGCGATCCCAGCCTATGTTTGGTTCAGGAGACACGTCCTTAAAACCGCAAGAGCTTTCTGTTAGCAGTTCGGGGTAGGTTTGAGTGCAGGGCAAAGGGCCCGGCACTTGTGGGTGGAGCCCGAAGCCTGTTGACTGAGAGCAACATTTTATCTGCCACTTTTCAAACTTTTTTTTTAATTAAATCATTAACAGTAGAAAAACCCACGGGTGATGATGGTGCATGCCTTTAATTCCAGCACTGGGGAGGCAGAGGCAGGTGGATATCTCTGTAAGTTCGAGGTTAGCCTGGTCTACAGAGTGAGTTCCAGGACAGCCAGGGCTACACAGAGAAACTTTTTGTGGAAAAAGAAAAGAAAAGAAAAGAAAAAAAGTCAAATGATTTGTAAACTCGGATGAATATTGGATTTGAGAAAGACCCGGAATCAGGAAGTGGAGACTCAGGTGGGTTTAGATTGCCCCGCCACTCCTAACTGTCCCCCATGGTAACTCACTTACAATCACCTAGACTGATGTATACAGCCCTGATTGGGTAAGCTAGAAGCATGGTAAGTGTGGACCCCCTTGTTAATCCTAGGAACTGTTAGGGTGTTGACTTCCACATTAGAGAGAGGCTCAGAAGGCTTAGCAGCTCACTTGAGGAAGAGTATCTAACAGGCAGTAATGCTGGGATCAGTCCTAAGTCCTCCTGAGTTGTAAACCCCAGTTGAGAGGCTCCCCACACAGCCCCGGGGAGGCCTCTCTCATTCACTGCAGCTAAGGAGCCTCCTGTGTGGCAAATGCTCAAGCATCTCCAGGGGACATCCCTCCACAGCAGAAAGGAACTCATTGTGCTTGTGACCTGTTGTGCATTTTTAACAGTCCCCTCCCCAAGGCCCCAGCCCCCATCCTTAAGTTATAACAGGAATTCTTCCGTGGGCCACTGGCCTACCTCTGACACACAGAAGGGAACAGGGCATGTCTGTTGCAAGAGTATGTGTTACCCGGTGCCTGCACCACTGGGGTGGGGGTGGGGACACAGGGTTGGAAGGGGTGAAGACAGGACAGATGCTTCTCAGTGCTGTGGTTGACAAAAGGACATGAGCCCAGGTGACTGATTTCCTCTGGTCTGAGTCTTCTCCCCAACTCTTCTGGGAGAATATGACAGAGGGCCAGAGGATGTGTCTTGAAGAACCAGCATTTGGACTCAGGGCCCATACATGGCCTTCTGTGTGAACTCTCAGGAGCCTGGTAAGAGCTGCACCCTGTGCTGGGCTGCCACCATCTTGCCCTGACAGACTGGATTGAGCTTGTCTAGTGCCAGGAGCCAGGCAGGTCTGAAGTTCCTACAAAGCCTCATCCTGAGCCCTGTCCAGTAGGAGCACAGCTGGGTGCTTCCCACAGGGTCAGGAGGTAAAGGTTCCCTTGGCCTGGGAACCCCAGGGAGTGGGAAGGTTTTGTGAAACAAACACAGAGGCCACCAGGAAGATGGCTTCTCCTCCCACCGTGGAGTTTCTGAGATTCCCACAGCCTTTGCTACCTCTCGCCTCCCCCTTGTCCCTTGGAGGAAGTCACAGGGCTCAAAGGTGAGGTGCTGATTCAGCTCTGAGACCTGGGCTAGAAAGAGGTCCCCCCTCCCCATGTCTGTGTGTCTCTGTAGGGGTATGTAATGAGACCAGAACTGTTTTCTGGGTGCAAAGGTGCCGACTGTCCCCCAAATTGCTTTATGATAATGATCAGGTCAGGTACCTACTAAGAGGAAAAGCAAGCAGCTGGCTACAATGCCAGCACTTCAAAGCGGAGGCTGGGGAATCAGGAGCTGAAAAGCATCCTTCACTACTTAGTAAGTACTAGTGAGAGACTAGCCTGAGCCACACCGAGACTTGTCTCAAAACCCAAACCAAAAAACAAATAGAACCAGAAAAGACAAGGGTTCTCTGGTGGCTTGAGCCTACAATCTCAGCACTCAGGAGGTTGAGGCAGGAGGATGGTCATGAGCTCAAGCCTAGCCTGTACCATGTAGGGGATTCAGGCCAGTCAGATTCTGTAAGACTGTTCTTGATTGATTGATTATTGATTGACAGATTGATTGATTGATTGAAACAGGGTCTCACTATGTAGCCTGGCTATTCTGGAACTTACTATGTAGACCATGCTATCCTCCCAGAGATCCACCTGCTCTGCCTGTGGGAGTGCTGGGATTAAAGACATGTATGTGTCTTCATGTCCAGTTAAAGCTACGTACCAAGACCTTGACAAAAAAACCCGAAAACAAACAACTGTACGCGCAGAGTTGTGATATGCTTTTTACTTTTATAAGTGTTCTTTGAACCTTTATTAACTCCAAAAGGATAAACAGTAAAGACTTACAAAGCCATTCTGTGATGCTTTACTGAAAAATTTTAAAAGATTTTATTTTGGGGAGCTGGGGAGCTAAGAGCCCTGGTTGCTCTTCCAGACGACTTCGGTTTGGTTCCCCGCAGCCTGTAATTCCAGCGTTTGAAAGAAAGAGGCAGGGATTTGCCACAAGTTCAAGGGCAGCATGGTTTACATAGCAAGTTCCAGGACATCCAGAGCTCTTAAAATCAAAACAACAACAACAAACAGATAAAACTGCACAAACGGGTTCCTAAAACTAAGTGTCAAAAATGGAAATATATAATGATGTTCTTTATATGTTTATAATTCTGAAAGAAAAATATGGGTAAGAGAGTATTTTTGACTAAAGCTATAATTCTCTAAGGTCTTTGGAAGGCAGCCTCGTTTCGGGGCTGCAGGGGACCCAGGAAGATTTGTCTTTTCCGAGAGTCTTGCTCATGAGCAGGTGAGATGAGGGACTGCCCCGCTTCCCCCACCCCCAGTAGGTGTTTCTCTACTCCTCATTTGAAGGGGAAGTATGGGAGGCCGGGTGGCTGACCGAAGGTCACAATGGTTAGTGGCAGGATTGGCACTTGCGTTCAGCTCTTTGACTCTAAAGCCCACTGTGGGTCACCTCAGGCAGGGAAGTGGCACCTGCAGTTCTCAGCAAGCACCCATGCTCTGTGAGCCACCGACCACAGGGGTCTCAGGATCTTCAGGCAAACCGCATTCTCCACTCACATCAAAGGGCCCCGGACTTCAAAGGCATCTTGGGAGAGGCGCACATACTGAGAATGCTCAGGACAGCTAATGCGATTAGCCAGAGACTCTCAACGGGGCAGGAAGTACTTTAGAGAACAGCTAATTCCTTGGAAGTGGAAATCTGTTCTCACCCCAGCCACTCTAGGAGTCCTTTATTCTTATGGCTCATATCTGCTTCTAGATACCTGGGGATTCAGGTGAGATGGGGCTGTGCCAAACTTGTGTGCTTTCCGAGCAAGACTAAAGAAGAGCTTATAAGAAGCCAGCTGTTGTGATGCAGGGCTTTAAACCCAGAACTCAAGAGGCAGAGGCAGGAGGATCTCTGTGAGTTCAAGTCCAGCCTGGTCTACATCATGAGCTCCAGGCTAAGTTACTACACATATGTGAGTGGAACTCTCATGTAACAATGAAGGCCGCTGTATCAATTCCATGTCAGATGTGTGCCACCCTTGAGTCTGAGTGAAATTCCCTCAAAGGACAACACAACAGAGTCAGCTGCCCCAGCTCCAGGTCATCCCAGCACTGGCGAAAGGAAGCCATGCTTGGCACAGCTCCAAAGGAGCAGCTCTCCAGTTGTTCTCTGGAGGCGTGATTATTCCCATTTCACAGGTGCAAACACTGAGGATCTCACCACTTCAGTTCCTGTCCAAGGTCACATTGGTACTAAAAGAAAAACTGGGTTTGGTGGTGGCACTTCTGTGATCCCAACACTCAGGAGGTAGAGGCAGAAGGATGCAAAGTTTAAGGTCACCCCTAACTACACGGTCACTTTGAGTCTCTGGGATATATGGTAACATGCCATCAAAAGTCTCAGGGGAACCAGATGGCCTCTTCTGGCCTCCAAGAGCACCACATGCAGGAAATGCATAGATATACATACAGGTAAAACGCTCATACACACAAAAATAATACAATAATATTAACAGTAAATTTAAAATTTTTAAGTTAAGGCATGCACGATGGCACACACCTTTAAGTTCAGCACTCAGGAGGCAGAGCAAGCAGACATCTGTGAGTTCCGGGCTAGCCTGGTTTACATAGCACGTTCCAGGTCAGTGAGACCCCTTCTAAAAAAACAAAACAAAAATGTATAAATTAGACACAGTAAGTGATTAATGAGAACGACTAACGGTAAGATAGAACATCTATTGTATTAAGTAAAATAAGGTTACTTGATTTTTAAATTGGAGGAGTTGGATTTTGTGGAGTTTTTTTTGTTTTTAATTTATTATTATTTTTTTATGTATATGAGTACACTGTAGTTGTCTTCAGACACACACCAGAAGAGGGTATCAGATCCCATTACAGATGGTTGTGAGCCACCATGTGGTTGCTGGGATTTGAACTCAGGACCTTTGGAAGAGCAGTCAGTGCTCCTTACCACTGAGCCATCTCTCCAGCCTGGATTTTGTTTTTTTTGTGTGTGTTTTTGTTTTGTTTTCTTGGACGGGTACTCACTTTACTGTGTAGTCTAGATGACAATCCTCCTGCTTCAGCATGCCTAGTACTGGGATTACGGACAAGAGCCGATGTACTCTGCTGCATGAGGGTTACTTGAACAAGCTGTGGGTACATGCCTATAAGCCTAGCACTCAGGAAGCTGAGGCAGGAGGATAATGAGTTTGAGGCTAGCCTGAGCTAGTGAGACTGTCAACACACAAACACATACTCCCTCTTGAACACACACACACATACACACACACACACACACATACATATACACATGCACACACACACACTCCCCCAAGAACACACACACATAGATACCACACACGTTTATGCACATGCATACATATGCACACATATATACACATGCGCACACATACACAGGTACACACACACACACACACATAAATGCACACATGCACACTTATACACCCAGAGCTGATTATATACCTACAATCTACATTTTGAGAGACAGAAGAACCAAGAATCCCTACAAAGTGCAGGTTAGCCAGCGGTACATAATGAGACCCTGCCTCAAAAATTAAATAGCTAGGTTGGGCATAGTGGCCCACGCCTTTAAACCCAGCACTCGGGAGGCAGAGGTAGGTGGATCTCTGTGAGTTGGAAGCTAGCCTGGTCTACAAAGTGAGTGCAGGATAGCCAGGGCTCTGTTATACAAAGAAACTCTGTCTCAAAAAGCCACCCTCCCCCCCCCAAAAAAAGTTGCAGGAACACAAACACTGGCCAACAGTCACAGCTGACCTGAGATAGCCGCTAGGTGGCTCAAGGGAAGTTTCGCAGTACTGTGTAGATACTCAGGATTAACGGGCAGTTCATATCCTGAGCTGGAGACTTCATCATGATATACAGAATGTATGTAATTTAGAAATAACAAGTTGAGCCGGGCGGTGGTGGCGCATGCCTTTAATCCCAGCACTTGGGAGGCAGAGGCAGGAGGATTTCTGAGTTCGAGGCCAGCCTGGTCTACAAAGTGAGTTCCAGGACAGCCAGGGCTACACAGAGAAACCCTGTCTCGAAAAACCAAAAAAAAAAAAAAAAAAAGAAAGAAATAACAAGTTGTGCCAGGCAGTTGTGGCACGAGCCTTTAATCCCAGCACTTGGGAGGCAGAGGCAGGTGGATTTCTGAGTTCGAGGTCAGCCTGGTCTATAGAGTGAGTTCCAGGACAGTGAGGGCTACACAGAGAAACTCTGTCTCAAAAACCAAACAACAACAAGTTAAGAAGTTGCTTTTGGATACTATGTAATCTTTACTGACTGGTGTTGACCAATTAGAAAGTGAATTGTCACATTCCAACTGTTTCCTGGACTTTACCTTCCTTTGTCCTCTTCTGGGCTGGGTGTTGAAGGCCAGGTAGGTAAAGGGACTCTTGCCATCTTGGCATAGTCCTTGGCTTCCAAGCTTTCTAAACAGCCTGCTGGCAGCGAGCGGTGTGCATGTGATCTTGGCAGCAGATGTTGCAAGGGCGACTACAGAAACTGGAGTGCATGTAGAAGAGACCAAAGAAAGTTCTAGAAAGCTCTGTCCAAGTCTTCCACATCTGCCCAAGTCTTCCACATCTTCCTCTGACCACACAGTCATTGTTGACTATACCACTATGCCCTACCCTCTCTCCCACTTTACAGCCTGACCCTCCATTAGGTCATTAGGAAAATGTAGCTGCTACATTTTCCCTCCTTGCCAAGTTGCTGATGGCATTTTCCTGAGAGTCACTCACCCTGCTCTGCTCTCCTGTCCACACCTACCCAAGGCTTCCCTGTCTTGGATGGTGGGAAATCGTTCCCAAGGAAGGGAAGGCTTCCTTCCCTCTTTTCTTTTTTTTCTTTTCTTTTCTTTTCTTTTCTTTCCTTTCCTTCCCTTCCCTTTTCTTTCCTTTCTTCCTTCCTTCCTTCCTTTTAAAGATTTATGTATTTTATGTATGAGTGCTCTGCCTGTGTATACACCTGGGTGCCAGAAGAGGTCATCAGATCTCATTATAGACGGTTGTGAGCCACCATGTGGTTGCTGGAAATTGAACTCAGGACCTCTGGAAGAGCAGCCAGTGCTCTTAACCCCCAAGCCTTCTCTCCAGCCTCTCCCTCTCAGCTTTTAAGCTTCCCTCCACATGTTGACCTCCAGCTCAGTTCTCTTGTCTTGAGCTCACAGCAATTCTCCTGCCTTTGCCTTGGCAGTGTTGAACAACCCTTAAGTTGACCCCTTTGGAGCGTCCCCTCTCCTTGTCTAAAGACGTTGGACCCCCATCATTCTCCCTAAGGTCACCCCTATATTTTACTTGAAAAGACATATGAAATGCGGCCACAGCCACGTTGTTCAAAGGCGCTGCTTGTTAATTTTTCAAGATAAGTTTTTTTCTGGGTAGCTGTGGCTCTCCTGGAACTCACTCCCTAGACCAGGCTGGCCTCGAACTCAGAGATGCATCTCCCTCCTGAGTATCCGAGAGGGATTAAATGCATGTGCCACCACTGCCTGGCTTTAAAGGTCTTTTGATTGCTGACTGCTTCCCTGCAGAACACAGGTCCTGCAAGGGCTCTCTGCTTTACCCTCTGCATGATTAGGAATCTGCTGGGTGCCAGGCTCATCATGGGTGACAGAAATCCAGCAGTAAGGCAAGAGGGATGCCATGAGTTCAGGGCCAGCCTAGGCTACGTAGTGAGCTCAAGAGCAGCCTGGGCTACATAGAAAGACTCTGTAAATAAAACCAAACAATACAAGGAAAGGAGAGGAAGCACAGAACTGGCCACTGAGGTGGTCTACTGGGTGGCTTCCACGCCTGATCTTCATGTTAGTCCTTAGCTGAGAATCCTCCTTCCCCTATGCTGAGATCCAAATGGCAGGTGCCAAGTCAGGCTGCCCTCTCTACCCCGCTGCCCTGGACGGGGCCCTCTGTACCTCTCTTGCTTCCTTGGGACTTTCCACTGGGGTTATTTCTGCACATTTTTAGCATAGTCCAGGGAAAGCCACCACCCACCATCTTCACAGGTACTATACAGAAAGCAGAGATGCTGTTCCTGGTGCTGGCTGGGGGCCAAGGCTCTGGAGCCCCCTTACTTAGGTTCTAATTTTTGCTTCATAGCTTGTTAGGAGATTTTCAGGAAGTTTCTTCACCAGTCTCTTTTATTCTCCTCTTCTGTGACGGGGACACAGCACAAGCGTCAGAGGGCTCATAAGACTCAGAAATGAAAAAATTCTCGGCAGCCAGGTGCAGTGGCTCATCATTTGTAAATCCAGCAGTAAGGCAAGAGGGATGCCATGAGTTCAGGGCCAGCCTAGGCTACGTAGTGAGCTCAAGAGCAGCCTGGGCTACTTAGGAAGACTCTGTAAATAAAACCAAACAATACAAATTCAGTAAGACAAAACCAAAACCTGGAAAGAATTAAGAGTGGCCTATGGACTTAGTAAATGCTCAGTGAAGGAGGGCCTTTCTCCTCTGTGGTGGTTTGAATACGCTTGGCCCATGGAAAGTGCTACTCTTCGGAGGTGAGGCCTTGCTGAAGGAAGTATGTCACTGTGGGGGTGGGCTTTGAGGTCCTATGCTCAAATGCCTCCTTCTGGCTGCCTTCCCATCGAGTTGTAGAACTCTCAGCTCCTTCTCCAGCACCACGTCTGCCTGGATGCTGCAACGCTTCTTGCTATGATGATAATGGACTAAACCTCTGAACCTGTAAGTCAGCCCCAGTTAAATGTTTGCCCTTATAAGAGTTGCTGTGGTCATGGTGTCTCTTCACAGCAATAGAAACCCTCACGAAGACATCGTCCTTCCCCCTGCTGCATCCCCCAGCCCATCTGGGGGAGAAGCTGCTCACTGTTTTACTGCAGAGCAGTGCATACAGTTGGGTATGGTGCATACATACACACAAACACACAACTGTGCAAAACTGGGTGAGACATACCTGGAATCTCAATACTGGAAAGACCGAGATAGGGGAATCAGGAATTCAAAGACACCCTTGGCCACATAGCAAGTTGGAAGACAGCCTGAGTGACATGATACCATACAACCCTGTGCTCTGTGGCCTGCAGCTCAGACAGGCCAAGGAGCTTCCCTCTCAAGGAAAGGGAGCATAGCAGAAACGGCCTGGCCCTGTACCTCCTGAATTCAGTGCCATTGGCTTGGAAGTGTTGGCTCTGCAACAGGTGCCTGGCTTTGGCTGGTGCTCTCTGGGTTTTTAGAAGTGGGCAGATTTCTGCCAAGGCCCAGACCTCTGGTGCCCAGCTGCCTCCACTACTGGAGAGCTGCTCCTGCGCTAGGGACTGGTCGAACCTAGGGTCTCACACATGCTAGGCAAGGCACTCGACCCCTGAGCTGTAGGATCAACCTTCTTTTTACTGTTTACTTCGAGAAGAACGTCTTACTAAGTCGTCTCAGCTGGGCCTTCAGCTCATTCGCTCTAGTCCAGGCTGGCCTTAGACTAAGGCTCCTTCTGCCTTGGCCTGGTGAGCAGCTGGAATGACAGGCTTGTACCAGTAGGTGGCGCTGAATGCACGAATGGAAGCTGATAGTTCCAGCTCCCTGAGTTTTCCGGCTGTAGGCGCAGGCCTGTGTAGCCCCTGCCTAGACCACTCTGAAGAACATTCCAGCACCCCAGAAGGGTTCCTGGTGCCATCTTAGCCAGTGTCTTTCTCACACACTGATCACCTTTCTCATGGCTTTGATTCTAGCAGGCCACTACGGTGACGGTGGTGTCTTCCGGATCTGCCAGGCTCTCTCTGACCATTCTGTGGTGTTACATTTTCACAGTGCCTCAGATGCAGCTGGTCAGTAACTTTGTTTTAATTTACTTATTTGTGTGTGTGTGTGTGTGTGTGTGTGTGTTTTGCTTTGGTTTTATTGAGACAGAATTTCTCTGTGTAGCCCTGCCTGTCCTGGAACTCACTCTGTAGACCAGGATGGCCTCGAACTCAGAGAATCTCTGACTTCTGAGAGCTAGGATTGAAGGTGTGCACCTCCATGCCATAAACCTTGCCATGCCCAGCCTAGCCCAACCTTGAGTTTTGCTTGTTTGAGTCAGGGTTTCATGCAACCTAGGCTGGCCTTTACTCTAGGAAGTTGAAAACATCTGATACTTGTGTGGGGTTTTTTTGTTTGTTTGTTTCTTTTTTAAATATTTATTTGTTTCATGTATGTGAATACACTGTAACTGTCTTTAGACACATCAGAAGAGGGCATCAGATCCCATTACAGATGGTTGTGAGCCACCATGTGGTTGCTGGGATTTGAACTCAGGACCTCTGGAAGAACAGTCAGTGCTCTTAACCTTTGAGCCATTTCTCCAGCTCACCATCTGATACTTGTGTGCATGCATTTTACATTGGTGTAAACTGAGGCACCTGAGAAGGCACTGGGTTCGTCCTAGTTACCTGGGAAGTTAGGGACTGAGGAGAGGGGACGCTGTTAGCTCACTGGGCCCTACAGCAGAAATGGAAGAGAAAGACCATTGAATAGGTACCCACTCTATGTTGGCCTCTACCAACTTAAACCATTTGCTGTGGTCCTCAACCTAAGTCAAAATGGGCATTATTGTACCCATTTGACAGACAAAGGACTGAATATAAGAAATGGATTCAGCCCTGAATGCTCTTCCAGAGGTCCCAAGTTCAATTCCCAGCAACCACATGGTGGCTCACAACCATCTGTAACGGATCCGACACTCTCTTCTGGTGTGTCTGAAGATGGGTACAATGTACTCATATACATTAGATAAATCAAGAGAGAGAAAAAGAGAGAGAGAGAGAAAGAGACAGAGAGACAGAGACAGAGACAGAGAGACAGACAGACAGACAGACAGACAGACAGACACAGAGAGAGACACAGAGAGAGACAGAGAGAAAATAAAAGGATTCACAGCTACTGTAGACTCCAAAGAGCCCAGTTCTTCACAGCATCACCGTGCACTTGGACCACGTGCCTGTCTCCAAAGGTCAGATGAAGAGTTCCAGTGGCGGGGGGCGGGGGGACGGTGAATGATGGGACCCCTGCAGGATTGGGGACCAGTAGGAGAGAAGGTCTAGGCCATGCTGGAATCCTGCTGGGCTCTCACAGGCCTTCATTTCCTGCTCAGGGCAGCTCTAGGGCCTGGGTACCAGTTTCAAGGCCACACTGTTCTCGGCAGCATCCCGGGCTGGCCTCCTGAGATGGTTCCTGGTTTTCATGGATCTGCCCCTGGCCCAGGGTTGCTTTGGGGGTGGCTTGAAGACCAGGGTGGAGGGAGGGAGGATTTCCAGACTCACCCTGCTTTCCCACACTGTGTGGGGTCTCCACCTCCTCTGGTCTGACTCAGAGCCAGCCCTCAGGACCCCTGGGGCTTCTTCTTGGGGAGGCCTACTTTTGTGTTTTGACAATTATTTTCTCCCACTTTGTGGGTTGTCTCACTTGTTTGTTTGTTTCCAATTGTAGTTTAAAAAAAAAAGATGGGGTATGGAACAGGGCTGGTGGTGTAGCCCACTGACAGAATGGATGCTTTCTTATTTGTGTGCGTGCTCATGTGCACATGTGAGGGTCAGAGGACACTTGGTGGGAGTTGGTTTTCTTCCTCTTCCGTGGGTTCCAGGGACAGAACTCACGTTCACACACACACACACACACACACACACACACACACACACACACAGGCTTGGCAGCAAACACTTTTACCTTCTGAGCCAGCGGTCCTCAACCTTCCAAGCGCTGCGACCCGTCAATATAGTTCCTTATGTTGTGGTGACCCCACCCCCAGCCATAAAATTATTTTTGCTGCTACTTCATAACTGTAATGTTACTATGTTTATGAATCATAATGTAACTATTTTCTATGTGGGATATCTGATATGAGACCCCTGTGGAAGGGTTGTTAGACTCCCTGCAATGGGTTGTGACCCACAAGTGGAAAGCTGCCATCTTACTGTCCTGAGAGCACACACTATGTATAAACCAAGTCCCAAGTGCTGTTCTCAGACTGGTTAAATACATGCATGCATAAAATATAAAATACACATAACTTGAGGCCAGATAGCTTAGGAGTTAAGAGCACTGACTGCTTTTTCAGAGGACTGAAGTTAAATTCTCCACACTCACTTTGCAGTTCACAACTGTCTGTAATTCCAGTCCCTTCCGGCCTCTGTGGATACCAGGTACACACACACATGATATACAGACATGTATACAGGCAGAACACCCATTAATATTTTTTAAAAATAACTCAGAAAACTAGAGAGTCAGAGATTGGGGAAGCCTGTCGTGTGAGGAGAAAAGCGTAAGCAAGTACACACAACACACACACACACACACACACACACTAAAATGAACGGGATCAGGCCAGGCTGATCTCACAGAGATCTACCAGTCATGAGTTTTCAGTTGCCTGAGTCAGTGACTGTCTGACTTTGAGGCTAGCCTGGTCTACATAGAGAGTTTCAGGCCATGTAGTGAGAGCCTTCTGTGTGGGGAGAGGGTGAGGAAGGGTTGGAAGAAGAATTGCACTAAACTAAAAAATAAATAAACAAATAAATAAATGGAAAAACTTAAACCAATAAAATAAAATAAAACACAAGCTTAGTTCTGTAAGTATTTGTTGGCTTGTTTTTGATATAGAGTCTTAGTATGTAGCCTGGAACTTCACAATCCTCCTCCCTCAGTTTTCTGAGTGCTGGGATTGTAGGTGAGTGCTAGTAAGCTCACATACAATCATGTGCACACACACACACACACACACACACACACACCACATCACACACACCACACCACACACACACACACACACACACACACACTCATTTTAGATAGGACTCACCCTGGAGATTTGGCTGTCCTATAGATTAGGCTGGCTTCCAACTTACAGAGATCTACCTGCGTCTGCCTCTCAAGTGCTGGGATTAAAGGTATGCACCACCATGACCAGATACATATTGAGAGAAGCTTTCCCATTAGCCCAGGCCGGCTTCCAACTTCCTAAGTAGCTGAGGCTGACCTTGAACTTCTGATCCTCTGACCTCTACCTCCCAAGTGCTGGGATTACAGGTGTCTTCATTTTGCTTGTTTTTTATTTTGCTTGGGGATTGAACCCAGGCCGTAGGTCAACGCTCTACCAACTGAGCTACATCTATATCTCCAACCACCAAGTCAATATTTGTTGTTGAGACAAAGTCTCCGGTAACTCAGGCTGGCCTTGAACTTAGTTGCTGCTGGAATAATAGGTGTGCACTTCCGCCTCTGACTTCCAGTGGGTCCTTTTTTATTTAAATTTTGTTTTTATTTTTTGTTTTATGTGTATGGGTATTTTACCTGTGTGTATGTCTGGGGGCCATTCTGTGTGTGCACAGGGTTGTGTGTCTGGTCTCCTCGAACGCTAGCAGAGAACACTGAATCCTGAGAGTGGAGTTATAGATACTTTTGAGCTGACATGTTGGGGCTGGAAATCAAACCCGGGTCCTGGAGTCAGCGATGCTGGTGAATATCTCCCCAGTTCTTCCAGTGTTTTAAACTGATTCATGTAACAGTACTGACTGCGTTCCTGTGGCTCCTCAAAGGCCACTGTCTGCAGCCAGAGGTCTCCCATCCTCTCCAATGGAAACTTCATAGGCATTCTGGGATGCACAGGGAGGCTCTGTGGGGTGCGTAGGTAGCCTGGGGGAGGAAATGCAAGAACTCACTTAACATTAGCATGCTTGCGAGGAGGCCCCAGAGCAGGAAGCTCTCTGACCTGCTTAGTTTCTATCTCTCCCTCCTGGCTCTGACTACCACCCTCTCCTGCCTGGGCTGTGTCCCACCCCCACCCCCCCACCCCCCGCCTCCCCAGAACTTCAGACAGCGAGCGCATCCTACTGCATTCTACACCTCCAACTCACTGCAACCCCATGTTGTACCCTCATCAGAGCAGAAGTCAGGCCGTAGCAGGTGACATGCTGGGAGGCTCAGGATCCGACCACAGTTTTTTAATGTGAAGAGCCAGGTAGGTGCCAAGTTAGGACCAGGAGTCAGCTTCCCCGTGGGTGGGAGGTGCTGGATGGGGAGACAAAGACTCCTTTCTTGACCATCTTGGGAAAAAGTCCCACAGGGGAAGTAGGAAAAGAGCTCAGAACTCTCCTGTTCCCAGGGTTCCCACAGCCTTTGGGAGCGGGAGTGTTTAGCTGAGGAGCCTGGGAGCCAGTTATGGGATGGCATTTCTCAAATATTTGAAAGCTAGGCCACTGACTCACTGCTAGTGGTGGGTGGTAATGGTGATGGTGATGGGGTGTGTGTATGTGGTGTGTGTATGTGTGCTGTGTATGTGTTGTGTGTTTGGTGTGGTGTGCATGTGGTATGATATAATGAATGTGTGTGTGTGTGTGTGTGTGTGTGTGTGTGTGTGTGGTATATGTGTGGTATATGTGTGGTGTGTTTGTGTTTTGTGGAGTGTATTGTGCATGTTTGGAGTGTTCTGTGTGGTGTGGTGTGGTGTATGTATATATCTGTGTGATATGGTGTATGTGTATATTTCTGTGTATGTTTTAATGTATGTGGCATGTGGTGTGTATGTATGTGTGTGTATGTGTGTGTATTTCTGTGTGTGTATGTTTTGGTATATGTGGGTTATTGTGTGTGTGTGGTGTGTTTGTGTGTTGCGGGTATTGTGGTGTGTATTGTGTATGTGTTTGGTGTGTTATGTGTGGTATGTGTGTGATGTGGTGGGTGTATATGTCTGTGTGGTATGGTGTGTGTGTATATTTCTGTGTGTGTTTTGGTGTATGTGGGGTGGTGTGTATGTGTGTGTGTTTGGTGTGTTATGTGTGGTATGTGTGTGGTGTGGTGGGTGTATATGTGTGTTTGGTGTGTTGTGTGTGGTATGTGTGTGGTGTGGTGGGTGTATATGTCTGTGTGGTATGGTGTGTGTGTATATTTCTGTGTATGTGTGTGTCTGTGTGTGTGTGTATGTTTCTCTGTGTGTGTGTTTGTGAGGGGCTGGGAGGAGAGCACCGGCTGGAAGTGGCTGTCACACTCATTGAGAGGAAGCATGAAGCCAGCCCTCACCATCAGTCCTGCAGCAAAGGGGCTGCTTTTGAGAGTGAGCTAGCTCTCCGTCAGGAGGAAAATTCAATCAGGCAGCATTTATGACTGTACATAAGGGAACCCATGGACTGGGGGATGCTGGGAAAATTCCTCAACTGTCTGTTGTCACAATGTGTCCATTTGTATAGTAAAGACAGCAGCAAAGTCAGCCTCAGGACTGACCAGCCACTCTGAAGTCTATCTACCAGGGAAGGAAAGAGAGGCATCTTAAGGAGGGGAGGGGGATTCTGGGGTGAAGTGAGATCTTCTGCAACTATGCTCCTGGTCCTAAGTTCTATGGAAGTGGATCCACCACAGGCTCTTTCTAACAATGATTCTAAGTCACCTGCAGTTTGTCACCTGACACCAAATAGGCATCCACCCCTCCCATCTTCATAGGTGGAGCTGAGAACATAAGGCAAAGGTGATTGTGCCCATTGCACAGATGAGGAGACTGAGACCAGAAGGTCCCTTGATCTGCCTAGCTGTGGCAGTCTGAATGAAAACAGCCCCCATAGAATCATAAAGAACAGCACTGTTGGGTGGTCTTCTTGGAGGAAGTGTGTCACTGGGGGTGGGCTTTGAGATTTGAGATGCTCAAGCCATGCCCACTATCAGTCTCTTCCTGCTGTTCTACTGATCAGGATGTAGAACTCTCAGTTCCCTCTCCAACACTATGTCCTCCTGCATGCAGCCATGCTTCCCGCCAGGATGACAACGATCTGAATCTCTGAGTTGTGAACCAGTTCCAATGAAATGGTCATGGTGTTGCCTCACAGTGATGGAAACCCTTACTAAAACATGAGCCTAGCCCCTGAGAGGCAGGACTTGGCTCTTCAGAAGACTGATCATGGCTCCTGGCTCTTTGAAGCTTGGCCCCATTTTCCCCTCAGTGTAAGGAGGACTGACTGATTGATCAAAAGGAAGGCACAGGCCGGGCTGGTTAAGAGCTCTGACTGCTCTTTTAGAGGACCAGCACTGCATGACAGCTAACAACTGTCTATAGCTCCAATTGTGGAGGATCTGGTGCCTTCAAACATACCTGTAAGCAAAACAGCAATGCACATAAAATAGAAATAAGTAAATCTTTACAAAGAAAGAAAGGCTGGGGCTGGAGAGATGGCTCAGTGGTTAAGAGCACTGACTGCTCTTCCAGAGGTCCTGAGTTCAAATCCCAGCAACCACATGGTGGCTCACAACCATCTGTAATGGGATCTGATGCCCTCTTCTGGTGTGTCTGATTACAGCTACTTAGATATAGTAATAAATAAATCTAGCCGGGTGGTGGTGGCACACGCCTTTAATCCCAGCACTTGGGAGGCAGAAGCAGGAGGATTTCTGAGTTCGAGGCCAGCCTGGTCTACCGAGTGAGTTCCAGGACAGCCAGGGCTACACAGAGAAACCCTGTCTCGAAAAAAACAAACAAACAAAATAAATAAATAAATAAATAAATAAATAAATAAATAAATCTAAAGAAGGAAAGAAAGAAAGGAAGGAAGGAAGAAATGAAGGAAGGAAGGAAGGAAAGAAAGAAAGAAAGAAAGAAAGACAGAGATGGGCTTCCTTCTGCTAGATCCCAGGCAAGGAGCTCCCTCCGCTAATTATGTGGTGGCCGGCTCTTCACAGGATTCTGTCAGAGGAGCAGAGGAGGAGGCAAAAACCACATTTTCTTCACATTCTTCATGGAGGCCCCATGAGGCAGGACTTCCATTCTCTTCCCTGAGTAGAGAAGGAAACTGGGATTCCAGGAGGAGAACAAGCCTATGACAGGATGTCTGGGTTTGTTTCGTAGCTCAGGCTGGAGGGAAGGAGAGGTGCCATTGCCTCAGCCCTGGGAAGCCCTCGGAGCCTGGGTTCAGTTCAGAGGAGCTGGCATCACCTCCATTCCTGCCAGGGATTCAGGCTAAGGCAGCACGGGCGGGGGTGGGGCTTGGGAGCGTCTAACTGTATTGTATTAGCTGGATACAGTCAGGAGAGGGCTTAGGAGGTTTTGGCCCAGTGGTTCCTCGTCAAACCTGACCCCACACATCCTGGAAAGGTGTCCATGGCTTCTGCTAGGGGCTGCGGCAGGGGAAGAACTGTCTGTTGCTGCTCCTGCTTGCTCCTTCCTGCAGGATCCAGAGTGACTGTGGAGGTCTGCTTTGAGGAGGGTTGGGGACAGCTCTCTAACAGAGCCCTGATTCTAGGTAATGGGTATGTCAGGGGGCTGCAGTCTAACTGAGGTTGTTTTGGGGGATAAATAGGTCTGGAAGTTGTCCCTGACTCTGCTAGGTGGAAGCCGGCAAGGCGGTAGGAAGTATCCATCTCTTCCAAGGATCATAGCTTCCAGCCACTGGACTGAGGACACTGGCTTGGGCAAATCAGATATACTGGGGCATGCCTATGATCACAGTATTTGGGAGGTGGTGGAGGCAGAGGGGTCAGGGATTCATGGGTAAGCTTGGGCTACCTGAGACTCTGTCCCAAAAGGAGAGAGGCAGAGAGAGAGAGAGAGAGAGAGAGAGAGAGAGAGAGAGAGAGGAGACAGAGAGACAGACAGAGAGACAGAGACAGAGAGAGACAGAGACAGAGCGACAGACAGAGAGACAGAGAGAGAGTTGGATGTTCTTGCTGGGAACAGTCAAGAAGGGAACAGGCAGAACCAAGCCTACATGATGGCTGTGCTGGAAGTAGGCCTCTTTAATCTTAGCACTACAGAGGTAGAAGTAGGCAGAGTTCAGTGAGTTTGAGGCCAGTCTGGTCTACAGAGAAATCCCTGTCTCTAACTACTGCCTATAAAAAGAAGAAGAGGAGGAGGAAGAGGATGAAAAAAGGGGCAGGCAATGCCACCTCTAGGTAACTTAGTCCAGGGTCAAGGTCAGGTCTGGTGGAACAGGCTGGCTGTCCTCTTACACTTTGCTTCTGGAATGCTGGGTGTCATGTCCCTCACAGTCTGGTGTGGGGTCTGTGAGTGAGTATGGGGCCTGTGATTGCTTTTAAACACTCCAGCAAAAACCCCAGGGGGAACTGGGTGTGGTAGTCCAAGCCTCCTGTAATCCCAAATCCTGGGGGAGGGAGGGGGGCAGCAAGCGGATTGCAGCAAATTGGAGGTCATATCATGAGACCTGACTCCAAAAATAGACAGACAGACAGACAGACAGACAGACAGACAGACAGACAAACCCCACAAAAAAAAACTAAACAACAAAATTAACACTCCAAGCCAATAGGAAGAAAAAAATAAAAATGGCAGAGAAATCATAAGAGATAATATATATTTTGTTTGTTTTGTTTTGAGACAGGGTTCCTCTGTGTAGCCCTGGCTGTCCTGGAACTTGGAACTTGCTTTGTAGATCAAGGTAGCCTCAAATTCAAGAGATCTACCTGCTTCTGTCACCCTGAGTGCTGGGATTAAAGGCATGTTTATGCCTTTATGATTGTGATTATGCCTTGCTCAGAGATAAAATTAATATATATTACAATATATATACATATATGTATATGTATATATATATGGATATGTATGTGGCTGAGTGTATATCTGTGTACTCTGAGTGTGCAGGAGACCAAAGAGTTCAAAAGAAGGTGTCCCTTAGGCGTGGGGTTAGAGGCAGTTGGGAGCCATCTTGTGGGTGCTGGGAATCAAATCTTAGTCCTCTGCAAGAGTAGTTAAGTGCTTTAACCACCGAGGCATCTCTCCAGCTCCAGGAGGGGAGGCTTGAAAGCCATCATGTCCGGACAATGGGCTGTAGAATTAATTATGTTGCTTTGGATATGTGCCGATACAGAAATGGTCAAAATTTAAAATGACTCAATAATTAGAATTTAGCATAAATGCATAAGGTAAAAATAATCCATCTACATGGAAAGATGGAAGAAGGTAACCCTGTTCCCTGCCCCCACATGTAGCCCCCTTTCTAAGGCTAAACTCTCATGACACCCACTTTCAGAGCTTTCTAAAGGCTGACCTTGGTATATTATGCCTTTAATCCTAGCACTCGGAAGGCAGAGGCAGGTGAATCTCTATGAATTCAAGGTCAGCCTGGTCTACAAACTGAGTTCCAGGACAGCCAGTGTTGTTACATAGAAAAACCCTGCCCTTTTTTTTTAAGATGTATTTATTTATTTTATGTGTGTGAGTACACTGTAGGTGTACTGATGGTTGTGGTCCATCATGTGGTTACTGGGAATTTGAATTCAGGACTTCTCTCCACTCTGGTTGGCCCGGCTCATTCCGGCCCTGCTTGATTTCGGCCTAAAGATTTATTATTTTATGTAAGTACACTGTAGCTGTCTTCAGACACTCCAGAAGAGGGCGTTCGATCTCATTATGGATGGTTGTGAGCCACCATGCGGTTGCTGGGATTTGAACTCAGGACCTTTAGAAGAGCAGTCAGTGCTCTTAACCGCTGAGCCATCTCTCCAGCCCAGAAGAACCCTGTCTTGAAAAAACTAATTAATTAATTAAAAATAAAAAATAAAAATAAAAAAGTAAAATAAAAATTATGGAGCTGCGTATGGTGGTATACAACTGTAGTTACAGTATTTGGAAGGCTAAGACTGAGAGATAATTGTAATATAGGACTTTAAGACCAGGATGGGCAACAAGGTAAGATACTGATTTAATTTAAAAATTATACATATAATTATATATATAATATATATAATTACATATATATGCTAGTTGTATTGTTTATTGTTTTATTTATTTGTGTGAGCTACTATAGGGTGGGATTGAGCCTAAAACCCGGGACATTGCACATACTGGGTGAGTGTCCAGCATATATAATGTGTGTGTGTGTGTGTGTGTGTGTGTGTGTGTGTGTGTGCGGTGTTCTGGCCAGGAGTGCGGCTCAGTAGTAGAGTACTAGTCTATTGTGCATGACATCCTGGATTCCATCCCAACACTGCCGAGAACAAAAGCAATATTCTGTATACAAGTGTTGTCTGTCTATATAGGCGATACGCTCTCTCAACAGTGTGTTCCATGTGCCAGGCAGTGGTGGCTCACACCTTTAATCCCTGCACTCAGGAGGCAGAGGCAGGCAGATCTCTGTGAGTTGGAAGCCAGCCTGGACTAGAGAGTGAGTTCCAGGACAACCAGGGCTACACAGAGAAACCCTGTCTCTTAAAAAACAAAACAAAACACTGATGCCTAGGTAATATCTCCACCTGACTTCCCACCTGCCCTTATCCCTGGATACAGTGTTTCCAGGCTTCTTCCAGCTTCTGATCTATGTGTGACTGCCTGGGTGACCTGTAGTTTCAACCATGCCCTCTCGATACAAAGCTTTGACTGATTCCAGGATGCTACCACCACAATCCACACCACCCTGGATGTTGTCATAGTCCCTGTTCTCCTCCAGGCCTCAAGAGATGCTTCCTGTCAGTCTATATCCATCTGCTTCCTGTGTTAAAAGAACTGCTGGAGATAATAGGGCTGGAGAGAAGAAGGCTCAGTGGTTAAGAGTTCTTATTGCTCTTCCAGAGGGCAGGAGTTCGGTTCCCAGCACCCACATCAGGCAGTTCACAGCATCCTGCGCCATTCCAGCCCCATACCCTCTTCTGGCCTCCTTAGATACCTGAATACACACACACACAAACACACACACACACACACACGCACGCACGCACACACACACACACACGCACGCATATACACCACACAAGCAAACAAATAAATAAGTAAATAAATAAATAATCTTAAAATAAAATAGCTGGGCTGGAGAATTGCTCAGTGGTCAAGAACACAGGCTGCTTCTCCAGAGGAACCGAGTTCAATTCCCAGCACCCACATGGTGGTTCACAACCCTCTGTAACTCAAGTTCCAAGGGAGTTAGCGTCTTCCTCTGGCTTCTGAAGGCACCAGGCATGTACATGGTGCATGTGCACACATGCAGACAAAATACTGATACACTCGAAATAAAATTTTTAAAAAATTCAAAGTAAAGTAGCCACACATGCTCTATGGTCGTTAGCCAGCCCATCAGCTCTCTGTCCATTGATCTTTTTGTTTTCCAAACTTGGACTGTTGCAAACGATGACCAGCCTTGTCCATGGAAAAGCGCACCTCCAGGCCTATTTCTGAGCGGAAATGTGTGGTCAGAGGGTCTCTTCCTGTGTCATATGTACACATACCAGCAAAAGGTTTGCCAGCATCCTTTCTAACCCTGGAGTTCTTTGAGACTCAGAGGCAGGTCAGAGGCCCATCCCAGGAGGGTTGGTACTGATTGCCAGAGGCTGAGCCCAGGTAACCTTTCTGAGCTCCTGCCCGGGTTCCTGCGTGTCTCAAGTTCCAATATTCAGGACCTGCCCTGTGGTCTTCTGCCTCTGTGGCATCTTTCTGGTAAGCAGTCATGCGCCCCAAGAGTTGTTTCCAGAGACAAGGACTTTATCACAAGCGGGCCCCTGGAAAGCTATGTGAGGCTTCCTTGGCTCCTGTGACCTCCTCCAGTTCCCTGCTCCCCTTGGGGTATCTTCATAAATGGCACTGCCATTCTGAGACATCCTTGGAAGCCCGCACCCGGGCTGCTTGGAGACAACCAGGCAACAGAGCTGGGTTATTTAGGGGAGAGAATGGGAGGGCGGGAGGGAATGACAGCGGCTTATTCAGGGATGGATGGTCTCTCTACTGCAGGGTGGTGGCCTCTGCCTGTGCCCATTATTCCCAGTGTCCAGGGCCTGGGATTCTGCACTGAGTCCCAGCAGAAAGTCACTTGGAGTCTTGCCTGATGTTGGTAGGGGCTGGGCACTTTTGCATATTGGGATACATGCTGGCTAGGGAATCGTGGAGGGGATGGGGATAAATCTCATGTCTGAGAGAGAACCTTCTAGTGCTGAAAACAGCCACGGTTCTTTCTCTGTTCAACGGTGCATCGGAACAGCCGTTGGTGAAGGGATTTATATTTTCTTAATCTCAGAATGATATCAGGGTAGTTGTGTGGCTTCTTTACAGATGTGGAAATGGTAACTCAGAGAAGTTGAGCCACTTGGCTGAAGTCACACAGATAAATGGGAGAAACTGATTGAAAACTCGGACCCATTTTCCGGCAGACCACTGAACCCTCATGTTGCTGGAACTGGCAGGCCTTTGCAAATGTTTACTACGGTTCAAGCTTGGCCTACAAAGCTGGGTTTCCTCCTTGGCCCAGGCTATCCTCCTCGCTTTCCCAGTACCCTGGCTCCATCCTTCCCTTGCAGGAACCAATTGCTTAGGGATGAGCAATCGGCTTGTTCTTGTCGCTTCCACAGGTGCTCAGGGTTGGGCAAGGGGAAGGTGTTTGAAGATCAAAGCTGTAGATCTGTTAGGGCTGCACCTCAGCTCTCTAACGTGGCTGCGCTCTAGGCGCCAGGCGTGGTGACCGATTCTCACCTGGAATCCCTGCAATGTGGAAGAAGATGCTGGAGGGCCAGGACTTCAGGGGCATCCTGAGCTACACAGGGAATTTGGAGCCAACCAGGGCTCCACAAGACCCTATCTCAAAAACAAAAGCCAAACTGAAAATGGAAAAGATAGAACCAGAAGAAAATATTTAGTTCGAGTCTTGGTTTTTAGGCATTCTGAGGGTTTGAGGCTTGTCTTAGTTCGGATTTTATTGCTGTGAAGGGAGACCATGGCAACCCCCCTTTTTTAAAAAAAAAAGATTTATTTGTTTATTTATTATATGTAAGTACACTGTAGCTGTCTTTAGACACACCAGAAGAGGGAGTCAGATCTCATTATGGATGGTTGTGAGCCACCATGTGGTTGCTGGGATTTGAACTCAGGACTTTCAGAAGAGTCAGTGCTCTTAACCACTGAGCCATCTCTCCAGCCCCATGGCAACTCTTAAGAAGGATAACATTTCATTGGGGCTGGCTTATAGTCTCAGAGGTTTCAGTCCATTATCATCATGGTGGGAAGCATAGCAGTGTGCAGGCAGGCATGGTGCTGGAGAAGGAGCCGAGAGTTCCACACCTTGATCCACAGGCAGCAGAGGGAGACTGTGTGTCACACTGGGTGTAGCTTGAGCATAAGAGACCTCAAAGCCCCACAGTGACACACTTCCTCCAACAAAGCCACACGCACTCCAACATGGTCATACCCCCTAACAGTGCCACTTACTATGGGCCTAGCGTTGAAATCACATAAGTCTATGGGGGCCATACCTATTCAAATCACCACAGGGCTGTACTCTGGTAGTAGAGCCTTGCTTTACTTATAGGCATCAAGTTCTATCTCCAACACCAGAAAAAGGAAAAAAAAACGGCTTGAGTTTAAACTTTGAACAATTTGAGCTAGGGGGTAGGTTGTGGTATGAGTGTGAATTCTGGAGATTCTGAGATGTAAGTTCTTGAAAGTACCTACGGTCTAGGGGATGTGCTCGGATCCCACAGCCTTGCAGGGTAGGCATGAGGCAGAGTCCAAAGCAGACAGAGCTAGTGAGCGTGCCAGAGAATGAGCCAAGGAGAACTGGGCTTCTAAATTCAGCCAGAGAAGCCCTCTGCCCAGGCAGGCTCAGGGCTGGGTTCCCAGTGTGAGCTCTGGTAGCAGCTGTCACCAGGAAGCTCTGGTGCTCCTTTCATCCTCCAGGTGGTCCCAGGAAGCAAGAACTGCTGGGGACTTGTAGGGACAGGGAGGCACCTCTCTCTCCAGACCCGTGTCTTCTGGGTTCAAAGCTAGCGTCTTCTACACATGGGAGGCACACAGTAGGACTCACTCATCTAGAAGTGGGATCCTGAGGCAGAGCAATGGGCCTGGGAGGGTGGTCCAGGAACCAGAAGAACTGTCTGATTTCGGAGTTAACTGTTCCAGAGATCACCAGGCTTGAGGGAAGCTGCTGACACCTTCCCTGGAGTACTGTGACAGTCCTGTGGTCACCAAGAGCAAGGTCAGGTTGTCTTCATCTGCTGTGTCCTGTGAGCCCAGACTTGCAGGGTCTGAAGGGAGCTGAGAGGAGCTGTGAGGCCTGCTTCTTATCCCTTGTCAAGTGTCATCTTTGGTTTGGATTCAGTGCCTCTGCCTTCCGGACCGTCATTTGTGCCTGTCAGAAAATAACTTGTGACTTGAGTGTTCCCACGAGGGAGGCCCGGTTCCCATAGCTTCTGCTCAAGGACTGGATTTGAGAGCTCTCTCTCAAGAGCACTGAAACCTGGCTAGGGCTGAGCAGGTCCTGGGGCCCCACAAGCGACACTGCCAAGATGTATTTGCCGCAGCGGCAGCAGCTGGCTGGCTGTACTGGGGTGGGGTGCTCTCTCACTGTTC
Organism: Tokudaia tokunoshimensis; assembly: GCA_036184795.1. Taxonomy (NCBI): domain Eukaryota; kingdom Metazoa; phylum Chordata; class Mammalia; order Rodentia; family Muridae; genus Tokudaia; species Tokudaia tokunoshimensis. The sequence goes on from BTHU01000021.1 coordinate 25,851,080, forward strand.
TATATGCATTTTTATTTAGATGCATGTATTCACAGATGCACACACAGTAATGCACATGTACATACATGCACACATATACACACGTGTGCAGACATGCACACACACATACACACACTCACACACATACCCATACTTGCACTGAAGCCTTATACAGACACACAATCCCTTCCTCATATCCCTACAGAGGGCCAGCACAAGCCTTGACTGTGCAGATGTGCTCAACACAAACACATCTGTACAGGGCACCCCACTCCTTAAGCCTGTGTAGGGTACTGAGGGTGTGGGGATGGATCCTGAACACTCTGTTTTCTCAGGTTCTGTTCGGTGACCCATGGGTCCTTTCTCAGGAGCTCTGGCTTTGCTCTGAGTTTCCAGCTGTAGTTAAAGAGTGGAGATGCTTCTACAGCATCATTTGAGAGGGTCCAGACTGGCTCATCAAGAAGAGCCGCTTCTTGATCCTTGATTTCTACTGGGTCTGGGAGAGAGTACAGGGTGTCTGTTCTGGTACCTTTGGCTGCTCTGTGGCTTCTCTCCCCATCTCAGAAACAAGTGGGGTGACTCTGGCCCTCAAGGCCTGACTTTAGTTTTTGTGACTTGTGGGACTTCCATGTCCCAGCCCACGGCCAGGGCTGTAGAGTAGAAGCTTAGGTGGGGATTGGTAAGGCACTAATGTCCTGTACCTGAGATGTCTCCAAGTCTCTGCATCCCTGTTCCTGAGGCCCTTCCACCAAGCTGTGAGGCTGTTGGTTAGTTTGAAGGGCTGTGATTACAGCTGTTCTTGCGAGTCACCACTGAGGGCTTCTCTGCTGGATTCAACAAGAGCAGAGACATGTGTGAATAGCGCATCTTAGCTCATTGAAGAAGTGCCGGGCACATGCTGGGGACCAAAGGCAAGTCACACATGCTCCAACCCACCAGTCTCTGTCCTTAGAGGCACACAGCCAGGGATCCGGTTTCTTCTGAACAGTGCAGGAAACTGTGCGTGTTTATGTATGTATGTTCTTCTAGTCTAGAATGTATGTGTGCATTCTATACCATGTGTTTGCACAGTCCTGGCTATGGCACTGGGAGCAAACTGTCCTGAAACCTGTCCTCAGGCCTGCTGGGGACCCGTTTGGGATTTGATTGGGTGGGGACATGGAGCTGCGACAGAGGAGCGAGGAAGAACACTGTGCCCAAGGATGGCGCCTGATAACATGCCACTCACAGTACTTGGGCCTCCGGTCCCAAGCTCAGTAGCCCCTCAGACATCTCTCTCAAAGATGAAGAAGGTCGGGGGGGCAGATAGCTTTACCTTCCTCAGGCCACACAGCCCAGCTAGCGAACTGCAGGCCAGTCTGAGTGAAGTGTGGCTGGAGCCAAGATGGCGGTGCTCCAATCCACCAGACAACTTGGGCTTTCTCTTTCTTCCTCACACATCTTGGATGGGCAGAAGGGGGTCTGACATACAGGGCAGGTAATCCCTGGGCCTCAGTTTCCCCATGAATTAAAACAGGGATAGTGAGGGCTGGGGATGTGGTGGAGTGTTTGCAGGAATACTTGAGTTCCATACCCAGCATCGCATAAGCCAGAATGGCGGCCCATGTCCATAATCCCAGCATTTGGGAGGAGGGTCAGAATTTCTAGGTTATTCTTAGGTAAATATTGAACAAAACCAATTTAGGGTGTTTGAGACCCTGTGTGCGCGTATGTGTATTGTACATGTGTGTATGTATGTATGTATGTATGTATGTATGTATGTAAACAATCCTAGGTATCTTCTAAGATCACATAGAAGAGACACCACGGCAGGCATGCTGGGTATCTGGCCAGATCACCCTTAATGAGTCCTTTTAGGGTTGCAAGCCCTTCCCTCTGCATGGTTCAAGTCCTGTGGCTTGACTTTGGCCAAAGGCCAGGCCTGCAAAGTGAAGACTTCATCCTGGCCACAACTTCCCGCGGAGTGTGTCAAGGACCCTCTAGCTCTGACTGGGGCCAAGGCAGGTAAGGAAGTACTCCTCAGTGTAGGATGACGGCAGGGGTGGGGTGGGGGAGGAGAGAGAGAGAGAGAGAGAGAGAGAGAGAGAGAGAGAGAGAGAGAGAGAGAGAGGCACTCCACACAACAAAGAGGGTTTCCTGAGACCTAAGCGGGGGTGACCAAGTACACGTATGTAAGGTCAAGGGTCAGGTAGCCTACCCAGATGCTGGATTCAGGGCTCACCAGAGCCCCAGGATCCACCACCACTTGTAGGCCTTGGGTAGGGGTTGGAGTTGCTCCTCTTCCAACGACTGGGAGCTGCAGTTTTCCTAAGCCAACGGTCAAGTTGACCACCTGCTCTTTAAGGTCTTCATTCTTGGACATCTACTGGGAGAGGCTGAAGTCCGGAGGCGGCAGACCTTCCCAACCTAGCTCAAGCGGCACAGAAGAAATGCTGATTCTGGAGTCTAGGAGAAGCAGAAAGGGGAAGTCCGGGGCTACAGATATACAGGGGCCCTGGAGTAGGAGAGGGGATGTGGCGCCTAAGCGTTTTTTCTCCAGCCAAGGGGGCTGGAAGCCGGCCTTGGGTATCTTCCAGAAGGATCCGAGCAGACAAGGGAAGAGGAACTTGCTTCTCCCACAGGTTCCCTCTACCCTCGAGTTTTCCTCTAGGCGCAGGGCGAGCGAACAGAGGAAGCTGGCCCGGAACCCGGCCCTCGGGGAGCTGCGACTGAGTTGGGGGGCGGGTGTGTGTGTGTGTGAGTATATCTTTAAGTCCGCGCCCCCTCCGGGTGTGTGTGTGCGTGCGTGCGTGCGCGACTGAGTTGGGGGCGGGTGTGTGTGTGTGTGAGTATATCTTTAAGTCCGCGCCCCCTCCGGGGGTGGGTGGGGTGTGTGTGTGAGTGAGTGAGTAATTCTTTAAGTCCGCGCCCCCTCCCCGTGGGCGGAGGCCGAAGCTGCGGCGGGCCGGACAGGGAAGGGAGTGACCGCGCCCGCCCGGGCTAGGGGTGTAGGGGATCTGGACTCGGGGCGGAGCTCTGGGGGTGATCCTGGCCTCGGTGGCCGCGGGCTGGCGGGGTCTGCGCCGCCTGGACACGGCGAGAGCTGCCTCCGCCCCCGGATGGGCTGGGAGGGTGGGCGGAGCCATCTGGAGCCCGCGCGGGTCTGTGCCCGCAGCCCGCCTCGGTACCGGCAGTCCCCGGCCGCAGAGCGCGACGCTCCCTCGGAGCTGCGGCTGCCAGGTAAGCACGCGTGGGCCGCGCCGAGGGAGGATCGGGGTCCCTTGTTCTGGGGCGGAGGCGTCCGAGACGCCCAGGCTTGCCCCAGGCCGGCGCCACCACGCTCTCTCAAAGCCGGAGCTTGCTCCCGGGTCGTGCGCAGGTCGATCCCGGACTCAGCTCCTGTACTCTGGCTTCCCTCGGAGTGGGGGGACAACGTGGACTGACGACACCCGCTCTTCACTGCCAGGCCTGGGAGCCCTCCTGGCCAGCTGGGCTTCCGAAGAAGTTAGGAAACATAGCCGGGTTGCGACCCCGGCATGGGGTCCCCAGACTTATCTGCAGGGCCCTTGAGGCCCAGGGGCAAGAGAGCCTGGCAGGCACAGGCTCTGATTCGCCACTCGGCTTGGTCTCTTCTGAGGCGGGGTCTCTTTGGTGTGAGCGAGGGTGTGCATGCGGAGTTTGTACAATCATGTGTCTGTTCAGGCCTGTGCAGCATGTGTCCATCTGTCCTCTTATTATACTTCCGAGGATCCCCACCCTACCCCCCGTGATAGTGTTTGGGAGACTGATTGTTCCAATTACTTGTAGTGGCCGGGATGCACTTGTTTTGGAAATCAGACTCCACAAAAACCTGGCCCTGGTAGGCTGGCGCATCGCTGGTCTTCCAGAGAGTATGGACCGGTCCGTGGCTGCCTACAACCAGGGACAGGGCACCTGTGGATGTGGGCCGCGGGCCATGCACAGACAGCGTGGGAGGTGGGAAGACTTGGAAGGGCTCTTGTCCTCTTGTGGCTCTGCCCTGCAAGGGAAGACAAGAGAGAAACACTTGGCCAATTCTCTGATAGGGAGTTTGATATCAGCCCTGGGCTGGTAGCCGTAGAAGAAAATGCCAGGAGGCTCCTCATGGGAATTGCAAAACACCGGTGCAGCTTGGGTACTGGCTCCGGGTGTCCTGAGACTTTGCAGATAAATGGGTCTCAAAGTCCTGATGCAGGCAACACCCACCCTCCTTATTAGCATTACTAATCCCGGACGTCTTTTCACCTCTCCTCGCAGCGGGAGGATGGGGTGGGGGTGGGGGGGCAACACGCGTAGGAGGGCTGGCAAGGACTTCCTGCTTCTGTGTGCCCACCCCCATATTTTGTTTGCCTTGGTGGTGGTGGTGGGGGGTGTCTAAAGACCCATTTGTTTTCTCCAGTCAGATGGAGCACTAGTCTGGGGCTACTGAGGTTTGAGCCCGCCGTCCAGGAGGAAGCCCTGACTTCCTTTTTTAAGAGTCTCCATCCTCGGGGCTGGAAGGGAGGGTGGGAGGCATTGGCCAGACGCGGTTTCCTGTGAGGGCAGACAGGCCTGAGGAGGCCCGCTTTGGTCCCTTCTCTGGTGATGGAGTGGACAGGGTGGGGCTTGGGGCAACTCCGACCCTACTCTGAGGCTCTGTAGTATCTGGGACTCTGCTCCGTCCCTGTTCCGGGTAGTTTGGAGGAGCTGACGGTGTGTCTGTGTCCAAAGACTTGGGCACTGTTCCTCTAGTGGGAGCTACCCGGGCACAGGAGGGAGTGTAATGTGGTGCCACGTGGGTGGAACATGAACTCATATTCAGGTGTATAGCCCTGTGGGCAGACATAGGGAAGAACTGGATGTATTTACCTGAGAACAGGCACAGAATGAAGTGGGCTGACACCCCGGGAGCAGCATAGACGTGTGAGGAGACTGGTGTGAGCGTGGGAAGGAGGGCTAGTGATAGCCACGGACACTTGTGCAACAGAACAGACTTGTGTTCTGACGTTGCAGTTTGCTTGGGCAGCAGGTGTGTAAATAGGCAGATAGGTGGGCCCACTGAAGAACAGACAGGCAAGGACTAGACAGGAGCCAGTCGTGCCCACCTCTGGTGAGTGGGAACACATACTAGCCAGGGGCACCTCCTAGTCAAGGCTAAGGTCTGGATAGCTGTAGACGCTAAGACATAGTCCCAAGTGATTGTTGCTGTGGTTAAGTCAGCTGAGCCCGACATGGTCTTGTTCAGCGTGGAGGGACGGGTACTCAGATGCTGTGTGGTATGACTTCTTTCCTTCCTCATGTATCCCAGGCTAACTTTGAACTCACTGTCTAGCCAAGGATAGCCTTAGACTCTCGATGCTCCCGTCTCTACCTCCTGGTTACTAAGGTTATGAGCATACTCCACCACACCCAGTTTATAGGGTACTGGGGATAGAACCCAGGACCTTGTGGGGTGCTTGGCAAACACTCTACTTACTGAGCCCCAGCCTCAGTGTAGATTTATTTCTAGTCCATGTTGAGAATGATTAGAAGACCCCAAAGGGCTCGGTGGACTGTTTAGTCTGAAGTTGTACAACCTCCTGCCCCTGCAGTTCCAGGGGCACCAGCAGAGGTTTCTTCAGCCTTTGATATCATGCTCTTGTGTCCCCAGGACTGTTATGAACCTTCCTGCACTTTGTCCCAGTGTGCACTGCTTGGCTCTAGGGTTTTCCTGCTGAACTTTCCTAAGCCTTAGGTGGTTGTCTCTGTATACCAGCGGGAGCTAGGTGCAAGTGTGGGATGAGAGCTGTCCTCTCTCCCGGCCATGGACAGAGCTGAGAGTCTCCCATGGTCTGACGGTGCTCATGTCTCCCTCTGCTCGGCCTGGCGCCTTTGGAACCAGCCCTGACCCTGATACAGCTTGACACCAAATGCACTTGTGACCTTCCGCAGTCATTTACTGTGGCAGTTACCTCATTCTTAACCCCAGCTCCCTGGAGGGTTAACTGGAAGACAGTTCATGACAAGTTAGTCACTTTCCATCAGTCCCCAGGGCTGTGACCAGGACTGCCTGGAGTCTCTTTAGCAGCCAGGTGTTTGGCCGGGAGCTTGGGCAAATTGAGGCGTGTAGTAGACACTGTACATGTCTTTGTTGGAAGCGGCAGCCCCCTCTGTCCTCTCTCTCTGCCCGTAGCCCCCTCCTTGTCCTGGGGTCCTCTGAAAGGGTCAGGAAGTGGCAGGCTGGGCGGGTGTGTGGAAGCTTGGGCTTTTTGCCTGCTGGGCCTCTGGGAGGGAAGCCAGTGGTTCGCTAAGAATAGCCCCAAATCATGGCTTTGGGCTCCCGGTGGGCAGCACTGCCTCTCCCTGCCTCTCCCATAGCAAGGCGTTTGGAGACAGGCTTTGCATGTTTCCTGTGGCCAGCATGGCATAGGGGTGGGCCTGGGACCTGGGAGCTGCAGGCTTCCGACTGCAGCTGGCTCTGCAACTTTGCCCAGCCAGGCCTTTGCCTGGGACTTGGTAAAGAAAAAGTGAGCCACATCCTTGTCACTTGGAGATCTCCCCCCCCCCCCACAGCGTATCCTGACTGTTCCGCCACTGTCCGGCTACCCTGACTTGGAGAATACAGTTCTGTAGCAAACCCTCATATCTGAATCCCTGTCCTCGCTCTGTTACCTCCAGAAGCACACTTAACATCTCTGTGGCTTATTTTCCTTAACAGACTAGGGAGAGGAATTCCCCTGTAAGAGTGTCCAAGAATGTAAGGCGGGTGTGGATGGAGATGACTGGAGACTGGGGCTGGCTCACAGGATGTTCAGGGAGACAGTGGGTGCTACAGCTATCCTTACGTTTCCCAGCAGAGTGGCTGTTGACCCCAGAGAAGCCAGTGATTGCACTGGGTTGAATGGGGACAAGGACCAAATGTCATTTTGTTTGGGGTTCTTCCATGTGGGTTCCATCCGCGGTACAGAGGATCCAGCAGTCCGATATATGGCTTAGTTCGTAAAGTTGGGTCTCATGCAAGCACATGCGTAAGTTCCATAAAACCCACCAAAGAGCTGGCTTGCAGTCTTGTGTGGTGCTGGGGAAATGCAGAGGAGAATTCCTGAGGCTTCTTGGCCAGCCTGCTTAGCCTAATGGCTGAGAACCATGTTTAGTGAGACACGGTGTCCAAAAAAAAAAAAAAAAAAACAAACAAAAAAACCAAAAAAAAAAAAAAAACCCAACCAAACCAAAAAAAAAAAAACAAAACGTAAAACAGAGTGTGATTCAGGAAGACATCTAGTGTCAACCTCCTGCCTCCATTCCTGGCCACGCATGCGTATGTACACTTACATGCACATACATCGATGAAGTACAGGTATCTATTTAGAAGTGGGTTAGACTCTGATCAGATAGGAGGCACACCCATGAATTATGCCACACTCCGCCACGTGCTGCCTGGGGTTGGAGCTGGAGAACACAGTTTGCCTGGGTGGTTAGTCAGTCACTTAGGTAGGCTTGGCAAAGGTTAGGTGACTTACCCCAGCACAGGGACTGATGGGGCAGAGGTGGGGTGGCTCCAGATCTTCATGTATTTCCTGGGGCCTTTTCTGTGGCACAGGGATTCAGTCTGGCCTGGAGCTAGGGCAACTCTGTGCTCTAGACATGTGGTGTGTGGGCTCACTGTGTGCTGTGGTGTTCCAGCACGCTCTGGCCTTTGGGAACTGGGTAGGCTACTGGGAGAGAGACTCTGGGCTCCCAGCAGTTCCCAAAGAGGAGGGGACTTGGAAATGGATCACTGTGACTCTTGGAGAAATGGGTCTCCAGAGGCAGAATGGTGAGTGTCCTGAAGTGGCCTGCTACGCTTGATCTACTCACCCCCACCCCAACTGCCTCCGGCCTCCCTTCCTCAAGTAGGGGGACAGGGGCACCAGGGTGTTTTGGAAGGTTCTCTTTGGAAAGCACCCAAGGGGGAATTTCCTCTATTTTTCCTTTTCCTGGACTTAGAAACCCCCCTCCCCCACAACTGAGTTAACTCTTCTCTTGCTGGTTACTAAGTAGCTCTTGGATTGACACTATAGTAGCAGAGCCTTCCCATCTTCGGACCCTTCTGCTTCCTTCCCAGGGGTGGTCCCCCACCAGTGCCCCTCTCTGGTGGTAGGACCTGGAAGACCTTCAAGCCAGCCATGGTCTGCTGTGTAGGTTAGCCTTGCTCTGGTTTCCAGGTTCTGGGCCTGTCCTCATGGCCACGGTACCCACAGACTCGGGAGTGGGGGCTCCTGGACCTTTGGATCTTTCTGTATGTGTGACTCAGCCTGACTCCCCCTCATGGTTTGTCAGTAAGCTTAAGGTTCTATGGAAAGGGCCATTTTGGGACATCAGTTACTGGGTTGTAGAGAAGTGTGCATCAGGCCTCACCTCTGTGGGCTCTCCTGGGCTTCAGCTTAGGTGATGATCCAGATGTTTGCCTGCTCTGATCATCTGTACTGTAGAATGGGTGAGAGTTGTTTCTCTGCCTTCCCGCACATGCACGCACGCCCACATGTCCCTGTGCTTATGCATGAATGCAGAGTTTAGAAAATAGCCTCAGGCCAGGCAGTGGTGGTGCATGCATTTAATCCCAGCATTTGGGAGGCAGAGGCAGGCGGATTTCTGAGTTCGAGGCCAGCCTGGTCTGCAGAGTGAGGTCCAGGACAGCCAGGGCTACACAGAGAAACCCTGTCTCGGAAAAAAAAAAAAGAAAGAAAGACAAAGAAAATAACCTCAGATGCCATTCCTTGAGTGTTCTTCCTTGGGCTCCACCCACCTTGGTTTTTTGTTGTTTGATTGTTTTGTTGAGAAAGTGTTTCTCAGTGTAAGCAGCCCTGGCTGTCCTGGACGTGCTTTGTACCACAGTGTCCCTGAACTTCCAGAGATACGCCTGCCTCTGTCTCTCGAGTTACTGGCCTGGAACTTCCCAAGTCCGCCAGGCTGCCTGGCCAGTGGGCCCCACGGATCTGGCTCTTCAGCCGAGGGGTAACACCACACACCAAGCTTAGTTTTTTGTTTTTTTTAACCTGATCCAACTCAGTTCCAGTGCTTGGAGGGAAAGTGCTTTACGGATGAGCTCTCTCTCTCTCTCTCTGGTCTCCCCTTTTGTGTTTATATCTGCATACCCCACTCCTGAGTGTGGGCGTTTACATCACCGTGCGTGCGTGCGTGCGTGCGTGCTTTGTCTGAGGCAGGGTCATTGTTGACTCGAAGGTGCCCTCCTCACCAGAGGAGGACTGGGAGTAGGTGCACATTACTGGGTCTGGGGATTCGAACTCAGGCCCTCAGGCTTATGTAGCAACCCCATTATCAACTGAACTATCCCTCTAGTCTCCTTTTTTGTTTGTTTGTTTGTATTTTTGATGGAGAATCTCACTTACTAGCCCAGGTTAGCTTGGAACTCAGTAGCTACCCAGTCTGACTGTTCCTGCCTGGACAATCCTCCTGCCTCAATCTTCCAAGTCCTGGGATTACAGGCATTTGCTACCATGCCTAGCTATATGTGTGTGTGTGTATGATTTTTTGTTTCATTTTGTTTTTGTGACAGTTGAGATGGTTCAGTGGGTAAAGGTGCTTGCTTTAAGCCTGACCAGGCACGAGAAGCATTTGCTCTACAAACACTTGGTCTGTGTGGATGTGTCCAGTCAGCAGCTATAAGCAGGCTTCCCGCCCCGTTTCCTATATCTGTGATGGTTGGGTGTACGGAAGAGCCTTGGGGTCCAGGAGGAGAAGGAACAGGTGCAGAGGTTTTCTGGAAGGCCCAGAAACTGCTTGCATAGCCGGCTCTTCTAGGAGTGCTTGGCTGGGACATCCGTAATGCAGGAATGCTCTCTGGCATGTGTGTGGGTGGAGGGCTGGGCCTGCCTGCACCTCTGTAGGAAGGGGCCCTGCCGCATGGATGGATGGCACTGTCAAATCCCTGACACTCTGGACACTCTGAAGCTCAGTGGTCTCTTCCTCCGTGACAAAGTCCTAGCTAGAAACACAGCCCTTGCCCTTCTGACTGTGCATGTTTCTCCTTGTGTAATAGTTCAGTTTTGTGTCTTAATGCTATTGTGTGAAGTACATTTCCGGTAGGAGTCCTGGTTGTGGGGTTGGGATGACTGTCCAGGTGCTGCCACCTATTTAATCAGTGGCCTATTTACTCAGATTGGGTTGACTTATAATTTAGGGACACCAAATGAGGATGGGACGGTGCTGTCACTGAGAAACCCTGGCCTTGCTTATTAACCTACATTTTTGAGATAGAACCCTTCCTTCATTTTCCCCCTCCTTTTTTCTTTCTCTTTCTTCTCTCTCTCCTTCCTTCCTTCCTTCCTTCCTTCCTTCCTTCCTTCCTTCCTTTCTTTCTTTCTTTCTTTCTTTCCATAAGGTCTTGCTATATAGCTCCGGCTGGAACTCTGTGTAGCTCAGGCTGGCCCAAAACTTACAGCGACCCTCCTGCCTCTGAGTGCTGGGACTTTTAGGCGCGTGCTGCCGCACCTGGCTTGAAAATGATCCACGCAGATCTCAGTGCACCCATCTGAGGCGTTCAGTTCAGCAGCTTCTGTTTAATATTCCCAGTTGGCGCACCTGTCACTGGCGTCTAATTATATAACATTTTCACGAACCCCCAAAGACACCCTGTACTATTAAAATAGTCTACACCCCAGTCCATGAGTCTACTCCCTGTCTCTCTAGATTTTCTGATTGTGGACACGTCATATAAGGGCAGTCATGCCGTGTGTGTGTGTGTGTGTGTGTGTGTGTGTGTGTGTGTGTGTGTGTGGATTGATGCCCCCGACCCCCACTGAGACAGAGTCTGCTGTATATCCTGCTGGCTTTGGCTTAGTATGTTGCGGAGGGTGACCTTGAACCCCTTATTCTCCAGCCTCCACCCTTTCAAGTGCTGGGATTACAGGTATGGACCATCTTGTCCAATTTGTGCTGCCCTGGAGATCCAGCCTCGGAGCTTCCTGCCTGCAAAGTAAACATTCTACTGACTGAGCTACATCGCAGCCCAGCCCCAGATTCTCTTTCAAAGAGATTCCGCCTTTACAGAAAGAGAGAAAGGCACTTGCTTGTTTACATTACTCCATATTAGAGTGTAATTTACATATGCATAATAGTCCTAAGTGCCTTAGACGTCAGGTTTTACTTAACTAGGAAGCAAACTTGAGGTGGTTTGAGTAGGGCTATGTGGTAGAGCCCTTGCTTGTCATGCGCAAAGCCTTGGGTTCCTAAGAAAGCAGAAATACAAAGGCCACTAGAAAGCCAGCTGTGGGCAATGAGCCCTGCTGCTTCGGGGAAGTAGAGTCACTCGCAGAGGTTGCCAGTGCTGGGTGGATGACAGAGGCCTGGGGTCCTGGCCTCTCCTGACACACTGCTTGCTCCTCCTACCTACCTCGTGGGTAGACTAGATGTATCGATGGCTTGGGTCTGGGAGTATGGATTGGGGTAACCAGACCTCCCAGTTAAGACCAATTACCCGTGAGTGACTCCACATGTCTGTCTCAGTAGGTCACCCTTGATTCCTGGCAGGCTGTTTTGTTGGCTTCCTGATAAAGGCAGAATAAAGGCACTATTCAAGTGGTATGGAATGGTTCTGCAGCCCACTTCTGTGGGAGTCAGGACTTGGCACAGCAGTTATGGGCTTAGCCCAGGACACACAGATGTTCTCCGCTCCGCCGTGGTCCAGCCTGCTTGGAAAGTTGACCTTCTCAGTCAGGCATGGCCATGCTCCTGTGGGGGTGAGGTGGCTTAGTTGTTCCTCCCCACTCCATGTTCTGACTTGAGACACAGTCCTTCTTTGTGTTGTGTGTAATGTTGTGTGCTTCCTGGGGAAGGGATTGGGCTGTAAACATGGGAACAAACCCCACCACAGCACAAAGTGGTCATCACAATTAAGGTGTATGCCTTTAATCCCAGCACTTGGGAGGCAGAGGCAGGTGGATTTTTGAGTTTGAGGCCAGCCTGAACTACAGAGTGAGTTCCAGGACAGCTGGGACTACACAGAGAAACCCTGCCTCGAAAAAAAGATTTATTTATTTGAAATATGTAAGTACATTGTAGCTGTCTTCAGATGCCCCAGAAGAGGGCGTCAGATCTCATTTCGGATGGTTGTGAGCCACCATATGGTTGCTGAGATTTGAACTCAGGACCTTTGGAAGAGCAGTCAGTGCTCTTAACCACTGAGCCATCTCTCCAGCCCAAGGTGTACTTAATTTTCAGTGTTTATGAGGGTTTACCTGTGTGTATGTCTATGCACCATTGTGAGTTTCTGGAGATCACCGAGGTCAGAAAGGGTAGTACTGGATCTGCGGAACTGTAGCTACCGATGGTTACGAGCTCCCCTGTGGGTGCTGGAGACCAAACCAGAGTTTTCTGCAAGAGCAGCTACAAACTGTGTCCCATGTTCCCGGGGTGGACCCGTGCCTTGTGTCTAACCCGTGGGTGTTGGGATAAAGCTGTCTTGTGTCTTCTGAGGACCAGGAGTGCTCAGCTCTTTAGGACCGAGGCCCAGGAGTGAGTTCCTGGCTGATAGGCTGGAAATCCTTGTTTTGCCAAGAAGGAAGCTGAGGAGCTGACAGAGGGCCTAGGACAGGAAGTGAAGTGTCACTCAGTCTGTCCGACTCCTGAGTCTTCCCCACCCCCACTGTGGCTGCAACTTCCAGGTCGGGCTGGAGTGGGGGAGGGGAACTAGGCCTCTAGGCCTTGTGGGAATAGACATGCCCGCTCAGTAGTCTCCACCTTCCTCCTCCTCCTCCTCCTCTCCCTCCTCATCCCTGATCCCATGGTTCCAGCAGGGCAGGTGGTCAGGGTTCAGTTTGTCCTCGTCTGTCTGTCTGTCTACAAGCCCTCATGTACCTCAGGCTGGACTCGGACTCACTATATAGCAGAGGGTGGCCTTGGATTCTGTCTCCACCTGCCCAGTTCTAGATTACGTGTACCACTACGCCTGGGGTTAGGTGGTGGTAAGGAATGACACAAGGTTTGGTACACACTAGGCAAACACTGCCAACTGTGCCATGTCCCCAGCCCTTCTGGAACAACCTCATCTTCTCAACCAGCAACTCTCTGCTGATGAGACAGCCGCTCTTCCGTCCCTGGAAGCCACTGCCCTGCTTCCTGGCTCTGTGAAGGGTTACTATAAAGATGACAAGGCATGGAGCCACACGGTGTCTTCCTCATGTTTCTGCCTTAGTCAATCACCACAGTGTCCTCAGGGTTACTCCGTTCCACCTGCCAGAATTTCCTTCCTTTCTGGGCCATAATTGTTCTCCTTGTTTTCTTTGTGAGAGAGTTTTGTTATGTAGCCCCGGCTGGCCTTGAACTAAGGATCCTCCTGCCTCTGCTGCCGTGGAACTGTTCTTTTAATTTTTTAAAAAATTTATTTATTTTTTATGTGGATGAGTGCTACGGGTGTGCCTGGTGCACACGGCGTTCGGAAGAGGGCGTCCGATTCCTTGGAACTGGAGTTACAGATGGTTGTGAGCCATTGTGTGTGTGTGCTCCGAAGCAAACCCCGGGTCTTCTGGATCTGGAAGAGGATCTTAACTGCTGAGCCCTCTTTCCAGCCCACGGTTCACCTTTGAGGGTTGAGTGAGGAGCCAGTACCAGGGAGGAGAGTGATCCTACTGCTGTTACTTATCAGGAGCCACCCCTTCCCTGTGTGAACTCTCCTGCTGATGTCACCCAACAGGAGAGATCCCAGCTCAGAGAAGTTCATAATTCGGCCAAGGTCCCATTGCTGGCCAAGCGTTGGACGCCAGGGCTCACGAACCACCTAGCTGAGGCTCTGTCTTACTGACCCCAGGGCAAGCTTTTAGGTCCCTGCGTGGAGTCCTTTTCGTCACCTCTGCTGCCATCTGTACATGGAGCCTCTGGGGAGACAGGCCTGTCTTTCCAGGCCCAGGTGCCCCTATTCGATGCAGCTGCTGTGGAAATCCCTACTATGCGGCAGCCTCAGCACCAGTCAGGGGCCTGCAGGCGCATGGCCCTGGGCGCCCCCAGCGCAAGGCTAACAGGGAAGCCCAGCCCAGAATGGCTGTAACGCAGGATGTCCCTCTTGGCAGGACTTTCCCTGAACAAACAGAGCCAAGAGCTTCAGGATGGTGAGGACAGATAAACAGGAAGAGGAGAAGAAACCAAACCGCCATCTTCCCATGCTGCCTGGCGCCCCTCCCTGCTGCTCTCTTGGCCCAGAGTTAAGAAAGGAGTGGGCTTAACCTGTCAGGGCTTTAGGGCCACCATTTGTCATGATGAGTGAGTGGGGTGAGCTTGGCATTAGGTGCACTCCAGTTTGAGTTCCATGCCAGTACACTTTGCCACCCATCTGCATTTGGGGGCCTGTGGGGTACAGGGAACCAGAGTACAGGGACAGGTGTCTGGGGCGGGGCGTGTAGGTGGGTCTGGCTGGGGTCATCTCAGCCTGGCTGACCATCCTCATTATTTTAATGTTTTATTATTTATTCTACGTGCATGTCTTAGTCAGGGGTCTCTGGAGGAAGAGAACTGAAAGAATCTCTTTCTCTGTGTAAAGGGGATTTATTAGAGTTGCTTATGGCTGTGGTCTGGTTAGTCTGTGGTCCAAAACTCCAATAGTTGTTCAGTCCCTGAGGTTGGATGTCTCAGCTGAGTATCAGTATACCTAGGAAATAGTAGAAATAGGCTCTGTTACCAGTCAAAGGATGAGCTTGCTGGCACGAGTGAGGGGAAACAGGCAAAATGCCTACAATTCCTTCTCCATGCCCTCTTATACAGGCTGCCACCGAAGGGGCGGCCCAGATATAGGTGGGTCTTGTGGCCTCATATGATCCAGTCAAGAAAAAACCCTCAGAGCTGTGCCCAGCTACTGGGTTCTTAGCTAATTCCAGGTGTAGTCCAGTTAACAACCCCAGATAGCCATCGCTGAGTATGGGTGCTTGGTGGGCGAAGGGAGAGGCCAGAAGAGATCATGAGATCCCCTGGGACTTGAGTTACAGACTTGAGCTGACATGTGGGTGCTGGGAATCGAATCCTGTTCCCCTGGAAGAGTAGCCAGTGCTCTTAACCTCAGAGCCATCTCTCCAGCCCCAGGTAGCATTATTTTTGTCTAAGACTCTGGCCCAGAAGGACAGAGTGCTTCAGTCCAGGCTGCGAGGTGCTGAGGGGAAAGGCTGGAGTCTAGGGGCTAGATCTGGCTGGTGTCCAGGGGTAGACCTGGCCTGGGCTGCTGTTGCTATGGGAATTCCTTTCTCTTCTTATAGAGCTGGTGGGGTGGTATCCTGAAGGGACCAAGCCTCAGACTCCTCATTCCAGAGAAATTTTGAATCCTTTCCTTGCGTGTGCACACACACAATGGCTCAAAACCATCTGTAACTCCAGTTCCAAGGAATCGGACGCCCTCTTCCGAACGCCGCGTGCACCAGGCACACCTGTAGTGCTCATACACATAAACTAAAAATATTTTTTTTAAAAAAAAAATTGAAAGAATAGTTCCATGGCGGCAGAGGCCAGAGTATCCTTAGTTCAAGGCCAACCTGGACTACATGACATGACTCTCTCACAAACAAAACAAGGAGAACAAGGGTTCCTTTCCACATGCTTCCTTAGCTGCATGGTGCCTGAAACTGACTTAGGCTGTGCCCATGCTCCCGTGCTGTTCGGGACCCGAGCAACAACACACCTCACCTACAGACTGACACCTGACATCTTGGTACAGAGCCCAAGGTACTTGGGGTCCCCTTCCTATTCTCTGTTCTAGACCCAGGTACCACCTGATTCCTAGGAGGCTCTGGACCATGCTGAACATAATGTGTGTGTTGTCCCTTCTGGAAACAACACCACCATTTTTCTTGTCAGGCTCAGTTCTGTTGCCTTCTTCAGGAGCCTTCCCTGATGGTTAGTTAACATCTTCTGCGACTCAGGGTAGCGGGAAACGTGCTGGAGTCTCTGGCCTTTCTGAGCCTCAGTTTCCTCATCTGTGAGTTGGGAAGACTAGGTGTCAAGGAGAGGAGAAAGCCTGAAATTTTTTTTTCTTCCCCCAGCCTGTGTGGAGCTGGCCTGGACTTGGAGAAACGTGGCCTTCTCAGGGTTAAGTCCGTTCCGTACCAGAGGCGGAAGCAAAGAGGATAGGGTGTGAAATGAAATCACTTCCCTGCCCAGGGGGCTGCCCTGTGCCTGGCTTTTGCAGTCAATCCTATTTCCTCCCCAGCTTCCACGTGTCCACACACTCCCAGCTCCCATGACCCCATGGGTCACTAGCAGGTGGGGGCTCCCGGTGGAATGCTGGCCTGTCTTTTCATCCGGCGAGTTCACTTCCTGTCTGAATAAGCTATCCACCTTTCCTGCCTGGAATTCCATCAGTGGGGTCCAAGAAGCTGTGTGACTGTGGTCCAGGCCAGTGCCTGTGTGACAGGCCAGTGGTGTGAGGCGAGCAAGTTTCATGGCTGCCCTTGTGTCTAGTTTCTTCTGGGGAGCCTGGGCTGCCTCTGTGAACGAGAGCGCTGACACCATTTAACCCTCATTATCCTGCAGGAAATGGGGTGTGGAGAAGCCAGGGCATGGCCAGGCCCCTGAGCAGGATAGCGTTGGCAGAAAAACTAAATCTTGCTGATTTTCAAGGTCCTGATTTTTCCTACAGGAAGGTGCTTATGAATCTATTCACAGGATTCAAGGGCAGATCCACTTCTGGGGGAGGTACCAGCATGCTCTTGATTATAAAGTTGATAGCATATTGTGGTTGCTTGTCCCAGTGGCCTTACTGTGTATGGGGTATGTCTGTGGTGGGAGAAATGGAGAAAATAAGAAAATAAATGGTAAAAAGAGGAACAGACTTTTACCTTTGAATGCATCATGTGAAGGGTTCATTCCCAAACATCACAAACCAAACCAAACCAATTCAACCAACCAAAACAACCCTCAAAAACTCAGAGATGATAAAAGGATTTTGGAAAGATGAGAAAACCACCTGGGTATCCCTGCCCTCAGATACCACACCCAGCCCAAGTATTAGCTGGAGTGACATTGTTTCAGTTTTCCAAGGCCCTTTCAAGGCTGGACCGAGCCACCTGGGTGTCCATTTCTGGTTTTGCATTCAGTGGGCTGTGATCTGTCGCTTGGTTCAAGTGCCTGGAGGACCATCGGCCCATCAATTCCTGGGTGGAACGAGATGTTTTAGTCACCTGGGGACACTTTTCTTTGACACTAGCAATGGATTCTGTTTATTTATTTTAGATCGGGTCTCACTATGTTGCACTGGTTGCCTGGAACTTGGTAGGTAGACCAGCCTGCATCTGCTCGGAGTCGCAAGCGAGGGCACAGAGGTTAGAGGGTGACTTTCCGGATTTGGTTCTTTCTACCGTCTGGGTCCTGGGAACGGAACTTAGCTTGTCAGGCTGGATGTCAGATTCCTTTACCCAATGAGACATTTTGTTGGCCCAGGAACAGATTCTTAGAAGTGAGCAGAGAGTTTGGAAAAGTTAGTGATCTTTCTCTGATACATTTTGAGTGGCTTTTCTGTGACTTTGTAACATCAGGTGCAGGCCTTTGGGGAAATCCTGGCTTACTAGGCAAGAAGAACCACCCCCAAACAGGGTTTCTCTGTGGCTTTAAACTCAAGAGAGATCATCTGCATCTGCCTTATGTGTGCTGGAATTAAAGGTGTATACCATCACACCTGGCAGATCTTATAGCTCAGGCTGGCTTTGAATTCCCTGTGTAGCCAAGGATGGCCTTGAACTTCTTCATTTTTTTCTTTTTTTAAAAAAGATTTATTTATTATCATATGTAAGTACACTGTAGCTGTTTTCAGACACACCAGAAGAGGGCATCCGATCTCATTACAGATGGTTGTGAGTCACCATGTGGGTGCTGGGATTTGAACTCGGGATCTTCGGAAGAGCAGTTAGTGCTCTTAACCACTGAGCCATCTCTCCAGCCTGGCCTTGAACTTCTGATCCTCCTGTCGCCACCTTGTGAGTTCTAGACTCGTAACTTGTACCACCATACACAGTTTTTGTGGCATTGATTGGGGATTGAACTCAGGACCCCGTGTGTGTGCCAGGCAAGCTTTCTACTGACTGAGCCAGATCCCCAGTTTGTGAATCACTATTGCATGTATCACCTAAATAATCTTTATGCCTTTGATATTTTGGACCCAAAAAGCCAGTTTGACTCTGGCTCATAACCAGCTCTGGTACAGCCTTCCTTTGGACCCTTCTCACACTGGGGTGGGCAGTCGAACTGGGTCAGCAAACAAATACAGAAAAGCTGCGGTCCTGGGTAACTTTCACTCACTGAGGACACTGATGGCACAGGTATATTTTGCCACAGTGAACCTGTGTTTATGGGGAGCACAGGCTAGCCCATGTGAGACACTGCCATACTACTTGCCATGGCTGTGACTTGTTTACTCACTGTGGCTTTTGTACCATAAAACACCATTCCGTCAAGGAAAGCCGTGTGCTGTCACGTGTGTTCCCATCCGGGTAACCTGGGGTGAAGATGCTGGGGTCCTGGGACCCTGAGAAGCATGCCTACAGAACTGCAGTCCTGTGGTAGATAGGCGCAGGCCTTTGCTCAGTGTATGTGCTACCGTCGGGGGGACTCCACATCACCTGGCCCTTTCTTTTCCCCTTCAAGTTTACGAGTATCAAGCTCAAAGCCAATGCAGATGTTTCTTGCCCATGGGGTGTGTCCGTGTGGAAGTCTACCAGGTCAGCACTCAGAGGCTGTCAGTTGCCCTCACTGATTGAGGCAGTCCTACTGGCCAGGAAGCCTCAGGGATCTGTGCCTCAGTATCCCTGGGGCCGGGATAAAAGGTGCATCAGGCTTTTTTCTGTGGATGCTGGGCATTGAACTCAGGTCCTCTTGAGTGTTCAGCAAGCGCTTTACCCACTGAGCTGTCTCTCCAGCTCACCTGTCACAATTCTTATTCTACCAACCCAGCACATTATACTGTGGTGTTAAAATTGTGTTATTTGATTACTTAAAGTGATGCAAAAATGCAATCCTAGCATGTAGGAGGTAGAGGCAGGAAGACTGGGAAGTTAAGGCCGTCTCTGGGTACACAGTGAGTTCAAGAGCAGCCTGGGCTATGCAAGACCTTGTCTTTAAAACAAAACAAACCAACCAACCAACCAACCAAACAAACAAATAAAAAGAACAAAACAAAACCAGGCTCTGGAGAGATGGCTCTGTGGTTAAGAGCACTGTCTGCTCTTCCAGAGGTCCTGAGTTCAATTCCCAGCAACCACATGGTGTCTCACAACCATCTATCCTGGAATCTGATGCCCTCTTCTGGCATAAAGGTGTCCATACAGATAGAGACTCATTTACATAAAATAAATAATCTTAAAACAAAACAAAAAGCTAATCAGGGCCGAGGAGATGATCAGAAGGTTAAAAACGGCTTGCCATTGTAGATAAAAGGTGAGGATTTTGAGTCCCCAGCACCAGTGCTGGGTGTCTGAACTGACCTTTTGGAAAACAGGGTCATGGAGTCTCTGGGAAAAAAAGCTGGCTAAGTAGACAGGTCAAATCAAGAGCTCTGGGTTCAGTGGACAGATCCTGAACCAATAAATAAGTAGAAGGTAAACTGAGGAAAATACCTGATGTCTGTCAGTGTCTGCCTCGGGCCCCTGTATGCACACACATGCACATAGACACCCCCACCACACACACAGACTCTTGCAAACAAAACACCTGCATGCGCACGCACACACAGAGTAAGACAACAACCGAAAGATTTGCCTGAACTTTCAAATCCTGCTCAGAGCCTTCTACATCTCTGGTGAATATGGATGAGGGTGTACATGTGGAGCTTGGAAATTAGCCATTTTTTTTCTGCCCCCTCAGAGAGACAGGAGGGCTGACTCAGGAGAAGCCCAAGGGTCTCAGGCAAGTTGCCGAGAGCCACCTGTGGGTGAGATGTAGTCTCAGACGGAACACCTACCCCTCTACTGTCCACAGCCTCTGTGTTCCTTCCTCGTGATCCTTTGCTGTGTGGGATCCAGGGCTGAGCACACCTCTCTCTGCTTGTCATTTTCAATGGACAGTTACACGAGGTGGGCCCTGTAGCATAGGGACTGTGTTTCCCACCCCAGGCTAAAACTGTCTTGTGTTGTCTTGATAATTCTCATGAGAGACTTCTATGAATCCAATCTTCTGTAAGAAATTTTTCCAGCTTTGTTCATTCAAGTGACTCCTTTGTGCCAAGCTCTGGCCAGGCCCAGGGATGTACCTGAAGGCTAACCAGCCCCGGTCTCTGCCTACAGAGATTTGGGGGACTTTCTGGGAGAAAGCCGTAAGCTTCCCTAGTTCCCTAGAGTAGGGGGAGAGGGGAAGGGGCTGAGCAGGAAGCTGTGGAATGAGTGAAAGCAAGACCAAGAGTGAGGTAGGCTGGCAGGAGGCCCTGTTCCTTCCAGACTGGCTAGGCCCGCCAGCGGAGAGGCCGCCCGCCATTGACTAGGATTTCCAAGACTCCATTCCGGCCTTGTAGTGAGATGTTCTTCTGCTCTGTATTTCTGTTATTGATGATCTACAAAGGTCCGTTGATGTCGCTGTTCCTGGGACAGTGAAGAGCGCAGTGCATTGTGGGTTCTGGGAGTCATAGTCTGTAGAAGACAGCTGGGCCGCCTCAGGGAAGTTCTTTCTTGAGTCTCCCCCATGTCCTTTTGATGGGGATCTGGTCTCACCACTTGCTAGAAACAGATGTGTATCCCATAGCCGGGCCTTCCCTGGTTTTGGGCAAGCAAACAGATAACCAGAGAGGGGCAGGGGACGGGTGGGGAGGAGACTCTTGGTCCCATTGCCCACTGTTGGTGAATGCGGGCAGGTCTCTGGCCACCACCGGGCCTCAGTTTCCTCTTCTGTAAACAGAGAATAGGATGGACTTTCTAAAGCACCTTTGTCTTCAATTCTGAGGTACATGTTAGTGTCTGAGGGAGGCCTAACTCTACTGAGGGGGGTCGACACACGTGTGTTTGTGCGTGTGTTAGGCAAGACCTGGGAGGGAAGGAGTCAATTTGAGCTCCTGCTCTAGGTATAGACCTGTAGGTATAGACTTGAAAGTGTATGTGTGTGTACACACACGAGTGAGCATGTGTACACATGTGTGAGTGTGTGTATATATGTATGTGTTATGTGCAGACGTGCGTGTCGACTAGAGTCATCCGTGTGTGTGTGTGTGTGTGTGTGTGTGTGTGTGTGTGAGAGAGAGAGAGAGAGAGAGAGAGAGAGAGAGAGAGAACGAACCACCATCTTCTCAACACTCCTTCCCCACCCTGAGAGTTTTCTGACTCTACTCCAGCCCTTTGGTCCCCCAGCAGGGGAACCCTGCAGCGTGGTGACTTCCCTCTATTTGTTCTGAAGCTGGGGCAGATGTTTCCTGCAGCTGGCCACTCACTCAGCCACTGTCCTCAGATGGATCGGCCTATTTTTAGCTCTATTGTTAATGCCTGGGCATCTGCTTCCAGGCGCATGTGGGAGGCTGTGGCCCTGGGAAGAGCACTCCCCTGGCCCATCATGCTCTCTGCCTCCCGGCTTCTGTGTCCTGTGAGCAGCTTTTCAGACGGGAGCTCTGCACCTCAGTTTGTTCCATCCGATGAATGGGACAATAACCCTCTTCCTCACAGGGCTCTGGATGGGCAAGAGATGTGAAATTCACTCAGTAAAGAGATGTTTTGAAACTACATGTATCAGGGGTTCAAATCTACATGCTGCTGTACTTATAAACAACACATTGACTGTGTGGGGATTGGGTTGGGGGCTTTGTTATAGGTACTGGAGTGTGAGCTGAAGTGGCAAGGCTTTACTGGTGGTTATGGGTGAGTTGAAGTGGGGGAGGGCAGGGAAGGCGATTCCATGTGTGGAACCCAACATCACGGTACAGAAGGAGGAGCCTGTGTCCAGGGAGATCTGTTAAGGAGGGTGACTGTGAATATGATCTGTCTTAGTTAGGGTTTTACTGCTGTGAACAGACACCACAACCAAGGCTACTCTAGTAAGGACATTTAATTGGGGCTGGCTTACAGGTTCAGAGGTTCAGTCCATTATCATCAAGGCGGGAACGTGGCAGCATCCAGGCAGGCATGGTGCAGGAGGAGCTGAGAGTTCTACATCCTCATCTGAAGGCTGCTAGGAGAAGACTGGCTTCCAGACAGCTAGGAGGAGGATCTTAAAGCCCACAGTGACATATCTACTCCAACAGGACCACACCTTCTAGTAGTGCCACTCCCTGGGCTGAGCATATACAAACCATCACATGATCCAATACCAGATTTTGATTTTTTTTTTTGGTAACTAAATTGCACAATTCAGGACAGTGCCCTTTGTAGACAGAAGCTATATGTCCCAGTGCCACACACAATACATGTTTGTGTGGTCTCACAATTGTAAGCTTTAGCTTCGATACCCCTGTGCAGCTCCTGACAGTTCTTCACCTGTTGTGACCCAGAGAAGCCAAAGAGATTGGCCATCATGCTAGAGTCTCTTCCTGGGAGCAGGTCTGGGAACTGAGGCTCTGCAGTTCTGCCCTGAGGCAGAAGCCAGCTCAATGGCTGTGCATGTGTTTGGCTGAGCACTGTACTGTCAGGAAGCGTTGAACTGTCTGAAAGATTCAGCTGCCAGATGATTGACAGCTACCCATCTGGCCCACCCCCTCACCATCCACATGGAAACAAAGATGGCTACAGAGAAGGCAAGGCAGAACCCAAGGCCTGACAGGAGGTTAGGGCTGAGGAACCAACAAGATGGATGATGGGTAAAGGCAGCTTCTGTGGTAATGATGCCAGGGCCCATTGGTGGAAGGAGAGAACCAGCTTTCACCAAATTGTCTTCTGACTTCCACGTGAACACCATAGCAGGTAAGTGCCCCCCCCCACTAAATAGATTTTAAAGAAATTTAGTTGGATGTGGTTAACACACACTGTTGATCCCAGGTAGAGGTGGGCACAGAGCTCTGTGAGTTCAAGGCCAGGCTTGTCTACAAAGAATTTTACAGGCCAGCCAGGTTGTGGTGGCACACGCCTTTAGTCCCAGCACTGGGGAGGCAGAGGCAGGTGGAGTTCCAGGACAGCCTGGCCTACAGAACAAGTTCCAGGACAGTCAGGGCTACACAGAGAATACTTGTCTTGAAAATTTAAAAAATATATATATATATATATATATATGAGAGATAGATAGATAGATAGATAGATATTGAGATTGAGATTTCTAGGCCAGTCAGGGCTATATAGTGGGACCCTATCTGAATTCAACCAATCAATATTTAAAAAATAAACGCAAGTTAGTCAAGGCTAAGAAAGAAGCTATGGTGCTTCTCCAGTTCTGGGGAAACTCAGTTGAGTGTGGTTTTGCCTAGAATCTTGGACATGGGTGAGAGAAGTAAGAGAGTGTGTGTGTGTGTGTGTGTGTGTGTGTGTGTGTGTGTGTGTGATTTTATTATTTTATTTTATTTTTGTTTGAGACACGGTCTTATGTAGCCCAAGCTAGCTTTGAACTTGGGATGCAGCGAGGATCGCCCTGAACTCCTGATGTTCCTCCTAAATGTTGGGATTCCAGGTGTGCACTACCACACTGCTCTGTGCGGCGCTGAGGATGGAACCCAGGGCTGTGGTGTGCTAGGTGAACGCTGCTCACTGGCTACTTCCCTAGCCCCGGAAGGGGAGATTTCAGTGCTAGACAAGGGAGTTTAGGTTCAAGGCCACACGGTTTGGGTCCCTGCAGGGTTGCTGGAATCGCAAGCGGAGCTTGAACACTTGTGTACGTTGCTACTGGTCCCCAAGAGAGTCTAAGTTTCTACTGACCGTAAAGAATCTCGACTGTGTGGGGGCTGCAGAGGACAGAAGCCAAGGGGACAGCGGCTTCTCTGGGGCTTCTGGCTCTTAGGGGTAACTGTACTGCCTACTAGCTCTGTCTGGAGCAGACCAGCTTGCCCTGGGACCTCTCTCTCCCTGTTGACTGCTTCTCACCTTGGGGGGGACTCTCATGGCTTACAGGGGCTCCTGGAGGGACAGAGGCACTCACCCTCTGAGCTCCTCTGCCTTTGGGAGCGATACCTGGTTCAGAACTTCCTGGAGTCAGCAGCTGGAGGCAGAGATGATCTAATGGTAGGTTCTTGTCTGTCTCCTCCATTGCTCCCAAGACCCTGGTGTGGGACGGGTCATGTGTTCTGTGATCACCCACTGCTGTGACTCCCTCCACCTCATACCCTGAGAACAGACTCCATCTACGGTGCAGCCCGTCCACCAGCAGAGAAGGTTGACATTGCCTTGCAAGAGAGGAAAACTTTCATTCCTGTGACCATCTGGTCTGCGGTCACTGAGGGACCCAGTCTAAAAATAACAGGGTGCATTAGTCAGGATTAGATCGTCTGTAAGTCGTAGGAAAAGGCAAATAGCAGGAGTTTACACAAGGTGGAAGTTTATTTCTCTGCCCCTATCCAAGCTCTCAGGGCCTTGTAGATGGGGCCTGCCGTGCTGGCGCTATTCCACGGTTTCCCTCGGGGACTTGGATGGCCACGGTTCCTAGGTTGCGAGTTCACCCAACATGGTTGCTCTCATGTCTGTGTCCCCGGGCACAGAATGGGAGAAAGGAGGAAAAACTCTCATATGGAAGGGTTCTGGAAGTCAGCACGTGATGCTGCTTACATCCTGTTAGCTAGAATTCAGTCACATGGCCTAAGTATGTACAATGAAGATCTTGGTCCTGGCTAACGTGGTGTGCTTTGGTAGTCATCCCTGCCCTTCCTGGGGGAGTAAGTCATTCTGGCATTTTAAAATAATTTAAAAATATTGTTTATTTGTCAAGGAGGGGGTGGGGACCAGGGCACACAGCATACCTGTGGCTCTCAATCGACAACTACAAGTAGTTTCCCTTCTGTGTGGGTCCTGAAGTCAGGCTCTGGTCCTGAGGCTTGGCAGCCGATACCTTTATCCACCGAGTCATCTCCTTGGCCCCAACTGTGGACAAGAACCTGGATGTTCTTAGGGTGTTGTGGGTCTCCCAGGGATAGTTCCCAGGTAGGTCAGTCTTGCTTTTGAGGACTGGCAAGTCACATGCCCTCATGTCCCAGGCCAAGAAGGAATGCCTCCCTCTAGCTGACAGTGAACTTAAAAGGGTTTGTTGGTTTGTCTTTTAGATTTATTTATTTTGTTTCATGCATTTTGCATGCATGCATGCATGCATGCACGGGGCGCCCAGAGATCAGAAGAGGCTGTTAAATCCTTGGAAACTAGAGTTGCAGATGGTTGTGAGCCACCTTGTGGGTGCTGGGAACTGAACCTGGGTCCTTTGCAAGAACAACAAGTGCTCTTAACTGCTGGGCCCACTCTCTCGAGCCCCTGACCGTGAACGCTTGATCCTTCTGCCTCCACTGACCACGTTTTGAGATTCCAGGTGTGTCCCGCCATGGCTGCTTTATGCCGTGCTGGGGTTGGAATCCAGAGCTTTCGTACGTCAAGATCCATAAAAAACACAAAACAAAAAGACAGTTAGGAAGTAGTAATGGGGCTCCCTCCTGTCCAACCCTCCGGAGGTTTCATTTAGTTTCTGACAAATGCTGTCCTGGTTTTAAAGAAGAAGAGGTGGGAGAAGGGAATTCAAGGGACACATTGGCCAGTTCAGGTGCAGGACAGACAGGACCCTCCCTTTGCCAAGCTGAGTCGCCTGGGGAGTCCCTCCTTGTCTGCTCCATTACTGTTCCGGAAGGCACCACCCTTGCTGGTCACTGGAATGTCCACTGAACTGTAGCAGTGGCCTTCCACAGAGGGATGGTCGCCGAGGGACTCAGAACTACAAGAATTGGTGTAGTAGAGGAGGGAGGCACCATGACCTGTACCCAGGCTTGAAATTCATACCGTAATTAAACTTAAAAAAAAAAAGTTGGGGCTGGAGAGATGGCTCAGCGGTTAAGAGCACTGTCTGCTCTTCCAGATGTTCTGAGTTCAATTCCCAGCAACCACATGGTGGCTCACAACCATCTCTAATGAGATCAGATGCCCTGTTCTGGTGTGTCTGAAGACAGCTACAGTGTACTCATATACATGAAATAAATAAATAATTCTTTGAAAAAGAAAGTCATTCCTGAAGGAACCTGTGTTTGGTGTGGGAGATTTAACAGCAGTGGACAAGTGTGAAGGAAAACCTGAGCTCCAACTTTGCTGGTGGTGCTGAAACGAGACGCCAGGGTTCTGGGTCTGCTCCTTGCTGAACGCCAGCCTTGGCCAGGAAGTGGCCCTCCAGGCAGGGTGGGCAGCGATGGAGAGACTCTGCCCTGCCGACGACTATGAGCTGATTCCTTTTGAGATCAGTCTGGTCTTCTGCTCCTTCTTCGAGGCAGGCATCTGGTCCAGACTTGGGAAAGCTGTGTGGCGGCTCCTGCTGGGGACAGTGAGAAGCGGCTTTTATGGTGCTGTGGGAATTGGGAGGCAGAGGCATGTGTGCAATCAGGGAGGCTTCCTGCAGGAGCCGGGCATCTGTTGGGTAGAATGTGGGGTGTGTGTTGTAGGAGCATCCCCACGACATAGATTTCTAGTGTTTTGTTCCTCTGCCTGATAGTTGATGGGCATTAGTAAGGTTGCTCTCAGACACTGGCCCTGAGTCCTAAGGTTCCCAAGGCTATAGAAGAGCCATTCCCCCAGATTTGTTCTCTGATAGAGTCTTTTAAGTGGAAGTGTTGAGTTACGTGACAGTCATGTGCTTCCCTTGGTAAGAAACTTCAGGACTTCTGGGCTTGGGGTGGCTTATGATTATCGTCCCAGGACTTGATGTGGGGGGGAGGGGGCTGAGGTTACCATGGGTTCGCCTGGACTACTTAATGAGTTCCTGGTTAGCCAGAGCTATAGAGCAATAAATAAATATCAAACAAACGAAGATACAAAACGTTTTTTGTTTTTGTTTTTTTTTTTTAAATAACCACAGGGCTTCATTGACCAGCTGTGTCTGAGCCTGGGAATACCAGTCTTTAAAAATTTATCACTGCAGATAAATGAGCACAGTTGTCTCAAGTGTTGTTGGATGTATACAAATCCTCATGTCTCTTGCTCATTTTAAGATTTATTTTATGTATATGAGAACACTTTATCTGTCTTCAGACACACCAGAAGAGGGTATCAGATCCCATTACAGATGGTTGTGAGCCACCATGTGGTTGCTGGGAATTGAACTCAGGACCTCTGGAAGAGCAGACTTATCCGCTGAGCCCTCTCTCCAGCCCTCCTCTGGCCCATCTTTAAGCAGTTCTTTCATGTGTGTAAACCTCATGACAAATTCCCAACTGTCTGGAGAGCCACATATTGGCACGTCCCTCCACTGTTCTGGAGTTTCTGTTGTTCTGATGGCCCAGAAACAATGTCGCCAACCCACCATCGAATGAGTCTGTAGACCAGAATGAGCCTTTTCCCTTTGCCAGTTGAGCGCCTCAAGTATTTTGTTATCCTGTCCTGTTTTGTGTTGTTTCGAGATTGGGTTTCTCTGTGCAGCCCTGGCTATCCTGGAACTCTGTGTAGACCAGGCTGGTCTTGAACTCACAGAGATCCACTTGCCTCTGCCTCAAGTGCTGGGACTGGCGTACACCACCGTCTCCAGGCTGTGTTTTGTTATCCTAACGCACAGCAGATCGTTTACATACCTAGGTTAATGGACTGCCTAAACAGCCATGTTTCATGTCCACGCTCCGGTCCACCTCCATTATGTCCCATTAGAACCTCAGGAGCCCGCCCCCAGCCCTGCTGCTGTGCTGACCGCTGTGGTCAGCAGTGGTATAATTACCAATACCACTGACCTTAGCAACCTCTGCAGACCCTTTTGTGTAATAGGAACCCCGAGGAAGGAGCTGTCTGTGGCTTCTTCCCGGCTGTCATGGGAGGAACAGCTGCTCCATAAGCTACGAAGCGCACTCTGGCCGGGTGGAGAGGCCGTTTTGGATGAGGGCTACTGATGAGGGCCCTGGGCTCGCTCTCTTGTCTGCACATGTTTTCAAGGCCCATTCAGTTTTCAAAGGATGCTGCCCATCCTCGCTGCTTGTCCTGCCAGCTGTGCACATCTGTATCGTCTGTTGGCTGCCCTTGCCGGCCACCAGTTGGTGCCGGTCATTGTCTGTGAGTCCAGGGGAGGTGGAGAAGAGGCAAAGGGTGGGTGGGGTAGAGCTGGGCTGTGGGAATGGGCCTGGGTTTGGCCTGTGGCAGCTGTGGCTGGCCGGCAGTGGACGCATGCCCGTTGTCCCTTTCTTGGAGCTGTTTTTATTCACATTCCTTTGGCCCAGGCTTCTGGGAGGAGGCCTGGGAAACGTTGGTGTGGAGCCTGGCAGCTGGAGAGGCTGCAGAAGGAGAGAGAGAGTGCTCTCTCTTTGGACCCTCAGCTGGGGTCCATTGAGAAAGGCCCATTTGGTGAGCTACCTGCTTTCCTATCTGGGAATGTCAAAGGTTCATTCTTTGTACCTCTGAGGGGTCGGGGAACAAGCTGTGTATCAAGAGAGAAGAAGAAGACGTGTTCTTCTACATAGGTGTGGGCAGTTCACCAGGGCTGTCCTGAGGTTCCTGGGAGTTTTCAAGGATGGCAAAGCTTTCTGTATTTCTGTATGTGATAGGAACCATCAATGGTTGGTGAAGGTTCTAGAAGGGTAGAGGAGATGGTCAGTTTCTTTCTGAATGTCCAGGAGACAGCTCTGGGGGTGTATATGTGTGTAGCCTCTGTATATAGTGTTGGGAGGTGTGGGAGAGTCTACTTGAGCACTGTGAACTCCGAGTCAGGTCAGCGGACTGCATACTGACTTGGCTTATCTTTTTGCTGACCCCATGACCCCACTGCACACATCTCTGGGTGCCACTGCTGTGTAGGTGGTGTGGGGTGAGGGGCGGGAGTGGGTGGTCAGGAGCAGACAGGACCCATTATCCATGATTTGCAGCACATAGTAGGCTAATCTCCCAAGGGTAAAAGAGTGTGGGGTGCTATCAGAATTTGCCCTCCCCCATAAAAATATCTGTGCCATGTGTGAGCTCAGGGCCCAGGGCCTCTGAGTTCCTAGAAACTCCCATGATCCTCTCTGCCATGTCTGCTACTCTCCGTGTGGGACACACAGCCTTTTTCTTAGCAGACCCAGAGCTCTGGCAAGACTACCACCCTCCAGCTCTTCCGCTGTACCCCGGATATATTCCTTTACTTGCTTTAAACAGGATTTAACTTTAATCTCAGGCTGTGAGACCTGTTTCCTTCCAATCCAGGACGCCCAGCGTTCTTGGGGTGAGGAAGCGCCGCCCTGTTTCCTGAATGCCCATGATGCCGATCAGATGTTGGTCTTGGTTTCTGTGGCAGCTATTTTCTTTGAACATTTCAGCTGATGGATACTCACCTAGTTTGAATGTCTCTGGCCTCGTTGTAGGAAACTCATGGGTAGAGTGGTTTCCTGTGTGTCTGCTTTAGCGGAATGACGCAGAGGAGATGACCAGGGCCTCGTGTAGGTGCAAGGGGCACACGAGGGCCCTGCAGCCCATTCCCATCCAAACCCTCTCTACCTAGCTTCATTTCCTACTCTGAGCCTGGAAGTCCTGAACCACCATGACCCCTGTGTGTGGCTGACCTTTCCTGACTGTACCCTGTGTTACCCAATGATAAATGCTTTATGGCTCAGACGCACCTCCGTCCCTCAGCCCTTCTTCCTTTTAAAAAATTTTTTTTTTCCCTGAACCTGTTCAGGTTTTTTTTTTTAATTTTTATTTATTTTTCTATCTATGGGTATTTTGCCTGCATGCATATGTCTTATGTACTGCATGTGCCTATGGTACCTATAGAGGCCAGCAGAGGGTATCGGGTCCTCAGGTTAGACAGTTAAATATTTATGAGCGGCCGTGTGGGTGCTGGGAATTGAATCTGAGCCACGTCTCCAGGCCTTCCTAGTGGCCAGCACAGCCACTCTGTGTACAGCCATGGTGGGAATTGCTCCTTCCAGGGTCGAGTGGCCAGGGTCCTCCAGAATTGGCTTTTTGTCTGTCCCTCTGAACTGTGTACCCTCTCACCTGCAGGTCTGGGGTCCTGAGACCCCTGGCAGACTATGGGTACAACAGCAAGCACAGCCCAGCAGACAGTCTCGGCTGGGACTTCCTTGGAGGGCCTGCAGGGCAGTAGCAGCAGCATGGATGGCCAGCATTCTCCCAGCGTGCAGTCCTTCCATGCCACAAGTTTACGCAACAGCAAGGCCAAGTCCATCATTCCCAACAAGGTGGCCCCTGTTGTGATCACGTGAGTATCAGAGGACACGTGAGCATGTTCCTGGAAGACATGGTCTGTGTGGGGAACCTGCATGCACCTGTTTGCAGACTGCCTCCAGTTTTGTAGATTAAACCCCACTCCCCCCTTTCCCCCCATCTCCCAGCCTCACCCAGAGAGTTTAAGCAGTATTTCTGGAATCACACAGTGTCTTAGTTCTTAGTTAAGGTTTCCATTGCTATGAAGAGACACCAGGATCAAGGCAACTTTTATAAAGGACAACATTTAACTGGTGCTAGCTTAGAGGTTCAGAGGCTTAGTCTGTTATCGTCATGGTGGGAAGCATGGCAGCATCCAGGCAGACATGGTGCTGGAGGAGCCTAGAGTTCTACATCTTGATCCAAAGGCAGCTAGGAGCAGACTGTCTTTTCTGCAGGCACCCAGGAGGAGAGTCTCTTCTGCACTGGGTGGAGCTTGAGCATAGGGCCTCAAAGCCCACCTACACAGTGATGCATTTCATCCAACAGGGCTACGCCTCCTAATAGTGCCACTTCTCATGGGCCAAGCGT
Organism: Tokudaia tokunoshimensis; assembly: GCA_036184795.1. Lineage (NCBI taxonomy): Eukaryota > Metazoa > Chordata > Mammalia > Rodentia > Muridae > Tokudaia > Tokudaia tokunoshimensis. The sequence continues at coordinate 25,881,757 of BTHU01000021.1, forward strand.
ATTCAAATCACCACACACAGTGAGCAGGTAGCAGGGCTGAGTCTCTGGACCCATAATGCTCACCCATGTGTGGTAGAGATCTGCCTCCCAAGTACTGGGATTAAAGTTGCGTGTCATGATGCTCTATAGTAGTAGAGTTTTTCAGGCTGGAGAGCTAGGAGCTGCTTTTCCATGCTCCAGTTGGAATCCTTTAGGAACCAACCTTTAGGGAGTGGGGAGGCAGGTTTGTTTTTGTTAGCATGCTTTCAGCCACCTGGACACGTAAGCATCCATGGAAGGATGGACATCTATGAGTGGGTAAAGGAATGGGTGCTTCTGAAAGCTAGAGAATGGAGGGACCCTGGGTCTACCTCGTGGGGATCTGGAGTCTCGTTCTCATCTCTGGGACTTTCGGGAATGCAGGATGAAGAGTATGCTTTAGACAGGACAATGCGTGTGGCAGAGACCTGGGAGATGGGCCTTCTGCATAAAGAAGCCCGTAGGTGGAGTGATACATCAGGCTGCAGTAATTACCATAAATTACTGTGCTTGGGATAAAGGCAGAAGAGCGATGTTTTGCAGAAGTGACTTGACGGACACTGGAAGTCAGTCTGGGTTGCTGGGTGGTGTAGAGGCATGCACTTTTATTCCCAGTACTTAAGTTTGAGGCCAGCTGGTTAAGCATAGTTCATTCCAGGCCGGCCAGGGATACATAGTGAGAACCTGTCTCAAAAACAGAAAACCAGGGCTGGAGAGATGGCTCAGCAGTTAAGAGCACTGACTGCTCTTCTGAAGGTCTTGAGTTCAAATCCCAGCAACCACATGGTGACTTACAACCAATGCCCTCTTCTGGTGTGTCTGAAGACAGCTACAGTGTACTTACATATAATAATAAATAAATAAATCTTTTAAAAAAAATCTGGGCAGTGGTGGCGCACACCTTTAATCCCAGCATTTGGGAGGCAGAGGCAGGAGGATTTCTGAGTTTGAGGCCAGCCTGGTCTACAGAGTGAGTTCCAGGACAGCCCGGGCTATACAGAGAAACTCTGTCTCGAAAAACAAAAACCAACCAACCAACCAAACAAACAAAAAAAAAACGGAAAATCAATAACAACAAAACAAAACCAGAGAGAGAGAGAGAGACAGAGAGACAGAGACAGAAACAGAGAGAGTCAGAGAAACAGAATATGAGAATGGAAGTTAACAGTTAGTAGTTTGGCCATTGAAGGCAACCTTGGGAAAAGCAGGTCTGGAGTCTGGGTCTGGGGCCTGGCTCTGCTTCCTTGGTTCTCTCTCTAGGTCTTAATTTCCTCATCACCATAAGCAGAGCTGGCAGGGAAATATGGAAGCTATTGGTGTGGTTCAGACAGTTGTTGTCCTCCTGAAAATGTATAGCCTTCCTTGGGTTGCAGAGTGTGTGAGGTGGACATGACCTTACAGGTCATCCAACTGAGACACCAGCTTACTATATCCGGCAGGTCAAATCTGGCCCACTACCTGGTGATGTTAATAAAGTTTTATTAGTCCACTGTTAGGCCCACCCACTTTTACATCACCTGTGGATACCCAGTGCTTCAATGGCAGAATTGCCAGGCTGTAACAGAGTCTCTATGGCCTGCCCACAAAGCAGGAAATATTTGCTTTTAGTCCCTTGCAGGAAAGGTTAGCAGAGCCCTGATCATGGCAGATAGATCTGAAAACTGAGTTAGACAGGAAAATGGGTTTCAGGGATACAGAGGGTGGGCCATCATGTTGTGTCAGCAGGAGCCAGGCCCCTTGCTTGTGGAGCCTTCCTCCACCCCACCCATTTAGCTCACTGCTTTCCTACTGGCGGCTGTTTTGTATGGTGCCTGAGCTGCAGCAGGCGGGTCTCATGCATTGGTACAGCAGCAATGTGGCTTTGTGTCTTGAGTACATAGCATCCTGCTTCAGTGATTGTGCCTTACCTGACTTACTGTCTACAGAAACCACCAAGGGCTTGTTTAAACAGCTGGTGTGTGATCAGGCCTGTTGTGGTAATAGTAAGGTCTGAGGAATTGGAACACTTGTAAACAGCCAGGGTAGGGACTCACCCTTCACATCTTGTGGGTAGAACTGCACTGGACCCTGGGGACTGTTCCAGTTACAGCCTGAGTTGTGTAATGGCAATGTCTCAATCAGGCTTTGGGTTAGACCGCCATAACAAAGTATTGCCCATGCTTGAATTGAGACAGATATTCACCTCTTGTTTGGGTGTCCAGGCTGGTATGGCAGCTGGTGACCATCCAGGCTCCCCTAGTGTCTTGCCTCAATTCAATCAGCAGGTGCCTCTGTCTCTTGGGAAGGCTATTCTACCTCTTCCAGGGGCGGGGGAAAGTAAAAGACAGACTAGAAAGCTTTAGGAGTGGCCCAGTATTTGTCCCTCCTCATTCCCTCTCATCTCATTGTCTAGAGCTTAATAACAGGACCCATGCTAGCTGCAAGGGAGGCTGGCAAATATGCCAGCAGCAAGGGAGATGGGAAATGTAGTTTGCAGTGGGATAGCCCAGTTCTCTGTCATCTTAGCTCTGGTGTTCTGTGTATGAGATTGAAGGGGCAACTGTGTAGCTTGGGGTTAGATGGCTTTGCTGTGTGTTCTGGTGACAGTGTAAGGGACCAACAGAGGTTGTCTGACTTCAGTTTTCACTCTGCAGGTACAACTGCAAGGAAGAATTCCAGATCCATGATGAGCTACTCAAGGCCCATTACAGGATGGGCCGGCTCTCAAATGCCACCCCCGAGCACTACCTGGTACAGGTAAGGGCAGCTTCACCCCTACCCCACCCCACCCTTCTTTGCCTCTTCTCCACTTCTGTCTTCTTCCACTCTATTTTTGTCTCTCAGTCCTTCTTTGAACTGAAGGGCATTTTTTTCATATGCTAGGCAAGCATTCTACACTGAGTCATGTCCCCAGTCCCTCACTGATAGTTCTAGGCAAGTAAGTACTGCTGAGCCATGCCCCAGCCCCTTAGTTCTTCTTAACCACCCTTGGGTTGCAGAGAGTATGAGGTGGAGAGGATCTTACAGGTCATCCAGTTGAGGCACCAGCTTACTGCATCCTGCAGATCAGATCTGGCCCACCACCTGGTGATATAAATAAAGTTTTATTGATTCACTGTTAGGTGCATCCACTTGGACATCACCTCCTGCTACCTAATGTTTTGATGGCAGAATCTCAAGGCTGTAACAGAGCCTGCATGGCCTGCCCACAAAGCAGGACATGTTTGCTTTCAATCCCTTGCAGGAAAGGTTTTCAGATACGTGTCAAATTTGAGTTAGACAGAAAAATGGGTTTCAGGAATGCATAAAGGGTGGGCCACCATGATGTGTCAGCAGGAGCCAGGCCCCATATATCCCACGGTCCCCTCTCCCTTAGGGGTCCTGGCCCCAGACTCTTGCTCCTGCTTTCCATCCCTGCCCTGTCTAGTATTCTCCACCTTCTTTAAGAGCAGTGGTTCTCAGCCTTCCCAATGCTGCAGTCCTTTACGACGGTTCCACAGTGGTGACCCCCCATCATAAAATTACTTTCACTGCTACTTTATAACCATAATTTTGCTGTGGTTATGAACTGTAATATAAATCTATTTGGAGATAGAGATTTGCCCAGGGGGTCGTGACCCACAGGTTGAGAATTGCTGTTTTAGACTCTAAAAGCATCTAAGCCCCCAAATTTTAGAGTTTCAGACCTTATTTGGCTTAGCTTCTTTTGTTTCTTTAGCCCCCCTCCATGTCTCCTAGGAGGTCAAAAGTTCACGGACCTGTTGTTTTTAAATCTGTGTCGTTTGCTACTGCTGTCCTATGAACGGTGGTGAGGGCTATGTAGCAATGATGAGACTTTAGATGACTGACTGGCTGGTTGTGTGACAGTCATTGTGGGGATTTCTGGCTTATCTGGGAGTACAGGTCTCACTCCTTGTCTGTCAGGCAAGGGTCACAGGGGATTGATTACCCAGGGTTCTGGTTTGCCCAGGAATGAACTCTTGACCAGCCAGTATTCTGGTCCCTCCACCCCCTGTGGTCACTATGCGTCATTTCATCCAAGTCTGGAGTCCTTGGGACTAGTGGGTATGAAAGGATTTATAAATTCTAGAGGGCTCGTATAAAACCCACATCCCGGTGTTTTATTTACTAGCTGTAAGCCTAGCTTGGGCAGGTTGGAGCTATTCTAACTTATATATCAGCCATATGTCCCTTGTTACTTGCGTTTCTCCTGGTGCATCTCCTCTCATGACAGCCTCCTCCTCTCTCCTCCATGTCCTTTCTTCTCCTCCTTCCTTTCCTGTGATTCCCAGCCAAGTAACTGAAAACCCACCTACTTCTATCTATTGCCCAAACATAGGCTTATATTACCCTGTTAACTTGGGGAACAAGGTTTACATAACAGAGGCTGGGTGAGGATCCGCTCCATCTTGGAGCAGCCAGATTTTGGGGTACAGAATTTAGCATTTGAATGCAAGCAGCACCAGACCAACCCTCTACAGGTGGGGCCCAGGAAGGAACTTGCTTAATTAGCAATCTAGACATGACCTTCTTTCCAAGAGCCTAGCTTTGGCTGCTGTTCTAACATCTGCTCTCTTCAAGGCCTGACTGGCTCCAAGGCCACCTTTTATATGAAGATTTCTCTGTTTCTCCTGAACCCAATACCATTGCCATCACAGATGTCTGTTCCACGAACCCGCAAGCAACTTCAGGGTGGGACCGAGTCTCCAGCCCCACCCCCGTTCCTGCCTCTCTGTTCCCAGGACATATTTCTGTGTGAGGAGAAACCCTTGAGTCCCTGATTGATCCGCTGTGGTTCTCTGTCAGGGTCGCTATTTCCTGGTGCGTGACATCACCAAGAAGATGGACATACTGGGCACCTTGGAGAGCTGTGGGGCTCCCAACTTCCGGCAGGTGCGAGGTGGGCTCCCTGTGTTTGGCATGGGACAGCCCAGCCTCTTGGGGTTCAGGAGAGTCCTACAGAAACTCCAGAAGGATGGGCTCAAGGTGAGCTTCCCAAGGAGGCTGGCCCTCCACCGCAAGAGGTGACTCCGAGGCTCTGGGGTGGTTCAGCTTGGGCTGGGGAGGGGAGTGTGGCCTGGGCTCAGCCTGGAACTTCAGAACAGAAACTGGAGAGTGCATTGCCTTGTTGGGAGGTGCCCAAGGTCTGAAGCCTCTGGTATATATACCCCATTCTTGAGAGCCTCGAAGGGACTGTTTGGTGACAAGGGAGCTACTTCCCAACTTCGCAGACTGCCACTCGATGGGCTAGCTCAGTCTTTCTTTAGTTGGTCTTTTTTTTTTTAAAGATTTATTTATTATATGTGAGTACACTATAGCTGTCTTCAAACACTCTATAGAGGAGTCAGAGCTCATCACGGATGGTTATGAGCCACCATGTGGTTGCTGGGATTTGAACTCAGGACCTTTGGAAGAGCAGTCAGTGCTCTTAACCACTGAGCCATCTCTCCAGCCATAGCTGGTCTTTATATCAGTCAACTGATTGACCCAGGACTCTGTGCTAGGTATTGTGGGCCCATGGAAAGGACTAGAACCATTCTGCCTGGGTGATGTGCAGTCCACCAGAGAGAAAAGACAGACCTACTGACATGCGGATATTTGTTACTACACATGTTAGTATAATACTTGTGAAGATAGTTATGCTTAGAGGAGAATGGATAGGTGCATCCTCACCCTGGATGAGGGTGGAACTATCTGGGCAAAGGCCTAGAGGTTGGACAGGGGACGTGTATCTGTGCAGGACAGGAGTAATGGCTTCTTTTTGCCAGGAATGCATCATCTTCTGTGTGCGGGAAGAGCCTGTGCTGTTCTTGCGCGCTGAAGAGGACTTTGTGTCCTACACACCCCGAGACAAGGAGAGCCTTCATGAGAACCTCAGGGACCCTGGGCCAGGGGTCAAGGCTGAGAATCTGGAGCTGGCCATCCGGAAAGAGGTGAGGGCCTGTGAGTGGCGACTGAGAGCATCTCTCCCTACCTGGCCTCAGATACCTGAGCCAAGACTCCAGCCTGCAGCCCGGTTCTCCAGACATGCCCCTGAAACCATTCTGGGAGCTACTCAGCCCTCTCTGGCTCACACTCCGTAGCTTTTGTGCCCTGCCAGGGTGCGTGGCTGGTTGCAAACTTGACTTCTCCGTCCCAGCTAACCTATTTCTGTCCCTCTCCCATGCTGTTTCCCCTTCGCTCCCCAGTCCTGGTTTAGGAAGGGCGAGAAGAGACCTAGCGTAGGAGACTGTCTTAGTTAGGGTTTCTAATGCTGTGAAGAGACATCATGACCATGGCAAGTCTTAAAACGGACATTTAATTGGGGCTGGCTTACAGTTTTCAGATGTTGAGTCTATCATCATCATGGTGAAAAGCAAGGTAGCATCCAGACTGACATGGTGCTGGAGAAGGAGCTGAGACTTCTACATCTTCATCCGCAGGCAGCAGTAGGAGAGTGTGTGCCACACTGGGTGACATAACTTGAGCATATGTGACCTCAAAGCCTGCACCTCCAGTGACACACTTCCTCCAAGGCCACACCTCCTAATAGTGGTCACTGCCTATGGCCAAGCATGAGTATGGAGGTCATTCCCTGTCAAAGCACCATGGAGACTGTCTTAGTTAGGGTCTTACTGCTGTGAACAGACGCCATGACCAAGCCCAGTCTTATAAAGGACGATATTAATTAGGGCTGGCTTATGGGTTCAGAGGTTCAGTCCATTATCATCAAGGCAGAAGCATGGCAGCATCCAGGCCAGCATGGTGCAGGAGGAGCTGAGAATTCTGCATCTTCATCTGAAGGCTGCTAGGAGAAAACTGGCTTGCAGGCAGCTAGGATGAGGGTCTTGAAGCCCATGTCCACAGTGACACACCTACTCTGAACAGGGCCACACCTTCTAATAGTGCCACTCCCTGGGCCGAGCATATACAAGCCATTACAGAGACCCATGACTGAAGTTTGACTCACTTGTCAAATGGGGCCCTGAGGTGTCAAGTGTGCTGGACCTGTTTCTGAGATTCTGGGACTTCCTCTTCTCTCCCACGACACAGAGGCCAGCGACTCACCACAGAGATGTGTGAATGGAATTCTGGGTCACAGTGCTTCAGATACAGATGCATGAGGGAAGGTCCAGGCCTTGCTGGGGACCAGCCTCTCTCTACCTCTCTCACTTCTGCCTCAGCTGGCCGAGCCTCACCCTGCCCTGGCATTCAGAGGCCTTAGTGCATTTCCGCCAATCACTGGGCAGAGCCCTCTGGCTGACCTCCATCGTGGTCCTGACTGGCCCATGTGGGTCTGGCTGCCCTCAAGTCTGAGGCCCGTAGGCAGGGCAAAGAGCCTTAGGCCTTGTGATTCCCTCTCAGAGGAAAAGACTTGTATGTGTAGCGTCTGTGCGGCCGGGTCACCAGAGCTGGTCAGGGACAATCAGGGAGACCTTGGAAGTTCAGGTCATATGCCTCTAACCCCTACATCTCCCTCTAGATCCATGACTTTGCCCAACTGAGGGAGAACGTGTACCACGTGTACCACAACACAGAGGACCTGCGTGGGGAGCCGCACACTGTGGCCATCCGAGGTGAGGATGATGTGCACGTGACCGAGGAGGTGTTTAAGCGGCCACTGTTCCTGCAGCCCACCTACAGGTACCTGGAGCTCATGTCCTGTCTGGGCTGGCTCTCCAGCTGCTACCTCAGTTTCCCCCATCTGCGCACATCAGGCCTGCACTTGGGAAGGAGGCCTTGAGCTGCTACTCAGGGTCATTGCCCAGCTCACGGGCTGCCTTCTTGTCCTGGCAGATTCTACCGTCTCCCCTTGCCAGAGCAAGGGGCGCCCCCGGAAAGCCAGTTGGATGCCTTTGTCAGCGTTCTTCGGGTAAGTGGGACTGAGGTGGGTTCTGGGAGTGGCGGGTAGGAAGAGGTGCTGGTGGTTGATCTCCATGGAGATGCTCAGGGTGGGTGTGCTTTATATGGGGTCCAGTATATTGGGGTGTGGGGTTGTGTCTATGTCCTTATGTGCATATATGCACTCTACTGCAGTGTGTCGGTGTGTGCACATGGGTACACAAGCTACAATTCTGTCATGCCAGAGTCCAGCGCTAGTGTCTGGAGGACCCCGTTCTAGCTATGGCTTGGCTGTACACACTCGCTCTGTGGTGTTGGAGACTTTTCCTCCTCTCTAGGCCTCTCTTTCCTCCCTTCTTCAGTCAGACTTGAGATTCTTATCCCAGAGATTTGTTTGCTGATATTTACTGGGTTTCAGGGGAGAGCGGCTTTCTGTCCCAACCCATTTTGGGATAGTGCCTTAATTTGTATTTATAATGGGGAGGGGTCAGGTCAGTGTAGGTCCTGGGACCCTCTGAGTAGCTTCTACTCCAGACCGCATGCCGTTCCTGGGCTGTTCTCTGAGTTCCCCCGGGTTCCTGCCCTGGGTGGGAGCAGAGGATGGGTCAGATCTGACTGTGAGCTTGACATCAGAGGCCCTGCTGTTTGTCTGACCACAGCTTGCTACAGATGTCATGAGCTTGACTAGGGGCCTCAACTGGAGGGTTTTTCCCATACACTGTTGTCTGATCGTCTTTCGTATTCCCTTCTGCAGGAGACACCCAGCCTTCTGCCACTCAGAGAGAACCACGGGCCTCCCCCTGCCCTCCTGTTCAGCTGCCAGTCAGGTGTGGGCAGGACCAACCTGGGCATGGTCCTGGGTACCCTCGTCATGTTCCACCACAGTAGAACCACCCCCCAGCTAGAGTGAGTGGCCGGGGGTTCCCGCCAGCGGAGGGGTTGGAAGGTGGAGAGGGTGAAGTTGCCTCTGGGGTGTTGGGATCACATCCAGCATCTTTGCATCATTTGTCACAGATTGGTTTGGGGTGCTGGAGAGAGGCCACTGGACCCTTCTAGGTCTTTGTTTCCCCCAGTAGAATTCAGAAGTAATCTGATGCCTCCCAGTGGCTGATGGGTGGCCTCGGACTGTGTAGCGGTCCATGATAATACTCCCCGATTCTCTCACCTTGTCAGGGCTGCCTCCCTGCTGACCAAACCCCTGCCCATGGAGCAGTTTCAGGTGGTCCAGGGGTTCATCTGCAAGGTACCCCAGGGGAAGAAAATGGTGGAGGAGGTGAGTAAGGAGCTGGGATATCAGGGATTGGGATGGGGCGGTTGCTCCTGTTACTGGGGTGTGGGTGTGGGTGTGTGGTGTTTCTTCCTTTCTGCACATCTTCTCTGAAAGTTCTCTTCTTTGTCTCTCCCATTCCCTGTCCCTCTGACGTGGTCCTAGGTGGATCGAGCGATCAGCGCCTGTGCAGAGTTGCATGACCTGAAGGAAGAGGTTCTTAAAAACCAGAGGAAGCTGGAAGGCTTCAGGCCAGAGAGCCCGGAGCAGGTGAGGCCGAGAGGAGCATGCTGGGCTCTGCTTGGGACTGTTGGTTCTCAGTCTGGTCGCTTCTCTGTCAGTACAGTAGTTTCTGGAGGGGGTGGGGGTGGGGTGGGGATGAAGGGTGGGCAGCTGGAGCAGCGGGAAGGACGAGGACGAGGGAAGTTTATTTTTTCTGAGCAGGTCCCTTGGCTGCAGAATAAACAGGACGGACAGAGGGGCCTGCTGAGATCTCTGAACTCACACGTTTCCCAGAACTTCCCATTAATCAGCTTCACGTTAGGATAAAGAGAAGCCTAAGAGTGTGAGAATCAGCTTGTAAAAAAAGGAAAGGCTAGCCAGGGGTGATACAGGCTTATAAACCCCACGCAGCTGCAGAGGCAGGGGGACTGTGGGTTCTGGGGCAGTCTGGGCTGCTTGCTGTGTTTCAGGTCAGCAGGGAGAGAAGGGAGAGGGAGAGAGGGAAGGAGAAGAGAGTCCTGTTCCCCATTCCCACCCCCATTGAAAGTGCCTGTGGTTTTTTGGCACCGTTCTCCTGGTCAGCATGTTATTGTGGGCATGTGTTTTGGGACGGCACTTCTCATGTAATGGACAGAGGGCAAAAAGACAGGAAGAGGCAGCCGGCATCCTGTAGTGTAGAACACATCTCCAGTGATCCAGGAGGTCCCTGCTTGACCCTGTCACCTTTCGACAGTGTCACCCCAGGACCCAGCCTTTAATTCAGGGGTGTCTGGGGGACTCTCAAGATTCATACAGGAGCTCCTGCAAGGGAACACTTAAAAAACAAACAAGTCCTCGAGAACTGTATCCCACCGTGGAAAAACAGAAACGAGAAACAGGAAGAGCCATGCTACCTCGTGCCGGCAGTTGCCTGAGCACGTGGGCTTCGCTTCAGCGGTGTGTGAGTCTCCGCATAGCCACCCACACTTCTAGTTTTAGTGTGAATCCCTGGATTTTGTCATTGAGAAGAGTTTTTGATGGTTTTGTCACTTAAACTCGTGACCAGGTCAACCTGCCTGGGCCTGGCGAGTCAGACTTGGGATTCCTGACCTGGCTGCCTGGTCACTGCTCTGGTAGTGTCCCTTACGGGGATGAGGACCTCTGCTGTGTAGACTGCCTGCATTGCTCTGTTTGTGAAGTGGGACACTTGATGATAAGTAGCTGTGGGGCTGTTGGGGGGGTCAAGTGAGGAAAGATGCTTAGAAGAAGGCTAAGTGTCACCTGCTGCTATCACTGGACGGGTCCCAGTTGTTGACACATGAGCTGCTTCAGGACCCCGTACTGTAATTGCTTCTGTCTGGAGACACTCCATCTCGCCTCATCTGGAACCCTTTCTTGCATCTGCAGCGGGGTCATCAAGGCCCAGGGTTATCCCCTAGTCTAGACCAGGGGTCAGAGGCCACCAGAGCAGGGCCCAGGACTCATGCTGAATCTTTGTTTCTCTGGTACCATCTTGTGGTTGGCTCATGTGTCATTGGCAGAGCTGTCATGTTGCCATGGCAACGCAGAGGGGCGTGACTGAGTCTGTGCTCCTGTCAACCCCCTCCCACACCTAGCATACTCACTCTCTGGCTTTTTACAGAAAAAGCTGCGCAGTCCCTGGAGGTGCAGAGTCCCAAGGGTGGTGATGGGGTAGGGTGGGGTCCAGCTTTACCATAGACTCAGATCTCACTTGCCATCTGGGTTCCTGACCTGGGTGGAGAACTGTAACACCCGCCGAAGAGGCTGGGCTGGGGCTAGGAGAAAGGGAATCCTATCGTTTGCTGCCTAGTTCCTCTCTATGAATTAGGGGTCGTAATAATTCTCTGGAATATTGTGTGTGTGTGTGTGTGTGTATGTATGTATGTATATATGTATGTATGTATCTATGTATCTGTGTATATCTGTGTGTATGTATGTGTATATGTGTGTATGTTTATGTGTGTATATGTTGCATGTATATGTGTGTATCTGTGTGTATGTATGTATATATGTGTGTATGTATGTTTATGTGTATATGTGTATATGTTGCGTGTATATGCTGTGTGTATGTGTGCATATGTGTGTGTATGTATCTGTGTGTGTATGTGTCTATGTGTGTGTGTCTCTGTGTATGTGTGTGTGCATGTATCTGTGTGTATGTATGTATGTATCTGTGTGTGTGTATATTTGTGTGTATGTATACATATGATGTGTGTGTATGTGTGTATATGTGTATGTGTGTATGTTTGTGTATATGTGTGTGTATATTTGTGTGTGTGCGCGTATGTGTGTATGTGTTCCTGGATCTTAAAGGAGGGCCTCCCTCAAGAAAGCGAAAGGAACCAGGTAGTGTTCGCACACCTTTAATCCCAGCACTAGAGATGCAGAGAGGCAGGCAGATCTCTGAGTTCAAGGCCAGCCTGGTTTACAGAGCTAATTCCAGACAGCCAAGGCTATGCAGAGAAACCCTGTTTCAACAAAGTAAAGATTCAAGACAGAGGAAATGCAACATGATGAGGTAGTTGTCCTGTTTTCTCCTCACGCTGTCCCTGCCCCAGGGCTGAAAACTGGTCTGGAGAGGCAGCATCTGTACGAGAGCCACCCATGCCCAGTGTGGTCACCACAGGGTTCCATATTATGCATGAGCTACGGCAAATGGGATAGACACATGGAAGGACTTCCAGCCTGGCAAAACTGTCTTGGAGCTAGGGGCGTGTGCCTTCTGGGAGTCTCCACTCTTCTAGACACAGCTAGGGGGCAGCCGCATGTTTAACACCCCATTTCTCCCTTCCGCCTCCCTGTCCTCAGGAATGTGGCAGTCCGCATGCTGTCCAGCAGAGGGCGCTGTGGAGCCTGGAGCTGTACTTCTATCTGATCCTATTTAACTACTATCTGCATGAACAGGTGGGGCTGAGGGAGCGCCAGCCCTCCTACCCCAGCCACGGGACCCCATGGGACAGGGAATAGAGGGAGACTGTGTTGGTCCCTGAGAAAGGTTGGGAGGGCCAAGGTGTGTGTTGTTTCTGCCCCCGCCCCCATTTCCCCTCTCCCCTCAGTATCTCAGTCAGGGCAGAAAACATCCTGTTCCTCCCTCTCCTACTCGTTCTCCCCTGGGTCACAATGCTACCTTTCGAGGCTCCCTTTCTGTGGCTAGGCAGGGAGGGCTCAGGGTGGCCCCACACTCCTCAATGCCCCGTCTCTCTTGGCCTCGGGCTGCAGTACCCCCTGGCCTTTGCCCTCAGTTTCAGTCGATGGCTGTGCACCCATCCTGAGCTGTATCGTCTGCTGGTGGCGCTGAATTCAGTGGGGCCCTTGGTCCCTGGGGACCTCATCGCCAAGGGCTCCCTGGTGAGTATCTGTGGAGTGGGCTGGGTTGGCTGGTCCCTGGCCCCACGGAGTTCTAGATTCCTGTAGGGCTGGGGAAATATTGCCGGGGGCCGAGGGGTGGGGGTGGGGGGGTGGCAGGCTTCTCGTGTGAGCAGAATGTGCCATGCTCTGGCTACTGTCCTGGTACCTTTTCCTCAGTCTCAAAGCCCAGAGCTTTGACACAGAATCAGACTGGGCCGTAGGAAAACTTAGCTGGAGCCTCTCTGGAGGCTGTGCACCACCACATCCTTGCCAGGGCGTCAGTGAGGCTGCAGGGTCCTGCCTTGTATACCCAGTACTCAGTAGGACACCATTTCTCTCCCATCCCAATCCCACACTTCCCTCTGAGACCGGGTTGGATATGGTCACCACCACCGGATATGGCAGGGGATCATAGCCCTCAGATCTGGTGTCTTCCTCCCTACAGGAAGCAGATGATCTAGTTTCCCTGGATGCGCTCAGCACCATCAGAGAGATGGACGTAGCCAACTTCCGGCGTGTACCTCGCATGCCCATCTATGGCACCGCGCAGCCCAGTGCCAAGGTGCCCGCTCTCAGGCCCCGGGGTTCAAAAGTGGGGGCAGGGAACAGAGAGCCCTGGCGCTTACGGCCCCTCCCTCTTCCCCCAGGGCCTAGGCAACATCCTGGCCTACCTGTCTGACGCCAAGAGGAAGTTGTGCCAGGTGGTCTGGATCAACCTGAGGGAGGAGGTTGTGCTAGAGTGTGACGGTCGCATGCACAGCCTGTGGCCCCCCGGACCAGCCCTGGCCCCCGAGCCGCTGGAGGTAAGGACTTCTGCATGGTCTGCAGGGGAGGCACTTAGGCGTGAAGGGAGAGAGACAGAGGGCCCTGTGTTCCTGTTGTATGGATGGAGGAGCTGAGGCTTAGAAGGACCGTTCCAGAACTACTGTTCCCGTGTCCCCATGTCCCCACTCCCGTGACTTTTCTGCCTCTGCGGTGTGGTTCTGACCTGATGCTGGGCCTCTTGAGTTCTGACCCATGGCTCCATCAGGTTCCTGCCTCTCAGGCCTGTCTCAGTGGCCTCTGCCCTCTGTCCCTCTCTTGTCCAGGCTCTGGAGGCCCAGCTGAAGGCTCACCTGAGTGCTCCTGTCCCCAACACCAAGAGCCCTACCACCCCCAGGTTCCAGAAGTGCCTGACCACACAGGAGGTCTTCAGCCAGCACCAGGGGGCTAGCCTTGGCCTGACCTACTGCCGCATTCCTGTGCCGGACTTCTGCGCCCCTCGGGAGGAGGTGAGGGGCCAGATCTCTGGGCGCCAGATCTCTCTTCCTCTTCTCTGGCCTGGGAAAAGCAGCTCAACTCCATAGTGGGGCCAGGGGATTGTCTAATGGAGTCTGTATGAGGCCTCAGAAGCATATTCCCATCCTTTCTCTGATTGTGTGCTTATGTGCATGTGCACGGGTCTGTGCATTGTGTAGTCTACGTCACGTGCTTTGTGTTGTGGGGCCAATCTGTCATATGTTGCAGGCATGTGCTACCATATGTCACTGGGAAGGGCGTGTGCTCATATGTCTGTTGGAGAAATATATGACACACGGTGCTGTGGTGCTGTGGGGTGTAGTTCCCTGTCTTGTGCTGTGGGGTTCGTGGCACCTGTCTTGTGCGTGTGGTCTGCATGTGAATGTTATGTGCACGGAGTGGGGGGCGATAATGGAGAAAACCCTGTGTGACTGAGATGCTGTTCATGCGGCAGCTGTAGGTCTGTGACAGATGTATCTTAGCTGTCTGTGTGGTTTGACGTTCAGGGATTTGTTGGTGTATCTGGGCTGTGTGTGCCTGGCATGTGTGGCCTGTGGATGTCGCTATGATGGCTGTCAGGGTTCTCTGTGGGCTCATAGCCTGTGGGGTGCTGCCCCCTGGTGGCTGCTCAGGCAGGGACACAACATCAGACTGGAAAACGTGCATGAGGGTTGGCATACTGAGTCCCAGCAGTGTGTTGTGTCTCCTTGTATGCCTGGGATAGAGACAGCTATGGGTGTGTACAAGAACGTGGCTGTTCACACATGCATGGTCTTGTATGTAACCTAGTGAGCTGTGTGTGCATATGAACTAGGTTATGTGAATGATGAATCACGAGGGGGACAGAAATCTGGGGTTACCATTTGGATGGCGGTCCCCACTGTGGTCTTATCACCCAGGACTTTGACCGGCTGCTTGAGGCCCTTCGAGCTGCTCTCACCAAGGACCCAGGCACAGGCTTTGTCTTCAGCTGCCACAGTGGCCAGGGCCGGACCACAACGGCCATGGTGGTGGCTGTGCTGGCCTGCTGGCACAGTGGGGTAGGTGTGGCCTTCTGCATGAGGTCAGAGGTCGTCCCCAGCCGGGGTGGGTTCTGGCTATGGTGAGTGTGGAAGGGCAGAGGTCATGTCTGATGTCATCTAGGGGACCCTCTTCCATCAGACCCGGCAGACCCTCAGCAGGGTTTCTGGGTGTGTGTGGGGGTGTGGAGGGGTGTAGAGTAGGGAGAGGCTCCACCTCAGTTCTGTCATCCCTCAGGGCTGTCCCGAGGTGGGCGAGGAGGAGCTAGTGAGCGTGCCGGATGCCAAGTTCACCAAGGGCGAGTTTCAGGTGGGTATGCCCTGCCACCCCCTGACCCTATCCCTGGGAATGCTGTGCAGGTCAGAATTCTTGGGTCCTACTGGCAGCTTGGTGGGGTGAGGGTGTCTGTCTGCTTCCCAGATGGGTGTTCTGTGGCTCGAAACAACTTGACTCTTAAGCCTCTGCCACAGTAGATAGGGTCTGGACCCTTCTGCCCTACCTGGCCAGGTCATCTTGGTGTTGTCGAAACTCAGCCGTGAATGGTACTCTATGGAGGCCTGCAAGCTACTCTGCTCTGTCAGTCCCCCTGCTTCAGCTCAGGGGCCCTGGGTGGGCAGCCATTAGCATTCAGATCCTATCATCTGTCTCTTGTACCTGCCACGCGGCATGTGACACCTCAGACGGGTGACACCTCTCTGCACACCTGGCCTAGAGCTGAGCAGGGCCTGGCCCCACGGTCACTATCTGCTCACCTGTGCCACAGGCTTGCAACTTGCCCTCCTAGCACTCCTGCTGTCCTGACCTCTGAGAAAGGTCAAGGCTGTCAATCAGGTAGTGCCTCTGGACCCCTGGACGTGGTTCCCTTTCGACACCCCTTTTCCTTTTATGGTTGATGTGTATCCCTCTCCCTCTTTTTTTTCTTTACTTAGTGTGATGAAAATATGCTAACAGAAATCAAATTCTAGGCCAGCCTGGTCTATATTTTAACTTTCAGGTTAGATGGGGCTACACAGTGATACCTTGTTCCAAATCAATCAATCAATCAATCAATCAATCAATCAATCAATCAATCTCAGTGGTGGAGTGTTTGCCTGGCTGTTCAAGGCCCTGGATTGGATCCCTACCACTGCAATAGATAAGGGGGGAAAAAAACAAAGTAGAGGAAATGAGGGGCTATGGACATAGAGTCCTAGGCTCAAGCCCTCTGAGCGGGAGTGGTGGCTCATACCTATGGCCCAGCATTCTGGTGGGAGAGGCAGGAAGATAAGGAGTTCAGGGTCACTCTCTACCACATAGGGAGTTGGAAGACTGCCTGGAGCGTGTAAGATCCTCATCTGTGGGGAAGTGAGCTAGCTGGGTAGGTGAAAAGCTTGTCCGACAGTAACAAAATAGAGAGTAAGATGGATCTTTGTGAGGAGCCTTGCCTGAGCTTTTAATATACTCGGAGCATTTCAAACCTGACTGTGGTTTACTGGCATCATCTCCCCAGCCCTCCCATCATCTCCCCGGCCCTCCCATCATCTCCCTGGTCCTCCCATCATCTCCCTGGCCCTCCCATCATCTCCCTGGCCCTCCCATCACCTCCCTGGTCCTCCCATCATCTCCCCAGCCCTCCCATCATCTCCCTGGTCCTCCCATCACCTCCCCGGTCCTCCCATCACCTCCCCGGCCCTCCCATCATCTCCCCGGCCCTCCCTTCATCTCCCCAGCCCTCCCATCATCTCTCTCACTCTCCTATTGTCTCCCTGGTTCTCCTTGTCAGCACCATGCGTGCCTTCTGTTGTAGGAGCCTGTGGATGTGTCGCCTGGGCGACACCATAGCCCTTTACTGCCCTGAAGTGGGCAGGAGGGCTCAGGCCGAGGTTCCCCCTTGGCTTTCTCTCCACTCACCCCTCCTCTGGCCCCAGGTGGTGATGAAGGTGGTACAGCTGCTGCCAGACGGCCACCACGTGAAGAAGGAGGTGGATGCGGCCTTGGACACTGTCAGCGAGACCATGACACCTATGCACTACCACCTTCGGGAGATCATCATATCCACCTACCGACAGGTGAGCGCCGGCCCTGGGCCCCCAGCTCTGTAGGATGGGCTGTGGTTCACATCTGGGGGAGTGAGGGGAGGGGAGGTGGGTGATTCAGGTTTGCAGGGGCAGCAGGTCCTTTGAACCCTTCCGAGGGTGTTTGGCTCTTTTGCTCATTTGTTTGTTTTTTGTTTTGGTCTCACCTCTTAGAAAGGCATATGGACCTGGGGACAGATGGCAGCAGCCCAAACCACTCCCCCCTGGGGATAACGTTCATATTAGAAACCTGCTGTGGGAGAGGCCAAGTACAGAGGAATGCCCAAGGCCCCTATGCCGTGGGATACAATTCTAGTGTGTGATCCTGGGGTCCCAGAGGCCAAGCAGAATCAGGCGGGTGGCGGTATGGCCGACAGTCACCAGGGATTAAAGTCAGTGCTGTGTGATGCAGCTTGTCTATGGTTTGGGGGCTGGGGCTGGTCCCCATCAAGTTGTTTGCTCGGATAAATATTATTTTATGCTACATATATTTACTTATCTGTGTGCATACAGCATGAGCGTGTGGGGAGGCAGGGACAACTTGTAGGTTCTTTTCCTTCTACCATGTGGATTCTGAGGGGATGAATTTGGGTGGTCAGCCTTTATGGTAGTCCCCCTTACCCACCCACCAAGCCATATTGCCAGCCCTTCAAAGTTATTTTGTCTGTCTGTCTTTCTTTCTCTCTCTCTCTCTCTCTCTCTCTCTCTCTCTCTCTCTCTATCTATCTATCTATCTATCTTTGATTTGGTTTTTTGAGACAGGGTTTCTCTGTAGACCAGGCCGGTCTTGAACTCACAGAAATCCACTTGCCTCTGCCTCCTGAGTACCAGGACTAAAGGCATGTGCCACCATCACCTGGTCCAAGTTATTTTTTAATAACTCTTTAAATTGTAAAAGTAAGGTGTCTAGAATGGTTCAGATTTAGCATATGAATCTGGGAGCTCACAGCTATTTAGAAAGAATGTGCCCTTGAGTCTGCCCGGGTCTCCAGTGCTCCTGTCTCTTTCGCTCCAGTGCTGGGCAGGAGGTGGAGTTCGCAGCTTTGGGCCTCTCGGGTGTGGGAATTGGGTTGGTCGGGCAGCGGAGAACCCTGTTTCTCAGCCTGGCGGCAGGCGTGTAGGAGTGTTGCATGGCATGAAGAGGCATCAGTGTGTGACATGGGGTGATTTCCGGGGCAGCGTCTCCTCTGTGGCTTATCATGGGTATCATGGGCAACTTGTTCAGTCTCCAGCTGGGGACACGTGCGCAGAATGATATAGAACAGTCTTGGCTTGGGGTCTCGGGGTCAGATCCTAACTGGGTCAGAGGGGAGGTCCTGTTTGGAGGCAGGACAGGCATGTGGGACAATACTGGAGGGAAGTTCAGACTAGAGTCTGCCCTGCGTGGGGAGGAGATGATGGCGACTTCTAAATGAACTTGGCACATGTTGGATGACACAATGTCCCTGTGATTAGGATCCCATCTCCAGGTTCCTTTGAGTCTCACACTGTCTTAGGGTCTCTAATGCTCTGATGAAACGCCATGACTAAACGCAACTTGAGGAAGAAAGGGTTGTTTCATCCTCCAGCCTGTAGTCCACCATCCAGGGAAGTCAGGGGAGCAACTTCAAGGCAGGACCCTGAAGGCAGGAACTGATTCAGAGGCCATGGAGGGGTGCTGCTTACTGACTTGCTTCTCAAGGCTTGCTCGGCCTGTTTTCTTATACAACAACTCAGGGCCACCTACCTCTTCAGGGGTATCACCACACAGTAGACTGGACCCTCCCACAAAAATCATCCGTCCAAAAAATGTACCGCAGGCTTACCCACCGGCCTACTTAGTGGGGGTATTTTCTCATTTGAGGTTCTCTCTTTTTAAGTGACACTGGCTTGAGTCAAGTTGGCATAAAGCTAGCCAGCACAGACTCACTGCCACAATTTGGAATCCCCGTTCAGAGCGTGAGAGCTGAGGCCTCTAGGTTCTGGCTGCTGGAGGCTCGGGCAGGGCTTAGACCTGCTCCAGAGAACCTGGACCACACCCTGTTAGAGCCCCCTCCTCTCCATCCCAGCTCCAAAGCTCACAGGCCCTCAATTCCTGTTCCTGGATGTGTGTTATGAGGACAGATAGCAGGAAGCATGAAAGGTCTGGGCTGCAGGGAGAAGCTAGAAGTTGGCCTCGGATAGCCCAAGAAGGAGTCACTGCGGGCCTCAGGGGCCGCATGGGCAAAAAGGCCAGGCGGCCTAAAGGTTCAAGCAAGGCATGGAAGGCCACCTGGTAGCACAGTGTTGACACCAGAAGTGAGATTGGATGGGTAGCCAGCTTTACTCCTGGGGGGAAAGGTGGTAGGGGAGGGGGAACCGAACTATGTTTTTTTTTTGGGGGGGGTGGGTAGCTCCTGGATGCCTTCGCAGTGGAGTGCTTAATGGAGGAAGTTGAGCAAGTGAGGTCCCTTCCTACCTCCCCACCAGGACTCCCCTCACATTTCCAAGGCCACTTTGGTGCTGACTGCATGAGGTGGAATCCCAGAGCCCCATCCCATGGTCCATGCAGAGGAGCAGAAGCTGAATGCAGTTACTCACCAGTATGGCCACCAGGTGGCGCAAGTGAGCTAAGTTAGCGTAAATTCCTCCCCCATCACTTTCCCACTGAACCTCGGGCCTCCCTAATGTTTAGTAAATTAGGTATGGTGTGTGTGTGTACTTTTTAAAGTAATTATATTTACATTAGTGTGTGTATGACGGGAGGGGATGCGTGTCATAGAGAGCATGTGGGGGTCCAGTGTGTCCTTTACAGATGAGGACCATGTAATTTGAGGGCAGGCCACACGAAGTCCCTTGTGAGTTAGTGGCAGAACGTGCATGGGAGGCAAATGTCTTCACTCCAGGCTCACGCCCCTCCCTAGTCTATGCTGAATTTGAGCTCACGATCTCTGGATGGTTCTGGGGGGAGGCCGCTGCTCTAAAATGGGGGCTGTTTCTTCCCTCAACTCACCCCATTGAACTGACTCCTAGAAACTGGCAGTCGGGTCTGACCTTCAGTATCTTAAGATTTAGTCAAGCCCCCGGCTTCTGGTTTTAAACTGGAGGTCCACAGCTGGTCTCTGCTGGAGCCTGGCAAGCTCTGCACCAAGTAAGCCAGTGGGCTCCGCGTGGGGGTAGATGCTGCCCAGGCGCCTCCTCCCTCAGACTCGCAGCCTGGGAATACCCCGGCCAATGTCCTATCCATTTCAAGTTTTCCCTCGACCTTCTGTCCATCTCAGCTTCTCCCAGCAGAACGCAGCCTTGAGACCGAAGCTCCCAACAGCATGTGGTAACTTGGCTTCTGCCCCCTCACCCTCCAGCCTCCAGAACTGGTCTTTCCCAGCCCCCTGCGGGTTTCAGCAATCCTCTTACTCCTTAATCAGAAGCCATTAAGAACACATTCGACCTCGGGGCTGCTTTTGGCAATAAAGTGACCCCAGGGCCTCAGAGAAGCAGAAAAATGGGAGGTCCCTGCTCTTTCTCATGGTGCAGGAAGGAGCGGTCTGTGTGTGACTGTCCGTGCGTGACCCTCCGTGCGTGACCCTCCGTGCGTGACGTGAGCTTGTACAGCAAGGAAGTATGTGCGTGGCTGGCTTGTTAGACGTGGTATAATACAAATGGCCCCGGGATTCGGCGGGGCTCTGGGAGCTTGCTGAGCTGAGCTGTTGTGACTTGATCTTTGTACACGCGAGCTCCCCTTCCTCACTGGCGGACACTAGGCTCTGAGTACTCAATGCCCTGTATCTGTCTCACTTGGCATGTGCAGACGCTGAGTCAGAGCAAGGAGAAGGCCGTGCTAGGCTGTGTTCTAGCGAGGTGAAGAGAGGCCCACAAATGCCTGTCTCGGCTCCTGGGCTGTTTGTGGTGGTGGCTGAGGGCCCTTCATACCACTGTAATTGGTGGTGTGTGGTGTAAGCCAAGTGGGAGTCCTTCTGGGGCAGTCTTATCCATGTCTGCCTTAACTTACCTCAGTCGTTTGGCCTTAGAGGCCCAGCCCAGCCATGTCTCTCTATTTTCCAGGGCAACTATGAGGGTTTGTCTAGGCTCTGTGTGTGTGTGTGTGTGTGTGAGCGCGCGCGCGCACGCCATGCATGACAGGGTCTCTGTTAGCTTTGGCTACTCTGGAACTCACTCTGTAGATCTCACAAAGCTCTACCTGCCTCTTTCTCCCAGTGCTGGGATTAAAGGTGTGCACCACCACCACCTAACTGTGCTCATGGAGATTTAAGAACTGCTTCAAGGGCTCAGTGAGCAAAATTGCTTGCCACCAAGACTGGCATTTTGAATTTGATCCCCTGAACCTCCATGGTGGAAGGAGACGACAGACTCCCTGAGTTGTCCTCTGACTTCTGTACATACGAATGCCCATACTGAGCGTGGCTGGCTTATAAGACGTGACATAACATAAATGGTCCTGGGGTGCAGAAAGTGCACTAGACTTAGAGTCACAGGGTCAGTTTCAGCACACATTTTTTAAAAAAAACCTGCCTCACATGGAAAAGAAAAGGAAAGATGGTCTCTTGAGATGAGTCACTTTGTGAGGTTGAAGTGGACAAGAGGCGACTGGGAGCAGTGTGAGAAGTCCGGGCCTACTGAGGTATTCCAACATGGCCAGCAGCCCCCAGGTCGATCTAGCTGGGAATCGATTGTTTCCTTTTGGACTGGGAAAGGGGAAAGTATTTATGACAGAAACCAAGCTCTGGCTCAAAGGAAGCCCTGCTAGACACATTAATGGCAGCGGGCACTACTTGGCTTTGGCTGGCGACAGTCACTCTAACTCTTCTGTATATGAAGCGGGCTATGGTACCGTCTCTCTTCCTTGCAGGATGAGTTTGAGGAGAAGCTGAGGCACAGCTGGTGGTAGACGCCCTTCACCTTCCAAAGAGCGCTTTGCAGAGACCATACTGCTTTGACTTTCTGAGAACTTAGAGCCTGTCCCAGACCTCAGCGAGGAGGGAAGGAAGTCAGGGCAGGTTCGATTAGACTCCTTTAACTGAAGACGAAACTGAGACTTGTGGGAGATCTCTGCCAGGCTGGAAGCAGGGTCAGGACTATATCTGCCACTTGGCCTTATATTCCTTTCCCTCCGTGGTGGCAACAGGACCCAGGGGACGTACGTGCTGTGGGGGAAGCCACGTTGCTTCTGCCTGCACACTGTCTCGGTTATCTGGAATAGGTCTATCGAACAAGAGCTGCCTGGAGGCAGAAAGATTAGCTCAGCGCCCCAAGGACTAAGGGCATTTCCTAAGAAAAGCAGAAAATGAGCTGACTCAGCGCCGAGCCCCTGGAGGGTCTTTCTCAGCTTCTGTAAGACTCAAGCCAATGCTGTCCCCAGAGCCCTCATTCCAGCAGGTAATGGGTCTCCAGGGCCCAGCCCCTGCAGTTAGAGTTGCCTCGGAATTGGAATGTTGTAAGCTGTCACATAAGATGTGACAGGAGGAAGGACTATCTCCTTAGGCTCAGCTCAGAGCGGAATCAGTGAATTGGTGCCGCATTGGGACCCCGGCAACAGCTGAGTCCTTGCCCCACTTTCTTCCCACTTCTGGCTAGCCTGGAAGCCTTTTGGCCCCACAGGGGACTTTCCTGCTGTGTCTGGCGTGGTCTCTGTGCATCACTAGACTTAGAAGGGTCACAGGGTCAATTCCACCATCCCCTGGCTGGGGGTATCCTCTCGCCGAGACCTGCCTCTCTGGGGAGCAGCTAGCACTGGGGAGTGTCTGATCCATTGCATAGGCCCATTTCTACAGCCCAGCTCCCAGGACCCTGCCATACACGGCAGGGCTCTGCTGCGCCTTATGTAGCGAGTGGGAGATGGATATCAGGTGGAATAAATATTTGCGTAAATAGGAAAATCTACCTGTTTGCCGTCCACTCTAGTGTAGTCCACTGGGACTGGTCCTCAAGGAAAGGGCCCTGGGGCATGGAGGTAGGCCAGGCAGGGACTGCATGGGGCGGCTGGGAGCACTCGATTAGGGAAGGGAGCCTCTGGAAACACGATGAAGGGGTGCCAGCAGGATTTCCTGATGGAAGTGTGACTCGAGGAAGGGAGAATTGGTTGTGGAGCCAGAGTTTAGCTCCCAAAGCTTGAAGAAGGTGGTTGTTGCTCAGATGGCACACTTTCGGGTCTAGAAGTTTGGGGGTGGTGCTCTCAGGAAACTTAGGGTGTGGGTTCTGGGGTGCTGTGCAGACACCTGTATGAAAGCATGGCTGGGGCTGGGGGCTGGGGGCTGGGGCTGGGGTGGGGTTGGGGGATGGGCCTGGGGCTGGGGCTGGGGCTGGGGCTGGGACTGGGGCTGGGACTGGGGCTGGGGTTGGGGCTGGGGGAGCCTCCCAGCATCTTTCTAGAGTCTAGATTCTCAAAGCTAACTGGAAACTGCCTCAGGAGGGGACCGGTTGGGAGAGAGTTGCTCACAGGATAGCTAAGTGTCCGCTGCACCCCACATTCTAATGCAGACCTTGTGGTGTGGGAGTGAAGGACAGAGAGGCAGAAAACTAATGTCAACCCCCCCACCCCCCACCCACCCCAGACTTCATAACTGTTTGAAGAAGGCCCGACCCACTACAGTGAAGCACTCAGAAAGTCTGCCTGAATGAAAAGGCCCAGACTTGAGAGCAGAGGAGACCAAGAGAGGGGCGATTGCGGGCGGGGCGTAGATGCCCAGAGCAGGTCATGGGGCGTGGGGCTTGTCCTGAGCCTGGAGGGACAAGCTGACTGTAGCCAGGTGGAGAGGACGTCATGGGGCAGAGGAGGCAGAGTGTGTGAAGGGGCAGAACCTTAGCCTCAAGTTGACTCCTGGCGGGTCAGCAAAGAGCTTTCCGACACACTGACAGAGCAAGACCTATGCCCATGCCAGCTGGGCCAGAGGTATGAGAAGCCTGCAGTCCCAACAGCTCTGGCGTCTCTCCTGGGCCCCTTCTATTTCAGGTTTCAGTTCCAAGGGTCCAGGAAGCCTTTGTGCAGCTTACGGCGGCTAATGACAGCCTGCCCTCCTGTACCGCTTAGGAAGCGCTTGGCTATTTTTACATGCAGGAGGTGGCCGGGTGCCCCCTCCAAGAACTGTGCCAGCATGGGATGCTTTTAAGGAAAGTGGATTGGGACAGGCAGATGGGCCATTGTCTCAAATCACAGCCCTGTGGCCAGAGGCAGGATGTGTCCATGGGAACCTCTGGGGGTGTCGGGCGTAATTTTCACACAGTGTCTGAATTTAGAGATAATTCTACCCTTGAAAAGCTCCCTCTGTCTCCCACCGGATGTACCTCAGACCTCATCGTCCTTGCTGGTGTCTTGGGACGGTGCTGGTGTGGTGTGGCTGTAGTCAGGTGAGAGCCCGAACCTCGGTGGAAGCAGTTTGAAGAGGCTTTTCTAAGGAGCACTGGGTGACTCCTGTCCTTCTGAAAACACTCCAGGGCCCGGAAGGAGACAGGAGAGCAGAAGCCGGCTAAGGACTGGGGCTACCTGACCCATACAGTCAGCCGTACAGTCAGACCAGCATACCATCTTGGGAGACAGCAGGACCTCACTGTGTTGGCCAAGTGGCCACTTTGTGGCCATTTTTACATTATATATACTTTAATATATTGCATATGCTTATATTTTATATAATTTATCAATATTAATATGTTACATAAAATATTTAAAATATTTTAATATATAATATGCATTAGTATCAATATATAAATGTATATTTATATTGCATATACTATTTATATGTAATATATAAAATATATAACATAATTATGTCTATATATTAATATATATTTTAAATATATTTAAAAAAATTTTTTTTCAGTTTCCTTTCATCTGCTGTCTAGTTTCTTTTTTTTTTTTAAAGATTTTATTTATTTATTTTATGTATATGAGTACTCTGTAGCTGTCTTCAGACACACCAGAAGAGGGCATTGGATCCCATTATAGATGGTTGTGAGCCACCATGTGGTGGCTGGGAATTGAACTCGGGACCTCTGGAAGAGCAGTCAGTGCTCTTAACCTCTGAGCCATCTCTCCAGCCCTGCTGCTTAGTTTCTAAGCAAAATTGATGTTTTTAGCACACAATGCTATTTCTTGAAAGAATATGCAGTCCTGCAACACCCCTGCAGGCAGCTGCTCTGGTCCTTTATGTGTCGCACCCTTTGCCTTCTTCTAAGCTCTGAGCCCTGTCTTAGCTTCTCTTCCTATTTCTATGATAAGATACCCAGCAAAGGCACTTAAGGGAGAAAGCGTCTAATGGCTCAGGGTTCCAGGATACAGTCTACCACTCCTGGGAGTCGAGGCTGCAGGAATTCAAAGCAGCCGGTACCGTCCACCCACACTCGAGCAGAGAGAGCGTTGGATTAATACCTGGTAGTGCTCGGCTGCCTATCCTTCTCAAGCTTTCATTCCAAGACCTAGCCTGTGATTCTGTGTCGCTAACATTCAGGGCGGGATTCCCTAACTAAGAGATTTCCTCATGGACACACTCACAGGCCAACCTGATCTAGACAGTTCCTCGGTGAGGCTCCTTTTCCAGGTGGTTTCCATATTGTGTCAAGTCCACAACAATCAAAACTGAGCAGCCTGTCTTTCCATTTCTAATCTTGACTGTCCAAGCTGCCCCCCTTTCCACCCGGGGGACACCTTCCTCCTGACCCTAGCCTACCTCCGGGTGCCGGCTACCTCTCTTCTTCCTCACCCTGACTTTCTCTTTCTCATGCCTCCCCCCCAGGTCACTTTGTTTTGTCGTTACTGGAGACTCCCAGAGGACAGGGTGGGTAGCTCTCATCGTGGTGGCTTCTGATCAGTCTAGTCAGTACTTGGGACAGTGTGGCTCATAAGTGCCTTCCACTGGTTCCCTGAAATGTGGTGGCCGAGAGGCTAACGGCAGAACCGGAGTCCGCTTGTGAGTCTGGCTGTGTCCCTGGGAGCCAGAGCACTGTTCCTGTCCCCAAGCTCTGTGTGGTACAGCCTATTGTCCGCTCCCTTCAACTTGCTTCAAAAACCGAATTGGTGCTGGGTAGGTTCCCTCCAACTGTGAGTTTTAGGGCGCTGGGCCACGTCACGTCTGGGGTGGGGCGACCCTAGAGTTTTCCGAGTATGTAGGCCAGCCTCCGTGCGTGTTCTTGGAAGGGCTTCCATCTGCAGCCCAGCTGTGGGGAGAACAGCTCTCTCTGGCCCCTTGGGGCTCATTGTGCCCTTCCACAGATAGTGCCATCACTTGAAGGACACTCCCCCCAACCCCCATCTCCATGCCACACTATGTTTCTGGATCAGAGAGGTGCGGTAGGTCTGGGTGGAGGCCTGAGGGTGGTGAGGTGAGATAGTTGAGGTCTGGGTGACCTCCCTCTGGGGTTCACTTTTGAGTGTCCCTGGCATGTTCCCCTGCCCAGGAGAACATTGCAAGCATTTCCCCTTGAAGTCCCCTTTCTCTTGAACATGGGTCTCCCGCTGCGTCTTCCTCCAGCAGGTTGCTCACACTACCAAACCTTCAGTGACTTCCAATGCTGCATCCCACGGTGCTCAGTTTTGGCTCTGAGACGTCCCAGTGCCCACACCCGCCCAGACCCCACCCCTCTGAGAGCCTCATTGGCTGATCTGGGGGTGAATCCCCCCGGGCACTTGCATTTTGAGGTGGCACTGGTGGCATTCTCCTTCCTCCCAGGCCACAGCTCCCTCATACATTTGTCACTGTCCTTGTAGCTGCCCTGAGTGTGGGCGCACTCTCACTGTCAGGTCCACGAGGTCCTCGCTGCCCACCCGGACTCCCGTCTTCCTTAGGGAGCCTCCCGTGGTGGGCGTTGCCACCTCCTGTCCTCTGGCATGTGACCTGGTATGGTTCCATTTCCAGAGAGGATGCCTGGGGAGAGCTCTCTAAAGTCAGAGGTCCCACACTCCACCTAGGCCTTTTCCTCTCTCTTATCTGTCCCCAAACTTAGATGGATCTCTAAGGGCTGAGTGTCCATTCTTGCTGCCTCCGATCCAGGACTGTGGAGAAACAGGCAAGGGAGTCAGAGAGTGGGCAGGTGGGGTCAGTTACCAAGATGGGCTTTCTCCCTTTCCAGTCAGAAAGGAGCTGGGCTGAGGAGCAGGTTGCAGAGGCGGTCTCCTCAAGTCAGAGCTCTATGCCATTGGTCCCTGCCAGGCCATGATCAAAGCCTCATCTGCCTCCATAGAAATGCTAGGGGTACTGGGAGAGAGGAGACAGTCCTGGGAGACTGGGGGCTGTGTTGTCATGAATTGGCAACAGAGTTCTTCCTAGGGGACCGTGAGATGGGCATCTCACCCTCTATACCTCAGATGCCCCTAACAGACAGCCTGGCTTTGGAGCAGCATGGTCTTCAGAGAGGAAGTAGAGGCGTTTCTTCTCAGTAGGAAGTGGGTTTGAGACCCCCACATTCCCAGGAACTGGTGGGCCCTGTGGGTCTCCTCTGTGTTCAGGCCAGGCAACACCCTAGGCCCTGCCACTAAAATCACTGCTTGGGTGCTCAGGCTGTGAGTGAGCATGTCTGTGTTAAGCAATGGGTCTCCCTGATGACACCATCCTCCTTGTCCTCCAGGCAAAGGCCACCAAAGAGGCACAGGAGGCTCAGAGGTTGCAGCTGCGGAGCCTGCAGTACCTGGAGCGCTACATCTACCTGATCCTCTTTAATGCCTACCTTCGTCTGGAGAAGGCCAGCTCCTGGCAGAGGCCTTTCAGCACCTGGATGCAGGAGGTGAGAGAGGATGCTGAGATTAACAGGCCTGGGGGTGGTGAGCTCATAAGGCCAGCTGTCTCTTTCCCTCTGGTGCCTGAGTATGCTCTTTAAGTCCTAGGTGACAGGCTCCCATATAGAGTCCCCTACTTTCCTAGGGGATTGGCTTCCACTCAGCTATTGTGTCCCTTGACTAGTGTCTCACTAGGTAGACAGCTGATTATTATGGCAGCTGAGTACATGAATGATGGGGGGGGGTGGGGCGGGACATGAGGGTGAGACGGACACCTGCTAGGAGATTGCTCTGTGTGTCTTAAGGCCAGCACTGCCTGGACAACTGGACACTTTGGTCTATTATTCTATTCAACTCCCATCTCTTCCCTATGAAGACCAAGGGCAAGGTTGTTTGTCCTGATCCTATGTCCTTCCAACCATGACTTTGGATATGGATGGGGTGGCAAGACTTATAAACAGTAGAATAGTATTAGAGATGTTCGTGTCATGTGGGAAAGTAGTGGCAACTTTGTAACGTGTAGTGCCTCTGCCAGACCTGGCAAGAAGGGTCTGTGTAGAGGTTCAGGAACTTTTTAACAATTGTTCTGGAAACTGGTTATTGCGCCTCCTTTCTTGGGACCTCTGTGATCCTTTGTTGCTTGGACTTCCAATCCAACCTGGCACCTGCCAGTCAAGAGAGAGGTCTCTTTCCTCCCAGGAAAGTAGCCTGTAATTACCCCTCAGCCAGGAAGCTGGCCCTGCTGACCTCACGGTCCATCAGCTGTTGTAATATGATTTTAGGTCCACATTTAGCTACCAGGATGTGAGTGGGTGGGGCGATGGAGCCAGGGAACTCAGCCACAATGGGTATAGGACAGGTTCAGGGACTCAGGACTGGATGGAGGCATGTTCAGAACTGCAGGGAACAGAGCCAGGGAGGCAGGGAAGCAGGCTGCCTAGGATGAGCTTTGGTGCTGGTCTTGGGTGTCAGTGTGGGGAAGCACGTGAAGTGAATCTTTATGCTTGAAGGTGAGTATTGAGTCAGAAGGTCTGACAAGGGCTATATTGAGACCACCCTGATGAGCAGGTCCAGCCTTAGCTTCCTCTTTGAGCCTAGGGGTGGAGTCTCATGTAGCCCAGGCTGGCCTCAAACTCACTATGTAGCAGAGGATGGCTTCTGATCTTCCTGCTTCTACCTTCCTGGGACTATAGGGATTCTTGGGACTTACCGCCATGCCCGGTTGGTTTATATGTTTCTGGGGCTCAAACCCAAGGCCATTATGCTTGCCAGGCAAGCATACTGCTAACAGCTATATACCCAGCCTGGGGACAAGGACACTTTCTGCTTGAGTTCTTAGATTATGGACCTGAGGGCATGTTTGTTCTGTTCTCTAGCTACTTCTAGGACTAGGTGTGGATGGATATTAAGGGAGAGGTGCTCGCTTAGGGAGGAGTGTGACTCTAACTCAGGGGACCTCAGTCCCTTTCCTGGGACGGACAGAGGCAGGGGTGAGCATGCCTGGGGACAGCAAGGACAGCATCATCTCCTTTGTCCAGATGGAATTATTCCCAGTAAGGTGTAGGGGATGGTTGGAGCTTGGGGCCAAGGTCCAGGCTACTGGGCTACTAGCTCCATGTCAGAGAAAGCCAAACTACTTGGGCTGACTTCCCAGCCAAAGGGAAGGGCTGTCAGCTCTGGCGTCCATACTTCCTCTGTAGCATCTCTGCCCAAATGTGGTTTGCTGGATTGGCCAGGCCGATGCTGCTGAGGTCTCCCAGGCATGCCCAGTGCCTCATGTATTTGCACAGCATGCTCCTTGCAGTACCAGGAGAGAGGCTTGTCAGGGACCCTGGAACAAGGTGGTTGTAGATGGACATGCAGGGTTGTGGAAACTGCTGAGCTGGCCGCGGACAGCTCTGGCCCCAGACTCAGCCAGATGCCTCCGAGCTCAGCAAGGGGGGAGGGTGGCTTGAGGACAGTCGGCCTGATGATACCTCCACCCCTGAAGCTCTGCCCTATCTCTGCCCTCTCCAGGTGGCAACCAAAGCTGGCATCTACGAGATCCTCAACCAGCTGGGGTTCCCTGAGCTGGAGAGCATGGAGGACCAGCCCCTAGCGAGGCTCCGCTACCGCTGGCAGGAGCAAAGCCGAGACCCGGAGCCCTGCGACGTGGGGGACTTCCTGTAGGCCCTCTTGCCCCTTGCTAGGCAGGTTGGGGGACCTGAGGGTCTCATTGCTTCCGATGGACACTTGCCAGCTTTCTGGTGAGACTCGAGGGGCTTGAGAGCCTTTGGAAAGAGGGTTTTTGTCTTTGTTTTTGTAGGATATATAGATGGCACCGCCATTTTCTGTCAACCCTCGGGGTGCGTAATGGCTTCTGGCAAGGCCCAGCATGTGAACCTCACAGACCAGCTGGCAAACAACCTTCAGGGAGCTCGCTCCCCAAACAGCCAGTCACCACCTCTGTCCCCTCTTGACTGCCTGGGTGGGCAGCAGGCTGGTCATGTTTGTGTTTTCACTTCCTCCCTCTGACTGGCTTGCTCTTGCCTCAGTCTCTCAGCCCAAGCAGCTGCCTAAGGAGGGTGGCGAGCCAGGCAGGTCTGTGTTAACAGCAGCTCTGCCCAGCTCCTTCTAGCTCTCGAGTGTCGCCAGCCTGGAAGACCGAGGGGATGTCTCCCCTTCTCTCCTACCCGTCTTTCCCCAGTTCCTTCCCTAAGCTGACAGATGTGCCCAGGGAGTTGGAAACATCAGGGTGACCCTCTCAGTGTGGGGAAAGAACTCACAGAGGCCATTGAGACCGGGAAGAGCTGCCTTTTTGTGCCTTGGAAACCTGTTAATGGGATCAAGGTGACTCTTGGGAGAGACTCTCGTGGACACAGGCCGTGGTGGCTTGCCAGGCCTTAGGATCCAGGCCTGCCCCTGCCAGGATCCCTGGACTGCTTTCTCCGGGTCACACTGAGTTACGAGCTTTGTTCACACAGTGGGAAGAGGGGCGGAGAGGGCTGTGTTTGGTGAGTCTCAACTGGGACTGAAGTTTGCCACAACTAGTGGTTGACCGTCCGGGAGCCTGGCTACCTGTCTTATTCCTCAAAGGACAGGGATGAATCTCGGGGTTCCCATCCTTCAGGAAGATGTCAGCAGTTAGCTGTGCTATTTGAAGAGGCCAAATGTGTTTCCAGCCTGGGGAAGTGGTGACCCTCTTAGCTGAATTCTTTTCCAAGCTGCTGTATGTCTGTCCACGACCTCTCAGGTTTGCTGGTGTCTGTTTTGTGCAAGTCAGTTCTTTTCAGAAAAGGTCTAGCCGAGGAGTCGGAGACCAGAGAGACCCTTCACACTCTCGTGGTTGACACCGACTTGGAGACATGCTGGAACCAGTGGCAGATCACTTTTCCCCTCTGCCTCAGTTTCCTTGTCTGTAAAATTGGAGAATAATACTTGCCTACCTACCTCACAGGGGTGTTGTGAGGAATCCTTTATGGTTTTCTGTTTTTGTTTTTTGTACAGAGCTTTTGAGCATTAAAAACAGTACAAACGTGTAACATGCTGCTTTGCTTGTTGGTCTTCAGTGTGAGGCAGACATGGAAGCCGTGTGGATAAGTGTGTCCCCCAGAGTAAGGGTGGATGCATGGGAATGGAATGTCCTTGTTACCAGCACCCCTGATGTTTAGAGGCTACGGTTGTTATAAATGTCACATCCCCCCCTTGTCATCAGTCACAGCCTACCATCTTATACTGGATGTCTAAGGTGGTTGTGCTGATCCACCATCAACTGTCCATCAAGAGAATGTACCAGAGGCTAGCCTTCAGGCTAATCTAGTGTGTGTGTGTGTGTGGGGGGGTATTTCCTCACTTAAGGCTCCCTCTTCCCAAAAAGCTAATCACAGCACCTGCACACACACACACACACACACACACACACAAACACACACACACACACACACACAGAGAAAGAGAGAGAGAGAGAGAATATCGAATATTCCAGGTCTAGCCTTGTGATAGCACAGAGCTGGAGATTCTATTACTACAGCTTTTGAGAAAGAAAGACACCCAGAGTGGAGTTGGGGCCTCTTGAGGAGGACAGGCCTCAGCCACTCTTCCTCTGCAGACACCATGATCCCGCCCAGTGCCCCCAAACCCTGTTCCCATCCCCTTTGCATTTAGACCATTTTGGTTTGGATGTCAGACATCCCCCATTGACCTGAGTGTTTTGAACACTTTGTCCCCAGCGGGTGGCACTGTGTGTCTGAAGCTTGCAGATGTGCACCAGCTGCTGGAGGAAGGGTCCTGCTGGGAGCAGGCCTTGAGGTCTTACAGTCCAGCCTCACTTCCTGTTCGTTCATTTTCACCTTCAACTCAACGGGCTTCTACTGCTCCAGTCACCATGACAGACTACATCCTTCTTAAAGATTATATATATATTTTATATATATATATATATATATATATATATAAAACTATAGCTGTCTTCCCCCCCCAAAAGCAGCTTCACTGGAAAGTCTCACCCCAGCATGAATGTTGGCATCCCTACAGCCACTTAGATGGAGCCCCCAGTTGACTCCATCTTGGGCCTGTATACTGCAGTGCAGGGGAGAAGGGTGGAGACTCGGCAACCTTTAGAGGTGTAACCTGAGCCATCTAAATGGTCCTTGTGGCTGGTGTTGGGACAGTGAGTTGGGACCCTCCATTTAGAGCCAGTACAGTTGAGCACGTCTCACTTCCGGCGAGTCTCTTTCTGCGAGTAGAGAAACCAACTCTACTTTACCATAAGGCTAGTTCTAAAATTCTTTCTTGTATGCCTGTATCTTGTGCTGGCTAGTTTTATGCCACAAGCGAGTCACTTTGGAAGAGGAAACCTCAAGTAAGGACATTTCCCCAGTAGACTGGCCTGAGGACAAGCCTGTGACACATCTTGATTGATGATTAGTGTGGGAGGGCCCAGCTTACTGTGGGTAATCTCACGCTGGGCTGGTGGTCCTGGGTTCTGTAAGATCACACACTGAGGAAACTTGGGAGCAAGTCAGCGAGCAGAACCTTCGGCTCAAGTTCCTGTCCTGACTTCTCCAGATGAGGAACTGGAAAGCAGTCTCACCACGATTATTTATAAACCCTTTCCTCCCCAAATGGCTTTTGATCATGATGTTTTTTCAGAGCAATAGAAACCCTAACTTAGACAGATGTGTATGAGGTGTGTGACCTGTTCTTTTTTTTTTTTAAATTTAAATTTATATATGTGAGTACGCTGTGGCTGTCTTCAGACACACCAGAAGAGGGCATCGGATCCCATTACAGATGGTTGTGAGCCACCATGTGGTTGCTGGGAATTGAACTCAGGACCTCTGGACGTCAGCAGTCAGTGCTCTTAACCACTGAGCCATCTCTCCAGCCCACGTGTCCCTGTTCTTATGAAGCAGGTCTCTTGCTGAATCTGGGGCTTGACTTGAATTAGGTGGGGCAGCAAGCCAGCCTTGTGGGAGTAGGTGTGGTCACTGTGGCCATAAGACCTGCATCCTAGCTGCCTGGAAGCCAGTCTTCTGCTAGCAGCCTTCAGATGAAGATGTAGAACTCTCAGCTCCTCCTGCACCATGCCTGCCTGGATGCTGCCATGCTCCCACTTTGACAATGATGGACTGAATAATGAACCTGTAAGCCAGCCCCAAAGAAATGTTGTCCTTATAAGAGTTGCCTTTGGTTATGGTATCTGTTCACAGCAGTAAAACCCTAACTAAGGTACCAGTTTTTTCTTCCTTTCTTGCTCTCACCCCCACACTGTTTTCTTCCTTCCTTTCTTTTGGGACAAGTTCTCACGTGTCCCAGGCTGGCCTTGAGCTTGCTATGGAATTGAAGCTGGCCTGGGCTTACAGGCACAAAGCATTATACCCAGTTTCTTTTAATGTGGAGATATTGGAATATACATGAACAGAATTTTCAGTGTTGATCGTTGTTGTGATGCTTGGTCTTTGAATGTTTTATTCTATTTAGAAGTTTTATGTCTATTTTTTTAAAAAAAGATTTATTTATTTATTTGTTTTATGTATATGAGTACCCTGTAGCTGTCTTCAGACACATCAGAAGAGGGCATTGGATTCCATTAAAGATGGTTGTGAGCCACCATGTGGTTGCTGGGAATTGAACTCGAGACCTCTGGAAGAGCAGTCAGCGCTCTTAACCACCGAGCCATCCCTCCAGAGCTGGTGTTTTTTATTTTTGCATACATTTTTTTTTCCACAGAAAATTTTCATTCCTTCTGTACAGTGGCTTTTTACTTTCCTTGGGTCAATTTTCCTAACATGCTAACGGTTGCCAGCAATGAGTGAGGGACTCACGAAGCCATGAAAGAGTGGATGAGCCCTCTCCTCAGAGTCCTCCCTTCCTCCCATTCACCAGAGGCTGATCACCAAGGATGATCCTTGCCTGGTAAGTCCCTCAGCAGCATGCCCACTGACTTTCTGGCAAAACCTTTGATCCCTCGGCTATGGACAGACAGGGTTACAGTTTCATGACTTTTATTTTTTTCCAGAGAAGACCTGCTGGAGAGGGTTGCTGGCCCAGCAGGGGCAGGTCCCTTGCAGGGACATGTCCCCGCAACACGCAAAGTGGAGTCCCTGAGCGCCAAGTGACTGTTTATTGAGCATCTAGTGTGTGTCTGACACATACACTCCCTTCAGCCTGCACCTTCATATCTCAAGGGAGTGGCGAGAGCTTTCTTCCCTGACCTAGAGCTTCTCAGTCCTCCGTGGATCTGACTGGGATAGGCATCACCCTAAGCAGAACTCATTCCCCTGGAGTGAGTTCCATTTCCACGCCTTCCCCCACCATGATGGCTAATGTCTCTTGTTGACAAGACAGGCTTTAGAGCCTCGACTTGCATATGTATAAGAACATTTCCCTATGTTGTCTACTGAGGGAGGAGCTTCACCCTATGTGGGCAGCCATCTCCCATGGACTGGGATCGCAGACTGATTAAAAAGGAACCTTTTTAATTTTTACTTCCAAGACAGGGTTTCACTGTGTAGCCCTGGTTATCCTGGAACTCGCTCTCTGCCTCTCAGTGTGGCTTCTGCCACTACCACCACCACCCAGCTTAAAAGGGGTCGGGTTTTAATCAGGTTGGGTGTATAATCCCTTTTAATTATAATACTCGGGAGGTAGAGTCAGATGATCTCTGTGAGTTTGAGGTGGGAAGCCTGGTCTACATATCGAGACCTTGTCTCAAACAACAACAACAACAACCAAAACAAAAACAAAAAACAAACAAAAAAACCCCCCAAACCAGCCAAACAAACAAAAAAAGAGAATTAAAAGCCACACCTACTCAGTCCCTGTTGTTTAGCCTGCTGTGCCTTTGAATGGATTCTTTCATTCATGTGACTTCTTAAACAATGGGGGTCTGTTGGAGGTTGGTTTGGTGCTGCTTTGTATTCAAACGCTAAATTCTGTACTCCAAAAAGATCTGACTGCCCAAGAGGAGCGAATTCCCATGTATACCCAGCCTTTGCTTCCCAACTTAAAACTATAGGTTAAATAAAACTGGCAATAGCCAGTTACTGGGGAGAAGAGGACACAGGGCTTGGGTGACCTGGCTGGGGGTCACAGGTAGGGACCACGAGGAGAAGGAGAAAGGAGAGGGAGATAGGAGGAGCATGGAGGAGGAATTAAAAGGGAGAAGAGGAGGTCTCCATCAGACGTGACGGAGCAGGAGCCCAAGTAAAAATCCCCCAGAACAGACTGCTGGGGCAGGAATAACCCGGGAAGACGCCAACAGCAAGTATTTGGGGAACGCAGTTGGGGAAGTAGCCAGTCTAATCAATAGAGAATATAGATTAGGTTAGGGTAATTCTCCAGGAGTTGTGCAAATAAATCACAGTCTGAGTCTCGTTTATTTGAAGCTAGACAGGGATAGAAATAATTAATTAAGTTATAGGGGTCTCTGCAAACAGAATGCCAGTCTGAGCGAGTCAAGAAGGAAGTCTGGTACACGACTGGCCAGTGTAGGTTCAAACTTCGAGAGTCTGACATCGGGTTTTTATTGCACAGAACAATTTGGAAAAAGAGTTCCTGGTGATAATTAACTCAGTCTCCGATGGAATCCAATGCCCTCTTCTGGTGTGTCTTCTGGTGTGCCTTCTGGTGTGTCTTAAGCTTGTGTACAACAAAGCTTAAGACAAGATTACATCGAGAAAAGCAACATCTTCCACAAAGATGGGTTCCATAGATTAACTGAGAAGCCATGCTGAAGGTAAACAATGCTCATGGTGAGGGACTCAGGGAGGGCAGTGGTATAGACTGGCAGGGATATAGTCTGGGGTGTGGCCTGACCAGCCAGCACAGAAATCCCCCAGCTATTAACCACATCCATTCCCAGCCTTCTGGGCAGAAAGCGGGTTATAATACATCTTTCCTTTGAAGAGATGACCATGGTTGTTTAATATCGCCAGGTTCCCTAGTGCTTGCCTGTGAGTGCAAGGACCTACCTGCTCCCTGCAATTCTTTCTGTTCTTTCGAGGCAGGGTCCAGCCCGGCTTAGGCTGTCTCTGAATTCATGACAATCTTCCAAAGACAATGTTCCTGTCTTAGTTAACAGAGGGCTGGAATTATCAGCGTGTGCCAGATGGAATCTTGTCCAGTTTCGTCAGTTCAGTAAGGGCAGGCAGTGATTGTGACTTTTAAAAATAGTTGGCGCGAGGCTGGAGAGATGGTTCAGCAGGTAAGAACACTGACTGCTCTTCCAAAGGCCCTGAGTTCAAATCCCAGCAACCACGTGGTGGCTCACAACCATCCGTAAGAGACCTAATGCCCTCCTCTGGTGTGTCTGAAGACAGCTACAGTGTACTTATTTATAATAATAAATAAATCTTTGGGCCTGAGCGAGCAGGGACTGAGCAAGCAAGGTTAACCGGAGCGAGCGGGGCCAACCAGAACGAGCAGAGGTCCTAAATTCAATTTCCAGCAACCACATGAAGGCTCACAACCATCTGTACGGCTACAGTGTACTCATATACTTCATGTATAAATAAATCGTTAAAAAAAAAGAAAATGATTGGCTCACACGGTAAGAAAGGAATCATTGGAGCCTTTCAAACAAAGCCTTTCTAGAATGTTCAGATACACAACTGAAGGTGACAAAGTGGAATCTCCCATGCCCCCAGCAGGGCCAAGGACCTGTAAAGCACAGGGAAGAGGCATTTCCCCTGCTCTTGGCTCAGGGGACAAAGCCCGTGTTTTGCTTAATAAATAAGCATGGTCAGAATGACTTTAATTGGAAGCATTTTGGTTTATTTATTTTCTTTCTTTTTTTTTTTTGAGACAGGGTTTCTCTGTGTAGCCCTGGCTGTCCTGGAACTCACTCTGTAGACCAGGCTGGCCTTAGAGATCCACCTGCCTCTGCCTCCCAAGTGCTGGGATTAAAGGCAAGAGGTTTTGTTGTTGTTGTTTTCAATAATTTATTTCTATGTTATGTACATTCTGCCTGTGTGTATGTTTGCGTGAGGGTGTCAGATTCCCTGGAAATGGAATTACAGACAGTTATGAGCTGCTCTGTGGGTGCTGGGAATTGAACCCAGGTTCTTGGGAAGAATAGCCAGTGTTCTTAACTGCTCAGCCATCTCTCATTTTGATTTCTTAAGAACGAAAAAAATCTTGCCACAAATCCTAATGACCCAAGTTTGATCCCGGGGCCCTATAAGGGTGGAGAGAAACAGTCCCTGCAAGTTCTTTTATGACCTCCACATGTAGAGCCATTTTAACAACAGAAAGTTGTGTAATTTCCTACCAACCAGTTGGCCCTCTCAACTGGTTCCACAAATCTTGTTTTTGTTGTGTTTTTAAGATTATAAACAGATGTGTGTTTACGCTGCCAGTTACAGCATAATCCAGGCCTTTCTGTTCTGCCTGATTTGCTATGCTTGTGGTAGGGGAGGGGAACCCAGGCTGGACACTTGTCCCAGGGCCACTCAAGGGCTGCCTTCTGCTGTCCCTCTTAGCAGTCACCGTGAGTCTAAGGAGTTCTTGGATGGAAGGGAGGGGTTGACTGTTGAGGTCTCTGGCAGGTCTATGTGAACTAGAAGGAGTTGCTCTTCTTCCTTCCACAGGTCCTCACCAGAACTGAGGGCTCAGTGGCAGAGGAGGTGGCCTCCCAGACAGAATCCTCCATAGAGGCCTGGCCTTCGCTATTGTGGGGAGACTATAAGGGATAGGTGGGGGAGGGAGCTGGCGTCCCCATGCACCTGTGGCAAGTCTGCACCCCACAGGTGGGATTGTGGCCAAGGAAAGCTTTCTAGTGGTTTTTCCAAAGCTCAGACAGAATTCCCACACGAGCCACAATCCCTCTCTGAGGCAGGAATCTAAAAGCAGGGCGCTTCGCCGCTTCGACACCAGTGTTTATAGCTCAGGCACAAACGGAATGCCGTTTTGATCCAACACAGCTGGGCAGCAACAGAAGCCAGACATAGAACATAAGAATTTGGAATTCTTCAAGCATACCCAGTACCCTGCGAAGGACAGAATGTCAGAGGATAGGACAGAAGTTTTTAGAACTGAGGTTATACTATTGTGGGCTCTTGTGAGTAAAGTCCCCTGAGTTAAGCAACCACCACCTTGGGGAGTTCAGCAGAGCTCCCTTATGACTATCCCAGTTGCTGTCTTTAGACACACCAGAAGAGAGCATTGGATTCTCATTACAGAAGGCTGTGAGCCACCATGTGGTTGCTGGGAATTGAACTCAGGACCTCTGGAAGAACAGTCAGTGCTCTTAACCACTGAGCCATTTTTCCAGCCCCCGGTTGGGTATATCTGAGTATCCAGCAGCTCTGTCCCACCCTTTGTATGCAGCTCTGCCTTAATTGCACATGGGCTGGGGAGGGAGGCTATCCGGGTGGGAAGAGCAGGGGTGGTGGACTCCTACTATGCAACTACAAAGAAACTGGGTATCTTTGTTGGGTAAGGCTTTCCAGGTGAGGCCTCTTAGGTGGGGAGAGACCTCTTCCCATCTTCCCCTCCATAAGTGTCTTGGTTAGGGTTTTCCTGCTATGAACAGACACCATGACCAAGTCAAGTCTTTTTTTTTTGGGGGGGCGGGTGTTTCAAGACAGGGTTTCTCTGTGTAGCCCTTGCTGTCCTGGAACTTACTCTGTAGACCAAGGTGATCTTGAACTCAGAAATCTTCCTGGCTCTGCCTCCTAAGGGCTGAGATTAAAGGCGCGAGCCACCACTGCCCAGTCACCAAGGCAAGTCTTATACAGACAACATTTAATTGGGGCTGGCTTACAGGTTCAGAGGTTCAGTCCACTACCATCAAGGTGGGAACATGGCAGCATCCAGGCAGGCATGGTGCAGGCAGAGCTGAGAGTTCTACATCTTCATCCAAAGGCTGCTTGCAGAAGACTGGCATCCAGGCAGCTAAGATGAGGATCTTAAAGCCCATGCCCACAGTGACACACCTACTCCAACAAGGCCATTCCCACTCCCATAGGGCCACGCCTTCTAATAGTGTCACTCCCTGGGCCAAGCACACACAAACCATGACAGTAACTCCTCATCTATGCCATAAACTCAGTTCCCCAGAGTGAACCTTGGAGAAGTTGTGCCTCTGTGCGTCATTGGTCCCTTAGAAGAGGGGGTAGATGTGGCTTGCACTGCCCTCCACCCCCCACCATGAAGAATTTTAGCATCCTGGGCACAGCATTGTTTTGAGGAGGAAGAAAGTTTTGGAGTCTGCTTGTCGGCGATGGCTATGAAGTATTGTGTACTCATTGGATGCCATAAGATGGTACACGGACCAGAAGTATTACCTTCTATGTGCTTTGTCATGTTTTTAGGACATGGGGATAGCAGGGTGGCCGGGGCGCATTGCTCCTGGAGAGTATGTCTTTTGGTGGGTCTGCTACAGCCACCGATGGCACTGATGGGAGACAGTTTCCTGAGTCCAACCCTGCTTCTTCAGGTGTTTCGTGTCTGTCTGTTAACCGGTAAAAGATGCAAAGGGAAGATGCTGTTGTCCCGTTATCTAAACTAAGGCGCACAAGTCATAAATGGATTGCCTGTAGTGAATTAATTGACTACATGCAACTTGCCCAATCCTTTTTCCCCTTATCATTCTAAAAGTCCACATCAGAGTCGGGGAGGGGACCTGACTGCAAATGTGGACTCGAGGACCCTGTAACCAGGTGACCCGGATAAGGCCCAGTCACCAACCTTATCCCCTTGTGTCAAAATATGATTGGTCCATGCGACAGCCTATCCCATGCCCCTTGCTTTGTGTTCCCATCCTATAAAAATGTATATAATCTGTCTTTGGGGACCTGGTTCAGATCCCGAACTGGCCACCTCCCTGTGTGCGCAGGAAATAAAGCTTTTATTTTTAAGCTTCCGTCTCTGAAGTGAGTTTTCTTGGCTTCCACTCTGAGTGTGTGGAGTAGATGAAGGAGAGCCCCAGGGACGCCGAGCATAAGAACTGCAGGTTTACTTCTGAGGTCTTGTGTCTGTAAAATTGAGGGGGAACGCTGTGGCTTTAGGGGTGACCCCATTTTTTTGATGGGAAGACCCGTATCTACCTTCCTAGGCTATTGAGGTCAGAGAAGTTAAAACCTACTCAAGGCCTAAAAGCTTTAGAGTTCGTAGGAGAGGCCACTTGGAAGGGAAGGGGCGGGGAAGGGGGCGGGGAAGGCAGCGAGAGCTCTCTTCCCATTCTCCCACTTGGAAAACTATTTTACAAAATGAATTCATATGGTGTCCTAGAACCCACCCTGGGGAGGGATGCGCATGGGCGGTGAAGATATCCTCGTTTGCTCCCTTACTGCCCGCTGCCCTTTGCAGGACACTGAGAAAACTTCCTGGAACTCAGTGGGGCTGAATCTTGAGGGCAGTGAGGGCAGCGAGGTGAGGCTGTCCTCGGAGTTAGCCTTATTTCATGATCACAGGGAGGCTGGGGTTCCCAGAGAAAAGCCCAAGGTCCCATCAGAGTCAGAAAGCTGACATCACTGCTCTTTTAAAACCAAACCAAGAACCAGATGTTGGGGAGATTAACAGTGAGTCCAGATGTGCCATTGAGGCCCCACAGTGAACAACAAAACCTGGTTATAGCATGCAGAACCACAGCAGCTGTTCCGGTCTGGGCTAGCTGGAGTTGAGGACCAGCCTGTGGGAGGAGAGATGCAGAAGGATTCGGGTGTTTTCCAGGCTTAGGGATGGGGGTACCTCATGACACCTGCCCTGCAGATTGGTGGGGTGACATTGCGCAGTCTCAGGGTGGATCGCTTCTGGAATCACAGTTGAGCCCCTCTGAGCTCCAAGGCTGTATAGAAATCTCTGCTCTGGCCCCTTCCCGTCACAGCTGGGGACACCTGGGGTTGAAGGAGCAGTTTCATGTGGTTTCAGTATGTCTAAGAGAGTTGATAGAGCCTAGGTGTCAGACCACAGGCTGGGTCTGGGTAGCTTCTTTGAGGAGAGAATGGAGGTCTCTTTATTTGTGAAAGTCACTCCTTAATTGCTTTTCAGGGTCCTTCCTGTGGCTGAGGCTTGTCTGTGTAAGTAGCCCACATCCTAACCTCCAGTGAGACCCTCAACCTACATTACCTTCGTCTCCAGCAGCTCTGGACACTGCCCATCACTGACACCTACTTGATGTCAGGACTGTCCTGACTCTGGGGAGGAATGACATCTTTAAGTGGAAGTCAATTCCCAGAGGAACTATTCAGACAGCTAGCTCACTGAAGGGGACCGAGAACAAGCTGGAGTTGATCTCCCCACTCTGGGTGAGGTGCACCTTGGTTTGGTACACCCATATGGTGTTCACGACCATCTATAACTCCAGTTTCAAGAGATCCAACACCCTTTTCTGACCTCTATGGGCATCAGGCAGGTATGTTTACACTCACATGTAGGCAAGACACTTATACACATAAAATAAATATGAAGTGTGTGTGTTTGTGTGTCTCCATATGTGTGTGTATACATGTGTATGTGTGTGTACATGTATGCATGTCTGTGTGCATGTGTATGTGTGTGTACATGTATGCATGCCTGTGTGCATGTGTATGTGTGTGAATGTGTGCATGTGTGTATGCATGCTTGTCTGTATGTGTGCATGTATGTATGTGTGTGTGTAGTATATGTGTATTCATTCTTGCATGTGTTCTGTGTGTATGCATGTGGTATGTGTGCATGCATGTATATATACTTGCATGTATATATGTCTATGTATGTGTGTAATGTGTGGGGTATGTGAATGTCTGAGCATATATATATGTGTGTGTGCTTGTGTGTATGCATGAGTGTGTGTGGTGTGTGTGCATCCATGTGTATATGTGTATGTATGTGCATGCATGTGTGCTTGCTTGTATATGCATGTATGTAGTGTATATGTGTGCTTAGGTATATATATGCATATGCACGTCTCTGTGTGTGCATGTGTGTGGTGTTTATGCATATATGTATGCCTGTGAATGTTTTATGTCTGCACATGTGTATGTGCACATTGTATATGTTTATAAGTGTCTGCATGGAGTATGTGTGTTCGAATGCATGTATGTATGTGTGTATGTGTGGTGTATGTGTCTGTGAATGCATGTGTAAAGACCATTTCTGTGTGTGTATGTGTGTGTGTGTGTATGCATATGTAGATGCCAGAGGACAATATCTGGTGTCATCCTCGGAAACAAGGTCCATTTCCTTCAGACATGGTATCTTACTGCCCTGATGCTCACCGATTCAGCTGAAATGACTGGCCAGTGAGACTCAGGGATCCTCCTGCCTTTGCCTCCCCAGTTCTGGGCTTCCTTACAAGGTCAGCACTTTATGTGGTTTCTGGGATCTGAGCTTAGGGCCTCCTGTTTTCCAGGTACGCACTCTATTAACAGACACACCTTCCCAGCCTGAAGGAAGCGTTTTACCTACGGCAATGATGTGGCCAGTGTGTGCTGTAGTTGGTTACCGCAGAGGCAGGTCCAATAAGAGGCCTTTGAGAGCAGGTAGGCCAGTGGGAGGTGCCTCCAAGGAAAGCCCGCAGGAGTGGGGGAGATAGAGGGGCAGAGCAAAGTGGAGGAAGCGTGCGTGGTCCTGCAGGTCACCACTGATGGCTGCACAGATTTGGGTGGGGTGGCGCCTGCCTGGAATCCCAAAGGCATGGGGTCAGAGTTCATGCTACATATCAAGTTTGAGGCCAGACTGGACTACAGGACACCCTGTCTCAAAATACAAATCAATAAGAGACTGGGGAGAAAAAGGCCCATTGGTTAAGAGTACTTAACTGTTTTCTTAGAGGCCCTAAGTTCAGTTCCCAACAAACACATGGTGGCTCACAACTGTCCTTAAGTCTAGTTCTTGGGATCTGGTGCCTTCTTCTGGCCTCCATACATATCTGAAGGCAGAACATTTATACACAGTATAAATAACAAATCTTAAAAAAAAATACAAATAAACTCTCTCCTATGTTCTTGGCCTCTCAATACTGTGACCAGGGTGGCATGCCAGGAATCAGAGACCAGGCTGTCTTATTTCTGCCATTGATATCTTTGACCACAGTTAAATTCTTTGTTGGACAACAAAACAAAGAGGAAAAAAATATTTAAAGAACAAAACAAAACAAAACTCTGTTCAAACAACGGTCCTCCGTCCCCATGGGCCTCAGTTCAGCTATATGTGAAAGCAGGAGGGACAGCAGGATGACCTTTGACATTTCAGGGTTAATGACCTCTCACAGGAGCCCTTCTTTCACCCTACAGAGGCTGGTGACCCCCTTCAAGCAGAACACAGAAAATCCTTTGAGAGAAACTGAGGCATGGTGAGTGAGTCCTATCTCACTCCCGTCCTGCAGATCTGTCTTCTCGATGGGGTTTGACTCACAACCACTTCTATTTCCCTCCAGGGCCACAGGCTGTGTCATGTGTCAAGCTGTCAAGCAAGGGCTCCTGTGCTCTTGTTTGTGTGTGGCTGAGACAGGAAACATGTAAGAACAGTGGCTTCCACAGGCTTCTAGACCCTTCTGCTCCTCCTGCTTGCCGGGGATTTACAGTTGCTGCAACATCAGAGATTGGGATTTGGGTCTCTGGGTCTTACCCATACCTCACAGTTTATTTTGTTGGAACTTTCAAACCCATCAGGGTTTGTGTGGTTCCTCTGAGCCCCTCTGACTAAAAACAGCCCTGCATGGCCATGTCTGCCTTGGCTCTGATGCTGCCACAAATGTTGTTTGCACTCTGTGGTCTCGCTCTGGGATATCAGATGCTGATGTGCTGGCTGAGCAGGCTGAACTGAGTGGCTCTCAGACCACCTTGTTAGAGCCACTGCTTCCCCAAGTTGTGAAGTAGAGGAGAACCTTATCAACAG
The DNA here is from genome assembly GCA_036184795.1 of Tokudaia tokunoshimensis. Classification (NCBI taxonomy): domain Eukaryota; kingdom Metazoa; phylum Chordata; class Mammalia; order Rodentia; family Muridae; genus Tokudaia; species Tokudaia tokunoshimensis. The sequence continues at coordinate 25,925,744 of BTHU01000021.1, forward strand.
TGCAGATGGATTCTCTAGGAAGCTGAGTCTTCCAGATGGGCAGCCCTGAGCTGGCTATAGCCTGCAAATGCACAGACAGGCACAGACATGCACATACGTACACACGCACACACAGACACACATGCATACACACATGCACACAGACACACACGCACACAAACACACATGCACACATATATACACACAAGCTCACACACACACATACTCTCCCCTCTTTGTCTGTCTGTCTGTCTGTCTGTCTGTCTTATACTGTATCTGCTTAGGATTTTATTTCTGTGAAGTAAAATGGAAGTCAGGTTGGGGCTCTGGGTACTTTAAGACATGAGAAGAAGGGGCGGGAGAGATGGCTCAGAGGTTATGAGCACTTGGGGCTCTCCAGGAAGACCCAGGCTTGGTTCCCAGTGTCTACATGGCTGACTCACAACCATCTGAAGCTCCAGTTCCAGAGAATCTGATGCTCTTCTGACTTCCTCAGGTGTGTTTAGGTGCTTGCTGTCAAGCCTCATGACTTGAGTTACATCCCTGTGTTTGATAATTGGAATCCACATGATGGGTGGAGACAACTGACTTCTGCATGTTGTCCTCTGACTTCCATGTTTGTGCTATGACATACGTGTGCACATGCATGTGCACGCACTCATACACATACATACATATACATATATATACACATACATACACACATACATATGCACACATACCTATACACACTTGCATTCATACATATATATACATACATACATACATACACACACATAATATATACACATACATACCTATACACAAATGCAAACACATATATACACACACATACACAAATATACACATACATACATATATATATACATACACACATACATATACACATACACACATGCATGCATACACATATACATATACACACATATGTATACACACATGCATACAGACATATACACACATACATACTTATACACACCCAAATAGATAAGTGCAAATAAAAGAAGTGAGAAGACCCTGTGTCCTGGGCTCAAATTTCCCACGTAAATCTGCAGTCACTTCAGGATGCCCCTGCCAGTTCACTGCACTCCCCACCATTCCACATCGTCTTTCAGACAGAAACTGAATGCCTATCATTATTTATTGCCACATTTATGCTACTGTTTCTTGACTCAGAGGATAATGGATTGGGGTCCTGCATTACCAGCAGAATTAGAAAAAGCAGTTCACTTACAGTATCTGACTGTCCATTTTATAAAATTGGGTTGTTGAACATAGACGTCTATCTCTGGGGCATCGTTTGTCCCCTCTCCTCTGCCACCAGGCCACCCGCATGCTTACCGTCACATCATATTTATAGCCCTCTGTTAAGTCACAGGCCTTCATTCGTGAGGAGCAGAATGAGGGACAAAAGGCACATTGGAGACACAGGAATTGTCTCTAACATGATCTGGCTATGCCAAGGAGAGAGGGATTTTAAGTTGGAGGGAGACAGCTTCTGGCCTTCTGCTGGGCTTCTGGCCTAGGTTTATGCTGAGCATCAGTAGTTGCCAAGCTTGGGGACATTGGAGGACTGAGGCAGTGTGGGAGGGAGAGTCAGTGGAGCTCTATTGTAAAAACTCAGCCACTCTAGCTAGAGGCTCTACTACATATTAGAGCCATTGTGGATCCCCCGGGAGAAGTCAGTTGAGCATTCCAGTTTTGTTGCTTGCTTTTTTGAAACACGATCTCACTATGTAGACCAGGCTAGCCTTGAACTCATAGATATCCACCTGTCTCTGCCACCCCAATGCTGGGATTAAAAGCGTGCACTACTACGCCCAGCTCTCAGGCATGTTATTATTATTATTATTTTTACCACACCGCCCCACTGCGGTTTCCTGGAGGATCTCCCAGAAGCCCCTGGGGGGCATACTCCAGGCAGGTCTCTCCAGTGAGATGGGGCAAACACTTGGCTAGGTAGAAGAATTTTAGTCTGCCGTGGTTCAGGTTACAGGTCTCCACATGGGAACCAGACCGGAGATTCCAGTCACATGAACCAAGAAGGTCATCATCCCAGCCATTGTCAGCATCCCAGACCTGCACCCTGAGGGGTCCCCCTGAAGACAGGAGCACATTCCCAAAGTCCATCTTCTCTTTAGGCCAGCTGGGATTGTTATCATTCCACACGACATTGGTCCTGTACTCCTGGCCACCAAAGAAAACCTTTAGGTAGGCATCAGTAGCTGTGGTGTAGTCTCCCCACAGATCATTTGCCTGGAAATTGCTTACCACCAGCTGGGCTAAGCCCCTCTGGCGTGGACAGCAGTCCTGGTTGGTGACCTTCGAATCCTGGCACACACACTGGCATGAATCATGACTACTCTTATGCTGGCCTGGTCTGCAGGGCCGGTTACAGTCCCGCCAGCGGGCCCTGCTCTTCACATATTCGCTGATAGCCTTTCTCAGTGCCTCCCGCTTCGGGTCCAGGTCTTCCAGTAATGTGTGCAGGGGCTCCAGGCTGTAGTCCACCAGATCAGGGCTTCTGGGCAGTGAGGCTATCCAGGTTGAGAACTGCTCTGGTGTAGCTTGGCTCCCGAAGAGCAGATCATGCGTGGAATCAAGGGGGCCACCGAGCACTTCGACGTGACGCTCGCGATAGGTCTGGTGGAAAGAGGTGGCGATTTTGTGCTGTTTCTTCTTTTCCTCACAAGCCTTGTACTCGTTCGAGGCGCTGGCTTGGCCACCAATGCTGACCTGGGCCTCCACGTTCAGGCAGTCTGCTACCTCGTCAGCCGTGAGCCCGTCCAGGGTTAGCTGACAGGTACGCAGGGCCGTGAGGACCGAGATGCGGCCACCTAGGTCCACAGCCGTAATAAAGTGGGTACCGTAGGAGGAGATGAGCCTGCGATAAGCATGCTCCGTGGAGTTGTTAAAGGTGGGGGGAAGGGCTCTGAGTGCCTTTCTGAAGTCAGAGTGCAGTGGAGGTTTTTGTATCAGGCGAAAGCTGTGGAGAGGGCAGAGCATTAGAGGAGCTGTGTGGGTAGCATTTCCTTGATTCAATAGCACCTTCAAGACCCCTCTCCCCCATATATACACACAGACACGAACGCCGGGGTTAGCTGGGGAAAACGAAGGGGATAGCAGGAGTTGGGATTAAAACAATTGTGATCAAAATATGTACATGTAGTGAAACCCATTGTTAAAATTTTGAATTAACATACGCTATCTAAAAAATGTAAAGCATGTGGATGTGGAGTAGGGAGTAAAGCTTGCTGTTAAGCCTGCCCACTCAAGTTCGATCCCCAGAATCCACTTAGTAGAAGCAGAAGAAAAGATGCCCACAGATTGTCCTCTGATCTCCTCACACTTGCTGCGACACACAGATACACAGACACACACAATAAAAAAGTACATACAAAAGCAAAGGAATATTTTTTAGATGCCAGGTGGTGGTAGTTGCACATGCCTTTAATCCCAGCACTTGGGAGGTAGAGGGAGGCAGATCTCTGTGATTTCAAGGCCAGCCTTGTCTATAGAGCGAGTTCCAGGACAGGCAGAGATACATAGAGAAACTTTCAAAAAAACCTTTTTTTCCCCTAAAAGCCTGAGAAACAAGTGCAGACTCCATGGAGTCACTGTGTGTCCATGTAGAGAGGAGGGAGGACACGGCCAGGCCTCCTGTCTCTGTCCTTATCGAGGAAGACTCTATGGGAGGTTGGCAACCCTGGGAGAGAGGGCTATGTGCTCACTGCCTGTTTTTAAATGTCACCAAGCTAGGGCTCAGGAACAATCTTGCTTCCATCCCCCTCTTCTCCGGATGTAGGTGCACATGCATAGAGGAGGCCTTTCATGGATAGATAATAGATAGATAGATAGATAGATAGATAGATAGGTAGGTAGATAGATAGATGATAGATATATAGATAGATAGATACATATATACATATATCCATCCATACATACATACATAGACAGATGATAGATAGATACTTAGATACATAGATACAGAGTAGATAAATACATACATACATATGTACATACATAGTTACATAGATACATACATAGATGATACATAATACAGTTAGATATATACACAGTTACATAGATAGATATATAGGTACATAGATGATAGTTGATAGATAGATAGATGATAGATGACAGATAGATAGATAGATGATAGATAGATAGATAGATAGATAGATAGATAGATAGATAGATAGATAGATAGATAGATAGATAGATGATAGACAGACAGACAGACAGACAGGCAGGCAGGGCTATAGGGTCTGGCATCTAAAGACCAGTGCCATGGTTAGTTTTCATTGTCAGCTTGATACAACTTAAAATCACTTGGGGAGCGTGTTTTAGGGAGGAATGTTCTAGATCAGATCAGTTTGTGGTCTTGGCTGTAGAAGAGTGTCTTGATTGCCTTAATTGATGTGGGAAGACTCAGCCTGAAAGTGGGTAGCACCATTTCCTGTTTCGGGCCCTGGACTGTATAACAATAGAGAAGGCTAGCTGAGCTCTTGACTGTGGGCATGATGTGATCAGCTACGTCAGATCAAGCCATGATGGACTGTAACCCGGAAATGTGACTAAAATAAGCCCTCTCTCCTTAACTGCCTTTTGGTCAGGACATTTTATTACATCAACAGAAATTAATCTAGAGCAGTGATTCTTAATATGTGGGTCAAGACCCCCACAGGGGCCACATATCAGATAGCCTGGATATCAGATTGTTATGGTTCATAACAGTAGCAAAACTGGGGCTGGAGAGATGGCTCAGCAGTTAAGAGCACAGACTGCTCTTCCAAAGGTCCTCAGTTCAATTCCCAGCAACCACATGGTGGCTAACAACCATCTATGATGGGATCAGATGCCCTCTTGTGGTATGTCTGAAAACATCTACAGTGTACTCACATAAACAAAATAAATAAATATTTAAAAAACAAAACAGTAGCATAATTACAGTTCTAAAGTAGCAACGAAATCATTTTATGGATGGAGTCACCACATTAGGAACTGTATTAGAGGGTCACAGTGGTAGGAAGCTTGAGAACTACTGATTCTGCAGCGATCAGGATTTGGTGTCTTCCTGTGAAACAGTAGGTCAACTCTACTCTGCTATTCCAGAGCTCCTAGACCCCTTAAAGTGTCCCACTATTCTTCCCGTTCCTCTCTCCCTGCCTCAGCTCTTACCTGTACATGCGACACTCCACTGTGTCAGTATTAAAGTTGTACTGGTCCTGATGGGACTTCTCGGCTGCAAAATTGGCTGCCTTGGAGTGGGAGCCGGCCATGGACACATGCATGTTTGCTTTCTGGTTAGGATTCAGATCCAGCCCCACACGCCAGTCGTTATTGATATTAGCAGCTGCTTCCCGGGCCACGCCCTCCGTGGAGCTGGCCTTGACTGTGGCGATGTTGCGTTGGCAGTTTGAGCCGTGAGGCCGCCAGTGGGCGATTGCCACGGGTAGGCGCTGTATAGCGTCTCTCATTAGGGAGTTTTTACAGAGGGTGCAGGTGCGGTCATGCCTCAGGAACTTCCCGGTGTTCACTGGGAAGGAGCCAGAGCGGCGGAGGGTGGTCACATCCACGCCTTCCCCAGCCACCCATGCACCTGGCACGAACTTGTGCTTCTCCTTGCATTCTGACTGAGTGGCGGTGTAGCAGGGAGCAGGGACAGGTCGTGGCAGCAGCAGGAAAAGGCCCAGGAGGAACAGGTACGTGGCCATAATGTTGCAGACACAGTAGTCGTAAACTCTGGAGAGCTGTGGGAACAGAGATGAAGGATGCTGACCTCTCACTCACGACTGGGGAGCATCAGGAGAGAGAGAGAGAGCGAACTTCTCCTTAGCTATTGCAATGCCAGAGCTGGACTGGCTTCGTCCATTGTACGGAGAAGCTCAGAGGGATTTAAACATATAGCCCAGAGTCGCACAGCCAGGAGGAACCCTGTGTTGAGATTTTATTATCTCAGACCTAGCAAGAATCAAGATTGAAGGCTGTGATCCTGGACAGAGCATCTGTAATAGGATTCAGCTCTGGAGATGTGTCATTTTCTACCCAGAGAAGGAAACTTTTCTGACTTGATTTCCTTCCTCCATTCTGGGGTAGGCAAGTGTTCCACCACGGAGTCACACACTACTTCTTATCTATCTATTTATTTATTTATTTATTTATTTTTGAGACAGGATATCATTGCTCAGGATAGCTGTGAAGTCATTGTGCTACCTAAGCTAGCCTTGAATATGTGGAGGAGCGAGGATCTCAAGCCTGTGGCACCAGGCATGGCTCCTAGCTGATTTTTACTTTCTCTCCATCTCTAATTCCAGCGGTGACTTCCATCTCTCCCTTACAGATGTGAGGAGACAGTGAGCTCCCTGCATATCCCCCGCGGTTGCTCCGAGCCTCCTGCATGGGCACCAGCTCCCCATCTCTACAATGGATGAAGACTGTCCTGTATCCATGCCCTTGGCTCTAGTGTGGGGGACCTTTAAGTGCGCTGTTGCAAGCCCTTCCTCTGCTCAGGCTTTCTGTCTTGACAGTCCCTGCCAAGTACTTCACGCTATGTCAGGATGGGTACCTACCTGTTGCCTGCGACCTGGCAGCAATCCATTAGAAGGCTCTTCCTTGCTTCAAGGGCCTGGTTTGGAATCTCCTCCTATCTCCTCTTTGTCTCAGGGTTTCACTACCTGTGCATCTCGGCCATGAGAGGGAAAACACACACTTCCAATGGTCCCGGGACACCTCCCCCAACCATAAATTTATTTTTGTGACTTCATGACTGTAATTTTGCTATCGTGCTGTTTCTAAGACCATCAGAAATAGGTGTGTTTTTTCCCCCAGTGGACATGACCCACAGACGGAGAACTGGCTCCTTCCAAGGCCCTCGGAGGTCTTCTTTTTTTCCTCCTCTGCCTGCAGGGTCTTACATGAGGGAGTGGGGTGAGCAGAGGTCTCCCTCACACCTAGCTGCAGTCTTCCATGTTCTACCTAAAGCAGTGACTTGGAGGCAGAATTCAGATGAGACTGAGAGATAAACAAGCCACGGACAATCCTGTCAAGCTTCCTGGTCATCCTGCTTCGGAGACCAGAACACTCGTGACTTTGACCAGCGGACATTAGTCCCCTTCTGGCCTTCTTTGTATTGTCTGGGAGTCTATTTACTTGGCTTCCTTCTCCTTTTTTCCCTGTCCCTTTCCTTCCCCCCTCCCCTTCCTTGCATCTTCCAAGACGGGGCTTCATCACGTTCCCAGATGGTAGAGTCATAAGCCTGCTCTATACTTGGCTCATTTCCATCGCTTATGAACCCTTACTGCCAGAACTGTTGGAAATAATCTTTGAGACTGTGGACAGTCATTTGCACATGAACCCTAGAGTGGTCACCAACCGATGAAGGAATCGAGAGATGCGCTTGAAGGCTGGCTACTAGCACTCCTGGCTGCTTCTTCTGGCTGTACCTCCCAACTCTCTTTCCCGGGGTATCCCAACCTCCCTGCTTCCCTCCTTCCTTCCTCCTCCTTACCTGAAGTCCCACAGAGATGCCACCGCAGCGCAGGGGGACACCTGTGTTGCCAGTGGAGGCTTTTAAAATGCTGTGCTCGATCCCCGGGTGGGCCCACCCTGGCCAACGTCATATCGTTACTACTTCCTGCCCTGCCCCCAGGCTGTGGTCACAGGTTCCCACCAGCACCCACCCTGTTGTCACCTCCTCATCCGGCTTGTGAGAGCCTTCAGGAAGTCAGCTGTGAAGGCCAGGGGCTCATCTGCCAAGCAGAGTAGCCGGGGCGCGGGACTCTGGTGTGGACCAACAGGCCCACTGAGTAATCTCCGCTTCCACGTTGAGTGTGTGGGATGGGATGAGCTGTCAGGAAGAGTTGATGAAGATTGGCCTGGGCTTGAGCGGCTGGGCAAGGGGTTTCAGCCTCTTCACGTCTCAGCTCCTCACCAAAAGTGTGGCTAATCACAATGTCCCAGGAGAGGGGACATGAAGATGTGGCACGGTACTTAGGACTAGACATGATCTTTACTCATTCTCCATACATGTGACTGTTCCCTCCTCCCTGGGGAGTGGGGAGAGATACGCAAAGCTGGTGCCCACTTCCGGTCCATACCTCCATCCCAGCTGTGCCTCAGGTTTGAGCAAGCTAGTACTGTGGAAAGACACTTGCCCACTCTGCTCCGCCTGAGGTTAGTGTGGGGGGGGGTTTCCATGGGTAGAGTGACTCATGGACACCTTCTGGGGGCAAAAAAAATTGTGCTGGTTAAAAGGTGGATAAAATCAGGCAGGGTGGGGGTAGTTCTCAACACCCCTAAGTGCGTTCATAATGGGAACAAGTAGCCGCAGGCCCCAGGCCACATGCTCATATCTCACCCAGGCCTGTGCTGCCTTTCTCAGAACTCGGTCTTCCCTTCTGTTACTCTCCCAGAAATTGCAGTTGTCCTGTGGTCCCATGTTGGCGCTCTGCCCAGGTGGTCAGACTGGGATGCCAAAGCTCAGAGATATTCAGTCCCCAAACATGCTGGAAGGACAGTGTGTATGGTGTAGAAACCTGCAAAAAGCCTGTAGGAAGAGAGCTGAGAATCTAAACAGGCTCCAGAACACACCAGAAACACACTCACAGTCATAGAAACTTAACTAAAACATTTATTTTCATATAAATGAAATCATGCAATATGACTGTTTCTGTCTGCCCTATTTGGACCAGTAGTTTTAAGGCTCATGAATGACATAGCATGCATCAGCTTTTCTGAGGCTGAACAGTATATGATCATGTGGGCACACTGCATTTGCTTATTTATGCATCAGTTGATGGGCATATCATGAACAATGCTGCTAGGAACATTTCTGTACAGATTTCTTCATGTGAACATATGTCTTCATTTCGGTCGGTTTACAGCTAGGAGTGGAATTGCACGGTTATGTGGTAACTTCCATTTGATTGATTGATTGGTTGGTTGGTTGGTTGGTTGGTTGATGATTGAGACAAGGTCTCACCATGTAGCCCTGGCTGTCCTGGAACTTGCCCTATAGACCAGGCTGGACTTGAACCCACAGAGATCTACCAGCCTCTGCCTCCCCAAGCACTGGGACTAAAGTGTGTGTGTCACCACCACCTAGCTCCATTTTATTCTTGTAAGAGCTGTTTTCCCAAGCGGCTAGGATAAAGACAACAAGAAGCTAATTAATGCTACACAAAGGGACACAGGGCATCTCAAGTCTACTACACACTGAGCACACAGAGGTCTGGGGACTGAGCCCCAGACTCTTCTAGGAGGAACAACCAGGTTGCTGGGAACCAAAATCTTAATTCCTTTGAGGTCCTGCTCCAGCCTCAGGCTGGCCTTGTCAGGTCTATCCCTGGGCAAGGACCTAGACGGAGTATTCCTTTTCTTCTTCCATCCATTTCTCTGAGGAAGACTTGGAATCAGCCTGGCTCCCAACAAATGGTTCGCAAATATTTCTATTCTGGGTCATCTTTTAGTCAACTTCTTTCTTTCCCTGTCTTCTCTTCCCCCCCCCTCCTTTCCTTTTTGCAGTACTAGGAGTTGAAGCCAGGGCTTCTCACAGCCTGGGCAAGAGCTCCTCCCCTAAGCTCTGTCCTCAGCCGCCTAGTGGATCTTTCTTTCCTTTATACAAATTTGTGCAGCTGTAGGTACTGTATGCAACCCAGTGCACAGCCATATGGGCAGGCAAAACATCCATACATGTAAAGTAGAAAAAGAATGTGAGTGTAAAATTTTTTTGAGACTTATTAATTTTTTTAAAAAAAATCCTTTTAATTATTTTTCTTTCATATATTACATCCCGACTCCAGTTTCCCCTCCTTCCCCTTTCCTCAGTCTCACTCCTCCCCACTTTCTCTTTCCTCCCTCTCAGACCCACTACCCCTTCAATTCCCCTCAGAAAAGAGCAGGCCTTCCAGGGACATCAACCAAATGCTGCATTACAAGCTATAGGCATATATTCTCACATCAAGGCTGGACCAGGCAACCCAGTAGGAGGAAAAGGATCCCAAAGGCAGGCAATAGAGTCTGAGATAGCCCCTGTTCCCACTGTTAGGAATCCCATAAGAACACTAAGTTACTCAGCTATAACATATATATGTAGAGGACCTAAGTCAAACCCATACAGGCTCTGTGATCTCTCTGAGATACTTGAGTCCCAGTCAGTTGATTCTGGGGTGTCCTTGATCTCTCTGGCTGTTCCAATCCTTCCTCCCCTTCCTTGGCAGGACTCCCAAGCTCCACCTAATCTTTGGCTGTGGGACTCTGCATCTGAGCCAAGAGGTGGAGGCGCGCCTTTAATCCCAGCACGTGGAAAAGAGAGGCAGGTGGATATCTGAGTTCGAGGCCAGCCTGGTTTACATGGTAAGTTCCAGGACAGCCAGAGCTACACAGAAAAAAAAAACCTGTATTAAAAAACTAATAAACAAACAAACAAACAAACAAAATAAATTTTAAAAGTTTTTTGTGTATGGGTGTTTTGCCTGTATGTGTCTGTGTACCATTTACGAGCAATGGCTATAGAAGCCAGAAAGATGATGTCAGATCCCCTGGGACTGGAGTTACAGTTGTGAGCTGCCATGTGTGTGCTGGAAATGGAACCCATGTCCTCTGGGACACAGAGAGGCCAATGATCCTAACGCCTGAATCATCATCTCTCCTGCTCCTAAGCTGGCTTTGAACTCATGTTATAACTCAGGCAAGCCTTATACTTGTGATCCTCCTGCCCCAGAGTCACAAGTAGCTGGGACTACAGGTCTGCATCATCAGGACCATTTTCTTGCTCTTTCTTGATGGTGTCCTTTTAAGGTACAGATGTGTTTGATTTTGATGAAGCACAACTTATCACTTTTCTTCTGTTGTTAATAGTTCTGATGTTCTGGCTCTCAAAAAACCCAAGGTCATGCAAATTCTTCTGACCATTTTACAGTCCAGCTCTTACACTTAGACCTCTGGTCCCTTGGAGGTAACTTGTGTGTGAGAAAGATCCTCATCTTGGTACCTTTATATATGGTTGACCTTTATATACGGTGTGTGTGTGTGTGTGTGTGTGTGTGTGTGTGTGTGTGTGTGTGTGTGTGTGTGTGTGTGAGAGAGAGAGAGAGAGAGGGAATGAATTACTCTTGATTAAACAAAGAGAGAAATAAACAAAACCCCTCAGACACTAGCTATCGTCTAAAAGTTTGTGTCCCTCCAAAGTTCACGCTAAAACTTACTTCCCAATTCAGTAGTGGTCAGTGGTGGGACTGTAGGAAGAATACAGGGTTACAGTTCTTCTGAAAGGGCTTTTGAGGGGTCTGATGTGTCCTTTTGTACTTCCAGTCTCTATATGTGTAAAGACACTGTGGCAATGTGCTTTCTATGAAGCAAAGAGTAAGCCCTCACTAGGCACTGACTCTCGGATGTCCCAGTCTAAGAAACCGTGGGAAATAAATAGCATTATTTATAAATCACCTGCTTGCTACAGTTTGCCAGAATCCATGAGTTAAGAGTATAGTCTTCAAAATCATATGCTAATGGTATTTAGGGGTGGAGCTTTTGAGGAGAATTAGAATTAAATAAGATCATCAAGGTGGGACCCCCCATAATAGCATCAATATCTTTAGAAGAAAATTGGGGAGGGTCAGTGAATGTGCTCAGTTGGTACAGTTCTCTCCTAACATATGCAGAGGCTGGAGTCCATACTACATACTACATACTACAACACTACGTAACAGATCACAGATTATCTATAATCCCAGCATTCGGGAAGTAGAGGCAGGAGGACTAGAAGTTCAAGGTCATCTTCAGTTAGTACACTCAAGGCTAGTGTGGGCTATGTGTCTAAAAGGGAGGGAGAGTTCAGACAACTGAAGTTCTGTGTCTTGCTATGTTAATGTCACAACAAAAAAAAAGCCTTTCATGGATGTCAGCACCGTGGCTTTAGGACTTTGGAACAGTGAGCCAAATGAACCTCCATTCTTTATAAATTACCTGGTGTCAGGTATTGTGCTACAGCAATGGAGAAAATGGCTTAAAACACCAGTCTGAGGTCTTCTATTGCTGCATCAGGAACAGGCTAAGGTAGTGTCTAGGGTAAAGGAACATCTGAGCCTGCTTGCAGCTTTTTATAGAGACACAGGAGTAAATTGCCGCCATGAAGAGTAACAATGTATCCAAGAGTAACAATGTATCCAACAGCTCGGAGTGCGGTGGCTGTGCTTTACCCTGTAGTTCTTTCTGGCTCCTTTTCTGCCCAAGGCTGTGAAGCTGAGATGCCCTTTCTCTGCCTTCACCGTGCAACCCACACTTCTGCTCTGTCTCCCCAGCTCTTGTAAAGAAGCTGGAGATTCATTTCACCCTTACTGCTCCCTAGAGAAGTCCAGGACTCTGTTTTACAGGTGAGTCCAGACTTTTAATAGTTACAGCACAATTTGGTTTTCTTTCCTTTCCTTTCTTTCTTCTCTTTCTTTCTTTCCTTCTTTTTCTTTTCTTCATTCCCCCCCTCCCCAGTATCAGTTTTGGCAAATGACATTTCTTGTAGAAAATTTCAGACTTGTGACCTTGAAGTTATTTATTGTATGGTACCTTCTATCTTTAAAACAGAGATGTCTGACTTGGTAAGATGCTCTTTTATTTTATTTTTAGGAGGAGTCTCACTGTGTAGCCCTGGCTGGCCTGGACTTGGCTTTGCAGAGCAGGCTGACCTCAGACTCACACAGATGACCCGCCCTTGCGTCCAAGTGCTGAGACTAAGGGTGTGTGCCATCACCTACCTGGCTTGGTCCTGTTTTATTTTTAAAGATTTTTGTTTCCCTGGAGATTTTTAGATATTATGTGACATTTTTAAAGACACTGTTCTTAGATTATTGATCATGCTCAGAGGCATTTTTTCTACTTTGTTATTTTTTCCTTTTTCATTTTTTCTCTTTTTCTCTATTACTTAGGCTTCTGTTGTTCCTTTTTCTAACTTTTTTTTTTAGATAAACTCATTAATTTTCACTCTTCTTTTAGGAAACACTAAGGCTACTAAACTACCACTCCTTATATATAATTAACTAATTAATTAGTTAACTCATTTTATGAGTATAGGTGTTTTTCCTGAATGCATGTACTAACATACATTCCTGGCACCCATGGAGACCAGAAGAGGGCATCAGATTCCGTGGACCTGGAGTTACAGACAGTTGTGAGTCACTATGTGGATGCTGGGTCTGAAGCCAGGTCTAGGACAGCCGAGCAGCCAGTGCTCTTAACCTCTGAGCCATCACTCCAGCCCCGTAACCGTAACTCTTTTAAACTAAGTCTTTTGAGTTTTTGCATGTGGTCTTTTCATTATGGCCTCAATGTCTCCACTGTCTGTCTGTCTGTCTGTCTGTCTCTGTCTCTCACACACATATACATACCTCATGTGTAATTTAAAAAAGAACATATAGGGGATACAGAGGTGGCTCAGTAGTTAAGAGCACTGGCTACTCTTTCAGAGGACCTCAGTTCAATTCCTAGCTCCCACATGTCAGCTCTCAACTGTCTGTAATTCCAGTGGATCTGATACCCTCACAAGGGCATTCATGCCATATATGTAGGCAAAACACCAATGCATGTAGAATAAAAATGAATACATCATTTAAAAAGAGTATGTAGGAGCAGAGATGGAGTTGAGCATTTACACCACTAAATATGAAAACTTCTTACAGAGATGCATTCAGTGGGTGTCAGCATCAGGAGGGAAAGATGGCCCTGTCACCAGGGCTTTGTCACATATGTTGCTGATGTAGAATGGCTAATGGAATTGGGATACCGACAGAAGAAAGACTCGGATCTTAAACTCACCACCACCTGTATTGAAAAATTCCAAGTTTCCAGAAGATAACATAAAACATTCTCTTTACACAATCAAAGACTAATTAAATAGAATTTTTTTCAAAAAGATTTATTTTATTTTGGTGTGTGTCTGTGTATGTGTTTATATGTGTGTGTATGTATATAAGGGTGTGTGTGTATGTGTTTGTGAGTGTATACATGTATATATGTATGAATTGTGTGAGTGTGTGAATGCGAGTGTGTGCATGTGTACACATGGGTGTCTGTGGAGGTCAGAAGAGGGTATCAGATCCCCTGGTGTTTGAGTTACAAGCAGTTGTGAGCTGCCTGACATGAGTTAAGAACCACACTCCAGTCAAGAACAGAAAGCAACTTTAAGTGCCGAGTCATCTCTCCAACCTCCTTATCAGACTTTTGAAAAAGATCTTCATATAAAGGGGAAACGGTTAGCTTGGATCTTATGAAAATTAAGAAATGTTCGCAAGAAGATTCTGAGAGAGAAGCAACCAGCTTTTAAGCTGAATTTAAACCCTGAACTAAGACATTAGAGATAACAGCTTGAGGGCAAGTTCCCACAGTATCAGGACAGTGTTTTCCTGGTTCCGCTGTAAGGGCACCCAGAGGGCGCTGCAGTTGTAAGGAAAGGAGCCCAGGCTCCAGCTTGACTGGTAACAGAACATGATGTCATTCAAAGAGCACTTGTGTTTCTGGCATGCACAACACCGGAGTCACAGGCTCATGGAGACTTTCACCAAGATGCCAGAAAGCCAGTGACACTGGGTAATGTGTACTGTCTTAGTTAGGGTCTTACTGCTGTGAACAGACACTATGACCAAGGCAACTCACAAGGACAACATTTAATTGGGGCTGGCTTACAGGTTCAGTCCATTATCAAGGCGGGAGCATGGCAGCATCCAGGCAGGCATGGTGCAGGAGGAGCTGAGAGTTCTACATCTTCATCTGAAGGCTGCTAGAAGAAGACTGGCTTCCAGGCAGCTAGGATGAGGGTTTTAAAGCCCACACCCACAGTGACACACCTACTCCAACAAGACTACACCATCTTCCAATAGTGCCACTCCCTGGGCTGAGCATATACAAATCAACACATGTCCCATGATCCAGTTCTCGAATGGATCTCTTGAGTTGGCAGTGTGCGAAACCCTGAACAGGAAGCCTGAGTTACCCCCGAATCTCCAGGATATTGTAGACTGTGGTACATCTGCCAGGGACAGCTGCAGGAACTGAGTAGAGCCAGTTTAAGGCAGAGCATATGAAGACTAGGTTCAGAATGTCCTAGATTAAGTTTAAATTTTCCAGGTAAGCTCATGTGTGTGAACCCTTCGTCCCTGGCTGGTGGCATTGTTGCGGGAGGCTTTTGTAACTACAGTTCTAGCATAATGTTCTGATTGTAGGTTCTAGCGGAGAGTTGCAAGACTGGAGAGTCGCAGCTCGCTTTTTAGGAGAGTCTGATTCTGCCTGGCACGATGTGAGGAGCTGTATCCACATCCCTGCTACCGTACAGCCCTGCCATGCCTTCCTGACCTTTCAACCGCGAGCCAAAAGAAATCCTTTCTCCCTTAATACACCATTCGTGAGTTTGCACTCTGTGTCCTGGGCGGCTCCCGTCTCTGCCACAGCCTATCACATGCCCTGCTCTGTGCTCGGACCCGCCCATTAAGTACAGCCCATCCCTGTTCAGACACTGCTAGCGATTCCCGTTTGCCTGAAAGAAATGGAAGCTGGGAGAAGCAAGACCCAGGCATCTAAAGTTTCTTTGGGGGCGATGGGAAAAAGGAAACACAGTGAGAAGTTAGGAATAAGGTCCCCCACCCCATGCATACCCCTCACCCCTGCTAATGAAGCTGTCAGGCAGGAGATGGGATGGAAGCCACCTGCTCAAATGTCGCTTTGCTCCCCTCCCTTGTTTTTTATGTATATGAGTACACTGTTGCTATTTTGAGACACACTAGAAGAGGGCATCAGATCTCATTATGGATGGTTGTGAGCCACCATGTGCTTGCTGGGATTTGAACTCAGGACCTCTGGAAGAGCAGTCAGTGCTCTTAACTGCTGAGCCATCTCCCCAGCCACACACACCCCCCCTCCCTTGTTTTTTAAAGACAGGGACTCGCTATGTAGCCCTGGCTAGCTTGGAACATTCAGAGATCCTCCTGCCTCAGCCTCTAAGTGCTGGGATTAAAGCGGTGAACCGCTGCAAGGAGCCACCCCCCATGTGTTCTTTATTCTCTCTCTCAAGCGGATGCGGGACGGTGGATGTGAGCACAGTAGACTTGTATCTTCGTGAGCACAAAACTGAAAAGCTCATTTGGGAGCTCATGGGAATAGGCTTATCGCTTGCAGCAAGTAAAGAGTGCACCGTGTTATTTACAGAGCCATGCCCCTGGGAAGAAAGGGAAATTCCAGGGATTCTATACATGTCCGTGTAAGAGAGCAAATGCAGGGGCAGGCAGACTTCTGAGCATGCTCAGTTTAAAGTCCCAGAGGTCCATGTTCCAACAGGAGAGAAGGCTGACACATTCCTGGGCGTGCTCGGCTGCAAGTCCTAGACCATGTGTTCGGAGAAGAAATATGGCAGCTGTGAACACCTCTGGGCATGCTCGGTTCAGTACTGAAATAAGCCAAGTTTATTTCAGGTTGCCTAAAAAGAATGAGTCATAGTGACTTTAGTGACCTTGGCGGTTCCTCATAAGTTTTTCCAAAGAGTCTTTAACTGTAACACAAAGACTTTCCCAGCCATTGAAAGGGTAGCAGCTTACTCCCCTCAAGTCAGAGGAGGAGTTTGCCTCCATTAGCAGTGAACACCAGAGCTGATGAAGAGAGAGAGGTCAGAACTGTCCAGACTGAGCCTGGGTGGTCAGAAGGCTGCTGAACCCCAAAGCAAGGTGATACCCCTCCCAGAGATGGCTCACCAGACCCCAGTTATGGACATTTCATCCTGAGACTTGAAACCCAAACTGGGTCTTACAACATGCACCTTTTGCTACATAAGACAGTCTCCAGGAGCGGAATGTGCGAGTCTGTTTTCTTCACCTGGTCGATGGGAAGCGTGAGATCATAAGTTACTTTGACCTGCCAAGAGACAACAACTCTAGTGGCTCCCTGGTCCATGGGACTGGATACCCTAGCCATCTATTTTGGAAAACTCAGTTGAGGTCAACAATTCTTGGCCAGTTTCAGCGGGCTGAGGGACTGCTTAGCTCAGGCTGCTAGCTTTGTGTCTTGCAACATACAATCTAGAGCTCCATCTCGACTTGGGTCTTCACACTGTACTCTGATTCTCCGGTGCGCTTCGCTTTCCGAGGACCTTATCTTTCTGGGGGCCCTGTGCAGAGAGCTCCACCCTAGGCGCTTGTTCAGCTCCACTGGTCCTAAAGTAGCCAGCTGATGACTGAGTCAGGGGCCCTGGGAGGAGCTTATGACCCGGTTCCCACCCCACCATCTCCCAGCTTCCCAATGCTGACTTGGCTAAATGACCTGGAGATCTTGCCAGAAAAGCAGCCCCGAGGCCTGGCAGCCAAACACTGGGGCTGCTGGAGGGCGCAGCTGGGTTCAGCTGCTTGCTTGGATTTATTTAAAGAGCAGCAGCACCATGGCCAGCGGGTGACTAATAGTGGCCACTCCGGGTGGTGTGTTAGCTGTCAGGGAAGCCAATAGATCACTTACCCTGAGTTCTTAAGGCTCTTCTCTGGCGGCTGAGAGCCCTGCTCACCTTCCAGTCTGGCTTCTGGGCCCACTTCTGACACAGTACTGATCTGTGGTGACCTCTGAAATCCAACTGCTGCATAGTCCAGATCAGGTATGGTGGCAGACCATGCTCCCTACGGATGAACTTCTCTCCCTGCAGGGTGGAGAAACTCAGTTTGATGACAGGTTGAACCCTTGTAAACCTGACAGGAGTTTGGAGACAGTGGCCTCTGGAGTCTGAGGAGCAACCTCCAAGTCCCAGCACGGTCATTGTCTATCTAGTCGTGGGCCCTTACTTTGGGACTGTAAGCGTCTCCAGACTTCAGGTGGCCTTGTTTCTGAAATGAGGACACCAGTTTTGTCACCATGGAAAAGATGACAATGTCTTTTATTGGGGGGAATTATTTATTTATTGTATGTATGTATGTGAGTATACTGTCGCTGTCTTCAGATACACCAGAAGAGGGTACCAGATCCCATTACAGATGGTTGTGAGCCATCATGTGGTTGCTGGGAATCGAACTCAGGACCTCTGGAAGAGCAGTCAGTGCTCTTAACCGCTGAGCCATCTCTCCATCCCTGCAACATAATTTTTAACCCATCATCAGATGACATTATCCTTGGCTGATTCACAGCATGCCTAGAGTGGATTCTTTTAAGAAAAAGAAATAAATACATAAACAGCAAATGATAGATTTACTTTACTATTTTAAATTGTTTTTGAGTTGGATCTTGTTAGAAGCCTGGTATAGCCTTGAACTTTCTTTTGTTTTTTGTTGTTGTTGTTGTTTTAAGATTTATTTCATTTATATGAGTACACTGTAGCTGCCTTCAGACACACCAGAAGAGGGCATCAGATCCCAGTACAGATAGCTGTGAGCCACCATGTGGTTGCTGGGAATTGAATTCAGGACCTCTGGAAGAGTAGGCAGTCAGTGCTTTTAACCGCTGAGCCATCTCTCCAGCCCCCAGCCTTGAACTCTTAATCCTTCTGCCTCTGTCTTCTAAGTGCTGGGATCACCAGCACCCTGCCCAGCTGAACTCAGCCTCTTACAGCAGCCTTCACTTCCAGCAAACATTATCACTGTTATAATACTGAGGGTCAACATTCTTGCTGCTGTGACAATTATCTGCCAAGAAGCAACTCCCAGGAGGAAGGCCTTATTGGCTCACAGTTTGAGGACCAGGTTCATCATATTAGGGAACATAAGGAGAGAGAACACGGAACACCAGGCCCATTTTCCACATCACTGGGAACCAGGGAGCAGGGACAAGACAGGAAGTGAGCCAGGCTATCGACCTCATAGTCAGCCCTATAGGAATTCCCCTTTCTACATCTAGCTTCTAACTCCTTAAAGGTCCTGCATCCTCCCAAAATAATATCACCAGCTGGGAACCAAATGTTCAAACACATGAAACTGCAAAGGACGTTTTACATTGAAGTCATGCCACAGGTCTCTCCTGGGAACCTTCTTTCTCAAGTATTGGGCCACCAGCAGTGACATTGGTGGCTTTCTTGGGAAGGAGGATGGGTAGTCCTGCCACTGGCCTGGCCTTCACAGCCCCACCCTAGTGCAGATGGAGTTGTTTTCTGTTCTAACCTAATTCATTTCCATACCCATGTGCTACTGAGTTCTAAGTCTCTAGGAATTTCTCAGTCCCCCGGAGAGCCTGCTCTCCCAGTGAGGAGGTCTGTCAAGGGGTCAGGGGATCACAATGTGGTACATGTTTACTGAGCGTCTCATGTGTGCCAAGGCCTGATGAGACTGAATGTGAGTAAACTGAATGTGAGTAAAGAATTAGCTTTGTCCTTAAGAAATGTATAGAAGATGAGGTGGAGAGACGGCTCAGTGGGTAAAGAAGCTTGATGCTAAGACTGAAGACCCAAGTTCAATCTGCAGGACCCACGGTGTGCATAGAAGGAGAGATCTGATTCCTGCAAACTGTCCTTTGTCCTCTGACCTCCACATATGTACTGTGGTACCCCCATATGTAAAGAACTGTAAAATAATAATGATATAATAACAAATATTTAATAACATAAAATGATATATTTATAATAATATAAAGATATAATAGTAATAAAATTTAAAATATAAATAAATAAAAGAGGAAAGGGGCTGGGAATAGCACAGTACTTATCTTAGTGTGGGCAAAGCTCTGGGTTCTTTCTGCAGGGAAAAAAAAAGAAAATTATAATAAAGAAACATATACCAAGGAAAGAGCAACAAGAAAACCAACCAGAAGTGTGTAAGAGAGGTGTGTGTGGTGGTGCTCTGCCTGCTATTCCAGCTTCCCAGGAAGCTGAGGCAGGAGGATGTCAGGAAGAGCCCAGGAGTCTCCAAGCCAGCCTAGACAAGAAGGGAAGAGGGAAGAAAAACATAAGAAATTGGACTTTTAGGGAGGCAAGCTCAGCATGTCTGTTATCCCAGGCTGAGCTAGCAAGAGCTTAAATTCAAGGCCAACCTGGGCTACACAAGGAGACCCTATCTCAACCCCCCCAAAAAACAACAACAAAAAACAAAAACAAACAAACAAAAAATCCAAGCACTCTGAGAAGTTAATAGGAATCTTATAACAGTCAGTGTTCTTAAGAAACAAAGTAGCAATCATTCAGACACATCAACTGTTTCAAAAGCTCCGTGAGGGTTCAGTCTGAGTGACAGGACTTGGAGATGAAATGAGACCTCTGGTTTGCAAGTTAAATGGATGCATAATTCAGTAGAGAGAAGTGCTGGAGAGATGACTCGGGTGTTAAGACCTCTGAGTGCTCTTCCAGTGGACCCAGGTTTGATTCCTAAGCACCCACATGGTGGCTTACAAATGTGTGTAACTCTAGTCCCAGGAGATCCAATGCCCTCTTTTTTAATGCATAGACACCCATGCAAGCAAAATTCTCGTATGCATAAGAATAAAGAGTTCAGTATAAGGAGTCCAAGCTAACAGCAAACAGCAGAAGGAGCATGAAATGGCCTGCTGTGGGGAGAGTGAGGAGGTCTGTGCCTGGGAGGACTTTCTAGGGTCTCTGGGAGGACTT